>SJYX01016621.1:567020-588201 GCA_006410675.1 Oreotragus oreotragus
GGAGCCCCCCAAAATAAAGTCTGACACTGTTTCCACTGTTTCCCCATCTATTTTCCATGAAGTGATAGGACCAGATGCCATGATCTTCGTTTTCTGAATGTTGAGCTTTAAGCCAACTTTTCACTCTCCTCTTTCACTTTCATCAAGAGGCTTTTTAGTTCCTCTTCATTTTCTGCCCTAAAGGTGGTGTCATCTGCATATCTGAGGTTATTGATATTTCTCCCAGCAATCTTGATTCCAGCTTTTGCTTCTTCCAGCCCAGCGTTTCTCATGATGTACTCTGCATAGTAGTTAAATAAGCAGGGTGACAATATACAGCCTTGACATACTCCTTTTCCTATTTGGAACCAGTCTGTTGTTCCATGTCCAGTTCTAACTGTTGCTTCCTGACCTGAATATAGGTTTCTCAAGAGGCAGGTCAGGTGGTCTGGCATGCCCATCTCTTTCAAAATTTTCCACAGTTTATTGTGATCCACACAAAGGCTTTGGCATAGTCAATAAAGCAGAAATAGATGTTTTTCTGGAACTCTCTTGCTTTTTCGACTACCCAGTGGATGTTGGCAATTTGATCTCTGGTTCTTCTGCCTTTTCTAAAACCAGCTTGAACATCTGGAAGTTCACAGTTCATGCATTGCTGAAGTCTGGCTTGGAGAATTTTGAGCATTACTTTACTAGCATGTGAGATGAGTGCAATTGTGCGGTAGTTTGAGCATTCTTTGGCATTGCCTTTCTTTGGGTTTGGAATGAAAATTGACCTTTTCCAGTCCTGTGGCCACTGCTGAGATGACTTTACTCAATTTCTTTTAAAATCATCAACACCACTTAGGTCTCTTATTTTTTGAGCCTTGAGGCAAGGCTTCTTTTCATGGCAGAAATAAAGAAAAATTCTCCTTTTCTCATATTACTTGAGAGTATACTATAAAAGATCTCCATTTCATATTTTTATCTAATTCTTTATGATTTTTGGAATTTTATAGAGAAAAATATTTCATTAGCTCTCTTAAAAATAGCTTGTTGGTGTTTCTGCTGAGGCTTTACAAATATGCTAATAATTTCTTTATTAAGCTCTTATTTAGGTTAGCATGAATATGAACACATATGTAATTTCACTTTAACTCTAATACATATCATGTTTGGATTGGTTATATATTGAAAAAATGGTTTTCAATGTGATTTTCTTTTATTACAGAGGAAGACATTTACATACTAGAAGAAGAATGGAGCTGAATATAGGCTGTTGGGTATATTTTCTGATTATTTTCAGGTGGTAATGTTGACAAAGAACCAGGCAATCTTTTTAAAAAAGCGTCATCCCTGAGCAGATATTTTGCTGTCATCTAGTCTGTGCTATATTCATGCTTCATTCAGAGACCATTTCATATAATGAAATAATTATTTACTTTGGGAGATTATCGATAAGTTATGAATGAAATATGATGTATTGGTCACTATGTGTGATTATAACTTTTTAAAAAATGTTACCAATAATATTTGGATGATGAACTCCATGAAGAATGAGGGGAAATCAATTCTCAAGACTTGGGGAGTCCTGAGAACCAGTGGGGAACATATTTAAAAAGACCTCCCAGGGTCTTGAAGGCAGAAAGTTTCTACAGACGCACTGAGAATTTTTTCACATATGATGTTTTTTTTTTTAAGTAACTCCCCAAATATTTATAGAAATGGCCATCTGATATTTTAAGACTTCATTCTCTCCTGGAGAGTATTTCCTTCCTACCAAATTTACTGACCTTACTTCCAATTATTTCCAACCTCATCCTTCTCTCATTTTACTTAATCATCTACTCTCTGAAGAATTCCTATAAATGGCCCTAAATAGCTATGTTTTACTTTTCCCCATGATTTCCAGGTACTCTTCTATGCATTATTCTCTTTTCTGACTTTGTAGGAATAATGAGCTCCATGTTTTGACTCACCTGCTCAGGCCTCTTGAGAGATGTCTGAACATCACCATGGTGACAGGGTACCATGCAAGGCCCTCCTGGGACAGGGACAGGGCTCACGAGCTGGGGCCCACATCTGGGAGTGTGACTAAGTTCTTTTAGTTGGGAGAGAAAAAGAGGCCGACAGAGGTACATAAAGCTATATTCTGATGCTCACAGGCCTTGGAAATTCAATTTCTCTGTTTCAAGGAACTACATCTTGATTTAGCAACTTGTTTCTCTCTCTTTGCAAATGCAACGGCAGTCAAATTTCAGGCCCCCAAATGTTATTGTCATCTCTGTGTTAATGAACCTGAAAGGATGTGTGCGCCAGTGTGTTCTGTGTGTGCATGTGAGTGTCTGTGGTGGTGTAGTCACTAAGTCGTGTCCGACTCGTGAGATCCCATGGGCTGTACCCCGCCAGGCTCCTCTGTCCATGGGATCTTCCAGCCAGGAATACTGGAGTGGGCTGCCATTTCCTCCTCCAGGAGATCTTCCCAACCCAGGGGCTGAGCCAGGGTCTCCTGCATTGTAAGATTCCTTACCCACTGAGCCAGCAGAGAAGCCCGAGCGTGATACTGCAGTGCTCTCAAAGAAGCTGAGCTAAACATTAGCTTCGGAGGCTTCTGCTTGTAGAGGTGGTTTGGGTGTAAATAGTGTCAGGGGAAATAATTACCAGCAATCTTGTTATATCAAAGCGCTCCAACACAGCATAAATAATCCAGCCATTTCTTCACAGGCTGATATTAGATCTCTGTTGTTCAGAGATGTCCCCACAAATGCTGAACATCAGGGGAAAGCTGCTTCCTTTCAGTTCAGTTCAGTTCAGTCGCTCAGTCGTGTCTGACTCTTTGCGACCCCATGAATCGCAAAAAAAAAAAAAAAAGACTTTAAAAATAATCCACACCAAAAAAAACAAAAAAAACAAAAACTTAACAATAAAAAGAAGGGCTTCCTGGTGGTAAAGAATCTGCCTGCCAATGCAGGCTGATCCAGGAAGATCCCACATGCTGCAGAACATCTGAGCCCATGTGCCACCACTATTGAGCCTGTGGCTCTAGTGCCTGGGATCCACAGCTACTGAAGCTTGCGCTCTCTAGAGCCCATGCTCCACAGTGAGAGAAATCACCACAAGGAGAAGCCCTTGCACCACAACTAGAGAGTAGCCCCAGCTCTCTGCAACTAGAGAAAGCCCATGTGCAGCAACAAAGACCCAGCACAGTCAAAAATAAAATTTTTAAAAGTCAAGAGAATTCCCTTGAAATAACAAAATGTACCCCAATGTTCATTGCAGTACTATTTACAATAGTCAAGACATGGAAACAGAAAGGAGAAGCCCTTGCACCACAACTAGAGAGTAGCCCCAGCTCTCTGCAACTAGAGAAAGCCCATGTGCAGCAACAAAGACCCAGCACAGTCAAAAATAAAATTTTTAAAAGTCAAGAGAATTCCCTTGAAATAACAAAATGTACCCCAATGTTCATTGCAGTACTATTTACAATAGTCAAGACATGGAAACAGCATAAATGTCCCTTGATAGATGAATGGATAAAGAATATGTAATATGTGTGTGTGTGTGTGTGTGTGTGTATGTAGGTATGAATATATAAATGGAATACTACTCAGCCATTAAAAAGAATGAAATAATGTCATTTGCAGCAACACGTTTGGATGTAGAGATTATCATAGCAAGAGAGAGACAAACACCGTATGATATCCCTTATATGTGGCATCTAAAATATGACGCAGATGAAGTTATCTATGAAACACAAGCAGACCCACAGACCTAGAGAACAGACTTGCGGTTGCCAGGGGCAAGGGAAAGGAAGGACTGGGTGTTCAGGATTATATGGTATGAATGAATAACAAAGTCCTATTATATAGCACAGGGCACTATATTCAATATCCTGTAATCAACCATAATGAAGGCAAATATGAAAAAGAATATATACATACACACATACATACATATATATGTGTGTATGTATAACTGGATCACTTTGCTGTACACCAAAAAATAACACATTGTAAATCAACTATGCTATGCTTGCATGCATGCATGCTAAGTCGCTTCAGTCGTGTCCGACTCTGTGCGACCCTAAGGACAGCAGCCCCCAGGCTCCTCTGTCCCCAGGATTCTCTAGGCAAGAAGACTGGAGTGGGTTGCCAAAATCAACTATACTGGATATACAATATATACACATATATACTATGCAGGCTTAGGAAAGTTATATGGAAACTAGAAGTCTGATACACGACTGATGGAAATGAAGTCTTGATAAAAGCGAAACAAAGTGGGGTGGGCGGGCGCGTGGTGCTGGCGCAGCAACGCTGTGAATCGCTGGCTGCGTGGCAGTGAGTGGGCGCTTTTCCCAGCCCAACCGCGACGTTC
The DNA here is from genome assembly GCA_006410675.1 of Oreotragus oreotragus. Classification (NCBI taxonomy): domain Eukaryota; kingdom Metazoa; phylum Chordata; class Mammalia; order Artiodactyla; family Bovidae; genus Oreotragus; species Oreotragus oreotragus. Next base: position 571,356 of record SJYX01016621.1, read on the forward strand.
CACGGGCATGAGCTATAACCGCGCCATGCCCGTCTTCTCCCCCAAGGGCCACCTCTTCCAAGTGCAGTACTTGCAGGAGGCCATGAAGAAGGGCTGGACCACGGTCAGTGTTCGAGGAAAAGACATGGTTGTTTTTGGTGTGGAGAAGTCAGTGGCCAAACTGTAGGATGAAAGGTCGGTGCGGAAGGTCTGTGCTCTGGATGATAATGTCTGCGTGGCATTCGCCGGCCTCATTGCTAACGCAAGGGTAGTCATCAGCAGGGCCCGGGTGGAATGCCAGAGCCACCGGCTGACTGTGGAGGACCTGGCCACCATGGAGTACATCACCCGCTATATCGCCAATCTGAAGCAGCGCTACACACAGAGCAAGAGGGGCTGGGGGTTCGGCATCTCTGCCCTCGCCGTGGGTTTTCACTTTGATGGCACCCCCGACTCTATCAGACTGACCTGTCCAGCACATACCATGCCTGGAAGGTCAATGCTATAGCCCGGGTTGCCAAGTCAGTGCGTGAACTCCTAGAGAAGAACTATACTGAGGAAGCCATTCTGGAAACGGTTCAGTCAGGTGGCAAAAACACGAGCTTGCTGTTGTGAGGTGAGATCAACCCCTCAAGATTTTAAATCCTGAATAAATTGAGAAATACATTGCTGAGACTGGAAAAGAAGAAGGAAATGAAAAGAAGAAACAAAAGAAAGCATCATGATGAGATCAGACTTTGCTTGTAACAATTTTTAAATTCAAATCATGGCTGATTTCCAAAGTGATACATAGGTATTTCCATTCCATTTATCTGTACTGTCCAAGTGTCCTACAATAAATTTGCCTATTTTTTTTAAAGCAAAACAAAAAGATGTTCAATGTCTTTACACCTTCAGTTCAGTTCAGTTCAGTCGCTCAGTCGTGTCCGACTCTTTGCGACCCCATGAATCGCAGCACGCCAGGCCTCCCTATCCATCACCATCTCCCGGAGTTCACTCAGACTCACGTCCATCGAGTCCGTGATGCCATCCAGCCATCTCATCCTCGGTCGTCCCCTTCTCCTCCTGCCCCCAATCCCTCCCAGCATCAGACTTTTCCAATGAGTCAGCTGTTTGCATTAGTTGAGCAAAATACTAGAGCTTCAGTTTCAGCATCAACCAATGAGTATTCAGGGTTGATTCCCCTTTAGATTGACTGGTTTGATCGTGCTGTCCAAGGGACTCTTGGGAGTATTTCCCAGCACCACAGTTTGAAGGCATCAATTCTTTGGTATTCTGCCTTCTTTACGGTCTGGCTATCACAACCATACATGACCACTGGAAACACCACAGACTTGACTATACAGACCTTTGTTGGCAGACTAATGTCTCTGCTTTTCAACACACTGTCTAGGTTTGTCATTCCTTTCCTGCCAAGAAGCAATTGTCTTGGGATTTCATGATTGCAGTTGCCATCTGCAGTGATTTATGAGCCCAAGAAGAGGAAATCCGTTACTACTTCCACTATTTCCCCTTCTCTTTGCCATCACGTAAGACTATGCCAAAGCCTTTGACTGTGTGGATCACAATAAACTGTGGAAACTTCTGAAAGAGATGGGAATACCAGACACAGCCTTCTTCACAGTCCAACTCTCACATCCATACATGACCACAGGAAAAACCATAGCCTTGACTAGACGGACCTTAGTCGGCAAAGTAATGTCTCTGCTTTTGAATATACTATCTAGGTTGGTCATAGCTTTCTTTCAAGGAGTAAGCGTCTTTTAATTTCATGGCTGCAGTCACCATCTGCAGTGATTTTGGAGCCCCCAAAAATAAAGTCTGGCACTGTTTCCACTGTTTCCCCATCTATTTGCCATGGAGTGATGGGACCAGATGCCATGATCTTCGTTTTCTGAATGTTGACCTTTAAGCCAACTTTTTCGCTCTCCTCTTTCACTTTCATCAAGAGGCTTTTTAGCTGCTCCTCTTCACTTTCTGCCATAAGGGTGGTGTCATCTGCATATCTGAGGTTATTGATATTACTACCTTAGGGAAATTCAAAACCACAATGAGATCCTACTTCACCTTCACTAGAAAAGAATGGCTGTAATCAAAAAGAGAGTAAGTATTGGTGATGTTGTGGAGATATCAGAATCTTCATACACTGCTGGTGAGAATGTAAAATAGTATAACTGCTTTGGAAAACAGTTTGGCTTTTCTTGAGAAGATTAAACACAGAGTGATCATATGATTCAATAATTTCACTTGGGTATACCTAAGAGTACTGGAAACATATGTCCATGCAAAAACTTGTACATAAATGTTCACAGCAGCATTATTCATCACAACCAAAAAGTGGAAACAACTCAATGTCCATCAACTGATGGGTAGAAAAACAAAGTGGTTTATCTATTCAGGGAATATTCCCAGCAATAAAAAGGAATGAAGTACATGCTACAGTGTTACTGACCAAAAGGCTTGCTGCCCCATGTGCATAGACGCCAATACCATGGCACTGGCTTTTGAGGAAAGAACAAGCTTTATGGCAACATGAACCTGCAAGGAGACAGGAGGCCTAGTTCAAATCTGTTTCCCAAATCTGGGATTCAGTCAAACTTTTATGAGTTGGGGGCAAATAGATTAGTATGCAGAAATGCTGGTGGGACAGGTTTCAAATGGAGGGCTTTGGAACTTGGCATTTATGGGAAGATATGGGAGGAGGCTTCGGCAGTGGATCTTCTGGGCAATGGAAATTTCATTTCTGAAAGGGTTCTAGCATTCAATTTCCAGTTATGTCTCCATAGTTTACTTCTGGGGTTTAGGGGGCATCATACTCTCTATAATTCCCCATGCCTAGGGCCTCACCCGCCAGAGAAGGCAATGGCACCCTACTCCAGTAATCTTGCCTGGCAAATCCCATGGACGGAGGAGCCTGGTAGGCTGCAGTCCATGGGGTCACTAGGAGTCGGACACGACTGAGCGACTTCACTTTCAACTTTTCACTTTCATGCATTGGAGAAGGAAATGGCAGCCCACCCCAGTGTTCTTGCCTGGAGAATCCCAGGGACGGGGGAGTCTGGCAGGCTGCCGTCTATGGGGTCACACAGAGTCGGACACGACTGAAGAGACAGCAGCAGCAGCAGCAGCAGGGCCTCACCCAACACAAGGGGGTTGGGGGGAACTTTAGTTCCAAGTGTTATTTAAGGTCAAAATTTTCTCTTCTGTGCATTATTTATGGCTTTGCTCTGTTGTCTTTGAAAAACATCTCAGTATCTTATTATTGACAGAGTACAACTCATTTCAGCTCTTCCTACCGTTGCAACAACGTGGATGAACCTTGAAAACATTGTGCTAAGTAAAAAAACCACATATTATATGATTCTATTTATATGAAATCTCTAAAATAAGTGAATCTATAGAGGTAGAAAGTAGATTAGTGCATGCCTAGGACTGGGGATTTGGAAAAAATAGGGAATGACTGATAAGGTTTCTTTGGGGGGTGATGAAAAGGTTCTAAATTGACTGTGGTAATGGTTGTGCAACTGTTAATATATGAAAAAAACTATTGAACCAAACACTTTATAGGGATGAAATGAATGGTATGGGAATTATATGTCGATAAAGCTGTTATCTTTCAAATAAAGATTGCATACTATATGATTCCATTTATATAACATTCTCCATCTAGAGATGGAGAACAGATTAGTGGTTTTGAGAAAGGGGAGGGGGAGAGGTGGGTGTAAATGCAAAAAGGCAACAGGAGGGAGTTCTTTTTCAACAATGGAGCAGTTCTGTATCTTGATTCTGGTGGTGATGNCCTTTAAGCCAACTTTTTCGCTCTCCTCTTTCACTTTCATCAAGAGGCTTTTTAGCTGCTCCTCTTCACTTTCTGCCATAAGGGTGGTGTCATCTGCATATCTGAGGTTATTGATATTACTACCTTAGGGAAATTCAAAACCACAATGAGATCCTACTTCACCTTCACTAGAAAAGAATGGCTGTAATCAAAAAGAGAGTAAGTATTGGTGATGTTGTGGAGATATCAGAATCTTCATACACTGCTGGTGAGAATGTAAAATAGTATAACTGCTTTGGAAAACAGTTTGGCTTTTCTTGAGAAGATTAAACACAGAGTGATCATATGATTCAATAATTTCACTTGGGTATACCTAAGAGTACTGGAAACATATGTCCATGCAAAAACTTGTACATAAATGTTCACAGCAGCATTATTCATCACAACCAAAAAGTGGAAACAACTCAATGTCCATCAACTGATGGGTAGAAAAACAAAGTGGTTTATCTATTCAGGGAATATTCCCAGCAATAAAAAGGAATGAAGTACATGCTACAGTGTTACTGACCAAAAGGCTTGCTGCCCCATGTGCATAGACGCCAATACCATGGCACTGGCTTTTGAGGAAAGAACAAGCTTTATGGCAACATGAACCTGCAAGGAGACAGGAGGCCTAGTTCAAATCTGTTTCCCAAATCTGGGATTCAGTCAAACTTTTATGAGTTGGGGGCAAATAGATTAGTATGCAGAAATGCTGGTGGGACAGGTTTCAAATGGAGGGCTTTGGAACTTGGCATTTATGGGAAGATATGGGAGGAGGCTTCGGCAGTGGATCTTCTGGGCAATGGAAATTTCATTTCTGAAAGGGTTCTAGCATTCAATTTCCAGTTATGTCTCCATAGTTTACTTCTGGGGTTTAGGGGGCATCATACTCTCTATAATTCCCCATGCCTAGGGCCTCACCCGCCAGAGAAGGCAATGGCACCCTACTCCAGTAATCTTGCCTGGCAAATCCCATGGACGGAGGAGCCTGGTAGGCTGCAGTCCATGGGGTCACTAGGAGTCGGACACGACTGAGCGACTTCACTTTCAACTTTTCACTTTCATGCATTGGAGAAGGAAATGGCAGCCCACCCCAGTGTTCTTGCCTGGAGAATCCCAGGGACGGGGGAGTCTGGCAGGCTGCCGTCTATGGGGTCACACAGAGTCGGACACGACTGAAGAGACAGCAGCAGCAGCAGCAGCAGGGCCTCACCCAACACAAGGGGGTTGGGGGGAACTTTAGTTCCAAGTGTTATTTAAGGTCAAAATTTTCTCTTCTGTGCATTATTTATGGCTTTGCTCTGTTGTCTTTGAAAAACATCTCAGTATCTTATTATTGACAGAGTACAACTCATTTCAGCTCTTCCTACCGTTGCAACAACGTGGATGAACCTTGAAAACATTGTGCTAAGTAAAAAAACCACATATTATATGATTCTATTTATATGAAATCTCTAAAATAAGTGAATCTATAGAGGTAGAAAGTAGATTAGTGCATGCCTAGGACTGGGGATTTGGAAAAAATAGGGAATGACTGATAAGGTTTCTTTGGGGGGTGATGAAAAGGTTCTAAATTGACTGTGGTAATGGTTGTGCAACTGTTAATATATGAAAAAAACTATTGAACCAAACACTTTATAGGGATGAAATGAATGGTATGGGAATTATATGTCGATAAAGCTGTTATCTTTCAAATAAAGATTGCATACTATATGATTCCATTTATATAACATTCTCCATCTAGAGATGGAGAACAGATTAGTGGTTTTGAGAAAGGGGAGGGGGAGAGGTGGGTGTAAATGCAAAAAGGCAACAGGAGGGAGTTCTTTTTCAACAATGGAGCAGTTCTGTATCTTGATTCTGGTGGTGATGACAAATATCCAGAAGCAACCAAGCTGCATGGATAAACATACACAGAAATGAATACAGTGTTTCTTTTTTTTTCCAAGTGGTTAAAACTGAATAAGGCCTTCAGTCTGGAAAAGTAATATACCAATTTCCTGGCTTTGATACTGTACTACACCCATATAAGATGTCACTACCTGGGGGAAATAGGTGAGAGGTATAGGAAGCTTGTTGGATTTGTTTTACAGTTTTCTACAAGCCTATAACTATTTCAGGATAAAAACTTAAGATAGAATTACAGTTGTCCAAAATTGGAATATTTTCTCCCACGGAATGATTTCTCTGTTACCAGAATTTTTTAAAAGCCTTGGTATCATTAAAATTCTACAAATAATAAATGCTAGAATAGCATAGGGAACTCTATACAATACTCTGTAATGGCCTAAATGGGAAAAGAATCTTTAAAAAAGTGGATATATGTATATGTGGGCTTCCCAGATGGCACTAGTGGTAAAGAACCTGCCCGCCAATGCCGGAGACATAGGAGACATGAGTTTGATCCCTGGGTCAGGAAGATCCCTCGGAGGAGGGCCCGGCTAACACATTCCAGTGCTCTTGCCAGAAGAATCCCATGGACAGAGAAGCATGATGGGCTTCAGTCCATGGGGTTGTGACTTAGCATGCATGTACACGTGTATATGTACATATGTATATGTACACTTGAAACTAACAGCATGGTAAATCAACTATAATCCAATTTAAAAACTTAAATAATAATAATAATAAATACTGAAGAGGCTGTGGATATCAGGAAAACTTCCTACAGTGTTGATTAGAATGTAAACTGGTGCAGCCACTGTGGAAAACAGTATGGAGGTTCCTTAAGAAACTAAAAATACAGTTGCCATAATGATCCATCAATCCCACTCCTAGGCATATATCCAGATAAAACTCTAAATTCAAAAAGATACACGCACCCCAATGTTCATAGCAGCACTATTCACAGTAGCCAAGACATGGAGACTATCATACTATGTGAAGTTAGACAAAAAATACCACATGATATCCCTTTTATGTGGAATCTAAAATGTTATGCAAATGAACTTATTTATCGGGCTTTCCAGGTGGCTCAGTGGGTTAAGAATCTGCCTGCAATGCAAGAGACCTGGGTTAGGAAGATCCTCAGGAGGAGGCCATGGCAACCCACTCCAGTATTCTTGCCTGGAGAATCCCATGGACAAAGGAGCCTGGCAGCCTGCAGTCCATGGCATCACAAGGAATCAGACACGACTGAAGCGACTGAGCATACATACATGCACGAACTTATTTATAAAACAAAGACCCACAGACATAGAAAGCAAACTTAAAGTTACAGAAGTGTTTCCCCTCTTTGGAGGGTGGGGGAGGGACAAATTAAGATTCACAGATACAGACTACCTTACATATAAAATAAAGGTCTCACTGTAGAGCACAGGAAACTATATCCAGTGTCCTATGATAAACCAGAATGGAAACAAATATAGTCTTTGCTGAATATTAGCAACTAACACAGCATTGTAAATCAACTATGCTTCAGTAAAAAATAAGATAATAATAAATTTTTTAAAGGTTGGGTGAATCTGTATCTGAGATACTAAAAATTGTAGAGGGCTGGCAATTGAAAAGACTTTTTTCTATGGCAAATACCAGATCCAGCTGTTACACAAGCCAGCCCTGTCCCTACTTACAGTTTTAGGCCTGAGAATGAGGCCTGGAATGTGGAGGCTGTCTCAGAAATGCCTGGATGGGCCAGGCTACCCTCTGGTTCCAGGTGACCCAAAGCTCTTTATCTCCCAAAGCTGACTTGGCAAGCTCAGTTCTCTCTGGGCAAACCCAGCTCCAGTGTAAACAATGGAGCTGAGGCTCTGTCTGGAAAATCTTTTCCTAAGATAAAAAGCAACTTCCTGCTCCAGGAGCTATTTGAAGACAGAGACTGAATCTTACTCCCTCTAGAATTCCCCGTGCCCAGGGCCTCACCCAACACAAGGGAATGGCTAGCAGAGGAGTGTGTCTTACATATCACTCCCAGTCCCCGTGGGTTTCAACTCTGGCAGCACATCAGAGCTTTTAGAAATATGGCAGACCCAGTTTTATACTAAAAGTAGTTAAATCAGTTTGGAGTGTTCCTTTTCACTTTTGCTTTTCTTTTATAGCATCCTCAATGTCATTCTTACATCAGGCTGGATGATGAGTTTCTGAGGGATATTTCTTATGCTGGCTCTCAGGGGAGGGTGACAGCTGTCATTCCTAAGGAGGATTCAGTTAAATACGATGTCAACCAGACATCCTGCTTGGAGACTCATCTAAGCCTCCACAAACTTATTGTATCTATTTTAACGTACGTGTTAGTTGCTCAGTTATGTTCGACTCTTTGTGACCCCATGAAGCCTGTCAGGTTCCTCTGCCCATGAGATTCTCCAGGCAAGAATACTTGAGTGGTTGCCATTTCCTTCTCCAGGGGATCTTCCCCACCTGGGGATTGAACCTGGGTCTCCTGCATTGTAGGTGGATTCTTAACCATCTGAGCCACATAGTAAACATAAGCCAAAAGGACTGAAAGCTGTTCAGTGTAAACAAAGCCTAGTTCCCACCCAGCTCCCCAAAGACCACCATTTGGTTTTTGTATTTTGTTTTGTTGTTGGTTTTTTTTGGCCATGCTGCATCGCATATGGGATCTTCATTCCAACCAGGGATCGAACCCTTGCCCCTGGCAGTGGAAGCATGGAGTCTTAACCACTGGACTGCCAGGAAAATCCTGAGGCCACCATTTGTATCAGCTTATTTTTCCTCCCACTCTCTGCAATAACACACATACATATACTCATGTAGACATGCATTTTAGAAGACACCCACCCTTGTGGGCTTTAATGTGCTTGTAAAAGCTTCTGGGGAGAAAGAAACACTTGGATATGCTGCACCCTACCTACTGCACACATACATGCATCTACTGCATAGTGCATATTAAAATTTCTGAGTGTCCACAGCAATATATTTTTTGATCTGTCTCCCTGAGTAATGAGAATGAAAACCAAAATAAACCAACTGGGCTTAACCAAACAAAAGCTTTTGCAGAGCAAAGGAAACCATAAACAAAACAAAACGAAAAGATCTCCCACAGAATGGGGAAAAGTATTTGCAGATGATATGACCAAGAAGGTATTAATGGCCCAAAGGCACATAAAAAGATGCTCAGTGTCACTAATCATTAGAGAAATACAAATCAAAACTATAATGAAGTACCACCTCACACCAGTCAGAATGGCCATCAATAAGTGATACTGGACAGCTACATATAAAAGAATAAAATTTGAACACTGCCTAATACCATACACAAAAATAAACTCAAAATGGATTAAAGAGCTAAATGTAAGATTGGACATTATAAAACTCTTAGAGGAAAACACAGGCAGAACACTCAACATAAATCGCAGCAAGATCTTTTTTGATCCATCTCCTAGAGTAATGAAAATAAAAACAAAAACTAACAAATGAGACCTAATTAAACTTAAAAGCTTTTGCACAGTGAGGGAAACCATAAACAAAATGAAAAGACAACCCTCAGAATCGGAGAAAATATTTGCAAATGAAGCAACCCACAAGAGATTAATCTCCAAAATATACAAATAGCTCATGAAGCTCAATATTAACAAAAACCCCAACCACCCAATAAAAAATAATGGGCAGAAGATTTAGACATTTTTCCAGAGAAGACATACAGGTGGCCAAAAAGCACATGAAAAGATGTTCAACATTACTAATCATTAATGAAATCAAAACTGCAATGAGGTATCACCTCACACGGGTCAGAATGGCCATCATCAAAAAAAAATCTACAAACAGATGCTGAAAAGGCTGTGGAGAAAAGGAAAGCTTTCTACACTGTTGGTGGGAATGTAAATTGGTGCAGCCACTATGAAAAACAGTATGAGGTTGCCTAAAAACTAAAAATAGAATGGACATATGATCCAGCAAACCTACTCCTAGGCATATATCCAGAAAAGATGAAAACTCTAATGTGAAAAGATACCTGCACCCCAAGTTCATAGCAGCACTAATTATTCAGTATAATCACCAAGACATGAAAGCAACCTAAATGTCCAACAATGAATGGATAAAGAAGATGTGATATATACACACACAATGGAATACTGCTCAGCTACAAAAAAGAAATAGTACCATTTGCAGCAACAAAGGTGGACCCAGAGATTACTCTATTAAGCAAAGTAAGTCAGACAGAGAAAGGCAGATACTGATATCACTAATATGTGGAATCTAAAAAAATGATACAAATGAGCTTATTTATGGGACAGAAACACACTCACAGACACAGAAAAAAAACTTTGGGTTACCAAAGAGGAAAGAGGAAGGGGAAATAAATTAAGAGATTAACACATACTATATATAAAATAAACAACAAGGACCTACTGTATAGCACAGGGAGCTATACTCATTATTTTGTAATGACCTATAATGAGAAAACCTTAAAAAGAATACTGGAGTGGGTTGCCATTTTCTGCTCCACTTAAAAAGAATATATATGTATATTTAGGTGGATCATTTTACTATACAGTTGAAACTAATACATTGAAAATTAACTGTACTTAACCAAAAAAAAAAAAAAAAACCAGTTCTGTTTCTCACAGTTTTTGAACTTAGAACTTTCCTTTTGGAGGAAATTCTTTAAGACTTCTAGTGCCGGCATTTTCGGGCACACCATCTAGATAAATACTGACATAGATGGGTCTGTCATAGCTGGAAAATTAGTGAACATATCTTCATTCCTGGACATCCCTGGTCCCTTGTGATCCTTTCCCTCTTCGGGTCCCAGCTACAACATTCTGGGCTCATAGTCCCAGAGAATGGGGGTGGGGCCGAGTCGTACAGTGACAGAAAAGTACAAAAGACACAAAAGTGACAAAAAAAAATCTGATCTAGATTTCTGACTTCTGAGCTCCATCAAAGCAACAGCTCTAGTATAAAGTCTAGAATTGCAGTTCTAATGCCTCTGGTAATTCAAACTCCTTGAGGACTAGAACCTTAACTTCTTTGTTACTATATCCCCAGTCCTTGGAACAAAGCCTGGCGCAAAGATGACCCTTAACACTGAACAGAGGAAAGGAGGACTTACCTCCTTTTAGGAACCCTCCCCAGATTAGGCTGAAACAGGTTCTATAGTCATTTGAGGAAATGGTACCTTGGCCTTTTGGGTCCAAAAGATACCACTCTCCCATCTCTACCCCACAGACACACAGATAGTAAATAGATGCATGCCATGTAGGAATGTCCAGCCTGGCCTCTGTGGCTACATACCCACACTTTTCACTGGCCGCTGGCCATGTCTAGCAGGACAAAGTGGACACAGATGGCATTCCTCTCCCTACAGCTTGGCTCTAACTAGCCCTCCCTTCCCCTCAGGTACACCTTAGTCTGTTGTTTCCCAGGATGGTACTTCCCTCCTCTGACACCCCCATTCATGAAAAGGACCCCTCTCGCATCGCTACCTGACCCTACTCGGCTTTTCCAGGCAGAATCAAAACACAGCGATGGATTCCACCCTCCAGTACCCTATGGCCACCACTCGGCGTAAACGGGTGGCGTTGAGAACTGAATTCAGGAGAAGCATCTGAGGGGAGGGGAGAAGTGAATTTGGGGACCGCATGAGAGAAGGTGCCTGTGGAACATCTAGGAGGAGAGGAAGCTGCGCATCCCAGACTTACTCCTTGCCAGGTACCATTTTTCCAAACTCCTGACTAGCGGCTCCGGCGTCTGCTTCTGCTTGCCTGCCTAGATACCATCGACGTCTCGGGATTCCCGCTATCTCATTGGTCGATATTTCCTCTTCCCGTGTGTGGGAAGAAGGGAGAGACGTGGTCCCTTGAGATCTCGAAGGCTGTTTCCCTGGTGACTGTAAGCTGGCTGCACACGAGGCGCCCACGTGGGCCTCCCCCAGCCCGCTCTAGGAGATGGGATCTCCTTGGGCAGAGACTGCTCCATCTGTCGTGCCTGAAACCGAAAACCGGAAACCGGATCCACCCTGCTCCCTAGTGCATCCGCAGCACCAGCGCAGAAAGGAGGCACTCAGCCTCCATCGGCGCTAGACTCTGTGGCCACTAGCTTTGTCTTTCGCATCATGGCCTTGGATTAGTCTCTCCTCAAATCAGAGAGAAGATATTATCAGAGATGATCCAGAAGCAGTTTCGGCTTCAGAATCAGAGGAATGAGCGGTTCATCCAGGAGCCTGGATTCCTGACCTGGCCTTGTATCCTACCTCAGTTTCCTCATCTGTAAAATATGAGTGTTGAGACTTGGAACATGGGAGAAGGGGTGGAGGGTCATTAGAGCCCCTTCCAGCCTGTCTTCTAAGCCTGGGATCTCTTTCAATGGCCAGTTGTCTTTGAGGGTTTCAGATGAAGGGACTGAATCAGAACCTAGGTAATTTCCAGTGCTTCTAATGAGCAAGACACTGAGTGACCTTTCAGTCTACTAATGAGGAAACTGAGGCTCTGACAGGTCACTCAGACTCAGACTGAGGACTGTGAAGCCCTCTTCCATGGTGTGTCCCTATAATTAGGAAAATACGTGTAGAGTAAGTGCCAAGTACACGGCACTTAATACCATGGGGTCGCAAAGAGTCGGACACGACTGAACTGCTTCACTTTCACTTTCTATAGTGTATTTAATTTTTAATAAAGAAAATTCTTATTAAGTGTATTCAGTGTTGTGTCCCTAAGCTTATTCTGTTAATTCTTTTTTCCCTTTGTCTAGTCTGGTTTCTCCAGTTCTTCTCCCCCAACCCTCCCCCATTTCTGTAATTCCCAGGGACTCAGCTTATTTCTCTCTCATCTGGGTCACATCACAGTCCCCTCCTTGAGATCTGCACTCCAGCCTGCTGTAGAGCTGAATAAAACCCTATATCTCTCTTTTTTTTTTAATCATTTGGTCACACAGCAAGGCATATAGGATCTTAGTTCCCATCCAGAGACAGACACTGCACCTCCTGCACTGGCAGTATGGAATCTTAACCACTGGACAGCTAGGGAAGTCCCTAAACCCTGTCTTCTTGACTTCACTACGCTCTAGGCAAGGCCACACAACTTTACTATATTAGGGATTTTGTAGTATTTACTATAAGGGCTCGGGGAAGGCAACAGCACCCCACCCCAGTACTCTTGCCTGGAGAATCCCAGGGATGGGGGAGCCTGGTGGGCTGCCGCCTATGGGGTCACACAGAGTCGGACACGACTGAAGTGACTTAGCAGCAGCAGCAGCAGCACTATAAGGGCTTCCCACTGGCTCAGTGCTAAAGAATCTGCCTGCAATGCAGAAGACCTGAGTTCCATCCCTAGGTTGGGAAGATCCGCTGGGGAAGGAAATGGCAATCCAGTATTCTTACCTGGGAAATCCCATGGACAGAGGAACATGGTGGGCTACAGTCCATTCGGTCATAAAAGAGACATGATTTAGTGACTAAACAACATTTACTATAAGAATACAGTTGGGGACAAGAAAAAAAGGAATTGGGATAATTACAAAGCTCAGGAAAATGATACCAAGATGAAACATGACTCCTCTGCCAGGCATCCCACTGGGTACTGGCCTAGGCTCACTTCTCACCTCAAATACCATCTCTACAGATCATTCCTGAATCTCTGTAGCCAGCTCAGATCTCTCCTGACCTGTGGCCTCAACTGTAAAATGTAAATGTCTTCATTCTTTCCTCAAGAACATGTGTCTCTCTCCAATTCTCTGGGTAGGTCTTGGGAGGAATAAGCCAGTGAAAGTCCAGTCCCCACTTCTGATCTAGCAGCCTGGAGAGGGATGAACTAGGCAGGAACCAATCTACCTCTGCCAATAGGAATAAGGATGCTATGTAAGAGAACCAAGTCCTTTAAAATACACATTTTGTTGATTCTGATGATGCTTTGAGAACCACTGGACTCTGTTTCCAAACTCAGTTGTTTTTATTCAGTTGCTAAGTTGTGTCCAACTCTCAGCCACCCCATGGACTGAAGCACAGCAGGCTCCCCTGTCCTTCACTCTCTCCCAGACTTTTCTCAGTTTCATGTCCATTGAGTTGGTGGTGCTAGCTAACCATCTCATCCTCTGCTGCCTCCTTCCCATTTTGCTTTCAATCTTTCCCAGCATCAGAGTCTTTTCCAATGTGTCAGCTCTTCGTATCAGGTGGCTAAAGTATTGGAGCTTCAGCATCAACTGAAAGTAGACCCCAGAGCAATAAAGCCTTGGTCCAAGAGGGGTCCATGTGGAACAGAGAAATCTCTCCTTGTGCTGTGTTCACCTTCCTCACTCTTCTAGTTAAATTATCACTTCTGGAACCCAAAGCTCACAAAACCTTTCATGAAAGAGCCACAGTTTACATCATCACATCTCTCATGGATCTCTTTCTCCTCAAAATGTACCTTGAAGTTTTTGCATAAGCTCTTCCCTCTGCCTAGACTCTACTCTGCTCCTTGTTCCAGCTCTGCTACCTACATTTTCACCAGGCTATTTGCTGTTTCCCATCCTTCTGATCTCAGCTTAGACATCACTTCCTCTAGGAAGGCTTCCTGAACTAACTGATTATCTGTCTTCCCCAGTATCAAGCATAATACCTGGCATAGAATAGATGCTCTATAAATACTTGTTAAATTTAAAAAAATGGTGCAGGGGGTACTTCTCTGGTGATCGAGTAGCTAAGACTCCTCGTTCCCAATGCAGGGGGTCTGGGTTCAGTCCTGGCCAGGAAACTAGATCCCGCATTGTTCAACTAAGAGTTAACATGCCACAACGAAGATCAAAGATCCTGAGAGCTGCAACTAAGACCTGGTGCAGCCAAATAAATTATTGTTTTTTGTAAATGAGGAATTCCCTAGTGGTTCAGTGATTAGGACTCAGTGCTTTCACTGCTATGAACCTGAATTTGATCCCCGGTTGGGGAACTAAAATCCTGCAAGCCATGCAGTGCAGGAAAAAAGATTAAAACAATTAAATGGTCAATCTGTGACTGTTCTTTCTGATAATGACTATCTGGTAGACAGTGTTATCTTTTATTTTGTCCCTCTTAGTTTGAAGGAACAATGCATACCATATGCTTATCACAAAATGATTATCTTTATGTTCTCTGTAACAAGAAAATGGGAATCCAGCCCATTTCAAAGTTTTGTACTTTTTATAAACAAATTAGAAAAAAAAAAGGGAGGCCAGATAACAGCCCTGTGTTGGGTTTACCAACAGTTCAGTTTGAAGACTGTTTCCATAGAGGTCTGGCCTCCCCTATTCCAGTGACAACCAACAGTCATTCTCAACCGCAGCTCACCTGGAAGTCTTAAAAAATACTCATCCCCAGAAATTCTATGCAATTGGTCTAGGGCATGGCCTGGGCAACAGATTCTTGAAAGTTCCTCAGGCGGTTCCAATGTGGAGCTAAAGCTGAGAATCCCTGTCAGACTGAAGCAGAGCAGCATCAGTATTCCCTCCTGGCAGACTTGTAAGAACAGCCCTAGTGGGACCATAGAGTGGGTTTCCATTCGGGTGACACATTACTGGTACTGGCAATCTGACTGGCAGTGAGCAGTGCCAGCAATCTCAGCAATAACAGTTCTAGACAGCTACAGGTAACCTAGGATCACCAACCTCAATAGGTGGCAGAAAACCAGCTCTGGTCTCATCACCAAGAGGCCTAGCAAGGGAGACTGATCTTTAGTCAGACTACAAAAGCAGCTGAAAGAGCTGAGTAAGGACAAAGCAGAATAAGGAGGCTTGTGCTGCCCAGGTTTGTACAAATGTCAATCTCAGTTTCTTTATCGTTAAAATGTTGATAAAAATACCACCCATGACTTCTCTGATAGTACAGTGGATAAGAACCACTGATGGTACAGTGGATAAGAACCTGCCTACTAATGCAGGAGACATGGATTCAATCTCTGGTCTGGGAAGATTCCACAAGTCAAGGAGCAACTAAGCCCGTGCGCCACAGCCACTGAGCCTGAGCTCTAGAGCCTGCAGGTCACAGCTACTGAGCCTGCGCATCACAGCTACTAAAGCCTGCACACTCTAGGCCTGCAAACTACAGCTGCTGAAGCCTGTGCTCCGAGAGCCTGTGTTCCACAACAAAAGAAGCCACCACAACGAGCAGCTCGTACACCACAAAGAAAGAGTAGCCCCTGCTTACTACAACTTGAGAAGGCCCTTGTGCATCAGCGAAGACCCAGTGAAACAAACAAACGAAAATACTACCTCTCTTATAACCCTTTCAGACTTCAGACAATACTACCAAGCTACAGTAATCAAAACAGCATGGTACTGGAACAAGAACAGACATATGGCCCAATGGAACAGGATAGAGCGCCAAGAAATAAAAAAAATCCACACATCTATGTCAATTAGTTTTTGACAAAGGAAGCAAGAATATATTAATACAATGGAGAAAAGACAGTCTCTTCAGCAAGTGGTGCTGGGCAAGTTGGACAGTCACAAGCAAATCAGTAAAGTTAGAACACAGCCTCACACCATACACAAAACAATATCAAAATGGCTTAAAAACTTAAATGTAAGACCTGACACCATAAAACTCCTAGAAGAGAATATAGGCAAACATTCTCTGACATAAATTGTACCAATGTCTTCTTTTGTTAGCCTACCCTGGCAATAGAAATAAAAGCAAAAACAAGCAAATGGGACCTAACTAAACCTATACGCTTTTACATAGCAAAGGAAACCATTCAGTTCAGTTCAGTCGCTCAGTCGTGTCCGACTCTTTGCGACCCCATGAATCGCAGCACGCCAGGCCTCCCTGTCCATCACCATCTCCCGGAGTTCACTCAGACTCACGTCCATCGAGTCCGTGATGCCATCCAGCCATCTCATCCTCTGTCATCCCCTTCTCCTCCTGCCCCCAATCCCTCCCAGCATCAGAGTCTTTTCCAATGAGTCAACTCTTCGCATGAGGTGGCCAAAGTACTGGAGTTTCAGCTTTAGCATCATTCCTTCCAAAGAAATCCCAGGGTTGATCTCCTTCAGAATGGACTGGTTGGATCTCCTTGCAGTCCAAGGGACTCTCAAGAGTCTTCTCCAACACCACAGTTCAAAAGCATCAATTCTTCGGCGCTCAGCTTTCTTCACAGTCCAACTTTCACATCCATACATGACCACAGGAAAAACCATAGC
>SJYX01016621.1:588735-649447 GCA_006410675.1 Oreotragus oreotragus
CCTCACAATGATCAGAATGCCATCATCAAAAAGTCTACAAATAATAAGTACTGGAGAAGGTATTGGAGAAAAGATAACCCTCCTCCACTATTGGTGGGAATGTAAATTGGTGCAGCCACCATGGAAAACAATATGGAGGTTCCTCAAAAAACTAAAAATTGAATTGCCATATGTTCCAACAATCCCATTCCTAGGCATACATACAACTCTAACCGTAACTGTAATTCAAAAAGATACATGTACCCCAACGTTCAGACCAGCACTATTTACGATAACCAAGACATGGAAATAACCTAAATGTCCACCAACAGATGAAAGGATGAAGAAATGGTATAAATATATACAGAGGAATATTACTCAGCCATAAAATAGAATGAAATAATGCCCTTTGCAGCAATGTGGATGCTCCCAGAGATTATGATATAAATACTAAGCAAAGTAAGTCAGAGAGAAATATATGATATCACTTATATGTGGAATCTAAAATATGACACAAATGAACTTAATCACAAAACAGAAATAGAATCACAGATATAGATAACAGATTTGTGGTTGCCAAAGGAGGCATGGGAGAGGGACGGATTGGGAGTTTAGGATTGGCAGATGCAAACGATTATATAGAGACAAAGTACAAACAACAAGTCCTACTGTATAGCACAGGGAACTATATTCAATATCCTGTACTAAATCATAATGGAAAATAAATACTACCTGCCTTGTTAGTAGTTACATAGAATAAACAATTTAACATATATGAAATATTACTAAGTGGTATGTAAGTCTCCATTGCTACTGTGGTTTGGAACAGTGAGGAAATAAGACAGTGTTTCAGTGGATAAAATAAGATATTTTACACATATTTCTTCCCTGACCAATCTCTTCATATGAAGAGGTTCACAGTTTACATTGTTTTTAGTTCCAATCATAATTTAAAAAATTGTAATATTGTGCTGTCTTAGTGTAAATGAACTTCAGCTTCATAAATCATGTAATTTTCATGTCCTAACATGCTTTATGTTCTGGCAAGCTTCTGATCACTGCAGTTTCCTCTTTGGAACATCAGCAAGGCATTGGGGCTTATATAAAGTCTTGCTGTGTTGGGGAGTGCAACTCAACATGCTGGATCCATGGAGTGGGTTTGGAAGGAACCCAGGTTTCTCTCTACCAACCAAATGTTGTGCTTATATCTTCAGCCTGGCCTTCTTATTTAGCTTACTGGAAAAAAGACACTAAGGAGGCTGAAACTTTGGGGCCAGGTCAGTGGGGAATGGCAAGTCCTGTCTGTGTGAGGTCACTAGGTTACCTGTCCTACAGAGAGATACAGTGGTGAAGGCACCCACCTGCTGTTCTCCAGGGATGCTGACCTACACAAATCAGATCTGAGGTATCACCAGGGCTCCTTCTCTGCCCCTTGTGGTGTTGACTCTTCAGGTATGAAATGTGGAACACAAGCGTGGCCACTCCACTTGCTGGCAGAGGTAAACTAGAATACTCTGCCCTCGAAGGGCAATCCCATTTCTCTCACGAAGAAAAACGGCCTGAGAACTGTCAACAATTCTGATTAAAAGCTACTGACAGGGGAAAAACAAACTTGATCAGAGCAAGTGAGACTGTAGACTATTTTCTAATCCCATGGAAAAGTAGGCATCTTTTGAAATGATTTTTTGTACCGGAAATCCAAATTCTGAAATTAAGTTCCTGGAACCTAGTAAAAGCAGGGCAGTGACAATTATTGGTGTCTTTTTGTGTGTGTTGCTCAAGGATAAATGCTTTACATATGTGAATCATTTAAAATCCTCTTAATTCTTAATCCTTAAAAAGTATCTCATTTTTTGTCTGTAAAAGGAAGCTTTTATACTGAGGTAGCACCTCCAAAGTAGCATGCCTAACACAAGGTTGGGGCCAGAACATCATTCCAGATCTGTCCATAGACCCTGAGTTCTTGGGGGAGGCAAGTCATCTGTTTACCCAGGACAATGAGGCTGTCTCAGGTTGAATAAAATGCATGCGTGCTACATTGCTTCAGTGAGGTCTGACTCTTTGCAAGCCTGAGGACTGTAGCCTGCTAGGCTCCTAGGTCCATGGGATTCTCCAGAAAGAAACCGGAGTGGTACCATGCCCTCCTCAAATAAAATGACTAAATGTCTTTTTAAAGATAAAGATTTTATAGAAAAGTCAGAAAATACATAGGAGCAACTGAAAAAACAATCATTTGTCATGACCATCCAAGTTACCACAGAAAACATTTTGGGGTTGTATTAATATTTGAAAATATTAATGTTTCCCTGTTTTTGTCATGTGAGCCTTTATAGTGAGGTTATTTTTCTAGGTCAGTAAATACAGATTTATATCATCTACAGTTGGCTGGGTGGTATCTCAGTATACACATATCTCCTAAATTATTCATCTGGTTTCCCTATCATTAGACATCTATATTGATTCTAATTTTTATTTATTACAAATGATGTTCAATGAATATCTTTGTACATATTTGGGTGCTTTTATTATAGCTTTCTTAGGGGAAAAAATTTCTGGAAATTGCAAAGTCAAAGGGAATGCACATAACTTTCTTGGAAAACAAACTTTTGATTTTATTTTTGAAAGATTTAAAAAATTTTTATTTTATGTTGTTTTGGCCATGAGGATGTTCCGGATGACCATTCGAGGATGTTCACGTAGTCCAGTATCCATAATGAACCCAATATCCTTCATGTACGGATGGATCAGACTGTGCTGGTCTGAGCAGAGGCAGCAAGAGCAAGAACCCAGGCTGAATTTTCTTAGATGGCTCCAATAGAGCTGCTGGTGACCCGTTTTTCTTTCTCGAATTCAAGGAGGCAAACAGAAAGGCTCCAAAAACAAACTTTAATTTTCTTCAATTTTTTGGCTGCACTGTGTGACTTGGGGGATCTTAGTCCCCCAACTAGGAATCAAGCCCTTGTACCCTGAATTGGAAGTGCAGTCTCAAACACTGGACTTTCAGGGAATTCCCCAAAAACAAACTTTTAGCTTTAAGTATGGCGCTAGTGTAAAAAATCCATCTGCCAATGCAAGAGACATAAAAGACATGGGTTCAGTCCCTGGGTGGGGAAAACCCCCTGGAGAAGCACATAGTCACCCACTCTGGTATTCTTACCTGGAGAATCCCGAGGACAGAGGAGCCTGGTGGGCTACAGTCCATAGGGTCGCAAAGAGTCGGACACGACTAAAGCGAGTTAACGTGCGCATGCACATGTCATGTATACAGAAAGCTCACAAGCTATAGGTGGACAGCTTCACCGAGTATCAAAGGGAGCACACCTGTGTAAATATCACCCAGAACAACAAACAGAAAGCTAGGAGCCCCCAACCCCTTTCATGCTTCCTCTCAACCTTTCTTGCTCTCTCCTTTCCAGACGTAACCACTCTTCTAAAGTTTAACATCACAGATTGATTTTGACTCTTAACATTATGTAAACGTTTTCCTTCAGTGTACATACATTTGTGTCTGATTTCTCTCACTATGATCTTTGTGAGCTTATGTTGTCAAGTATAGCAGTAATTTATTTTCACTGATGTATTTTTTCATTCTAATAGTGAATTTTTGCAAATGAATTCTCATGTGCAGCCATCATATCAGAAGAAAACTTTGTGCTTTCTATCAGTCATTGCTTTCCAGAAAGGGGAACTCTCTCCCATTTTCCCAATTCTTGGTGTATCTTCACACGTTATTTTCATAGAGATGTACTTTAGTATCATGTGCTAAAAATCTTAGGAAAATGAATGTTAGCATTTTGATTTGGATAGTGCAGGGCACATAGATTAATTTAATATCTTAATTTTCAGAATTCTCCTGTGTTTATTAAAATCCATGTTTCTTAACAAAGCTTTATAGTTTTCTTCATGTCACTTTTACACACTTATTTTTATAAATAAAATTTATTCCTCGGTAGTTTGTACCTTTGGTCACTTTTGTGAATGAGATCGTCTTCCAGGGAGGTCTTTCAATGACATTGTACAAGAGAAGTAAATGCGTACCATTCAGAAATTCAGTATCTTACAGAAATTCTACCCATCTCGGGACTTCCCTGGCAGTCCAATCGTCATTTTGTGCTTCCATTGCCGGGGGTCACAAGTTCAATGCCTGGTCCAGGAACTAAGATCCCATATGCTGAATGACCAAAAAAAGAAAAAGAAATGAGAGGAATTCTGCTTGTCTCCTTTATTTGTAAATAACTACTTAGAACAACCATTTAGTTGCTTAGCAACATGTCCCCTTGGCTTTTTATTCCTGGTGGTACAAAGACAACATAGAATTCTGAAGAACTCCAAAATTGCATGGTGGTGTTGGAAGCTTTCCCATTCCAGGAGTCGCTGTAGCAGTTTTCCACTCACATTGATGGGGAAGAACGCCTAAAGCCTGGGTGCTTTCACAGGTACTTTTTATGTGTCAGGTATTACTAAGTGTGGAGAAGTCAGATAGATGATCCTATAGGACACCTATAGAACTTTCAGTTTCCTGTGGAGAGAGAGTCAGCCAGGTAACGGCAAGAAATTTCCAGCAGGGGACCCACAAAGGGAAAGGCGCTGAGGTGGGAGGCACATTCAGAGAAGGGAAAAGAATGCGGCTGGCTATAGTGAGAGAAGGGTGTGTCCAGAGACAAGTCATGAGTGGGGACGCGTAGGCAGGATTATCTGCTGACACAATGCTCTTCCCACTCTAGCTGATCAGAAGAGACCCAAATGAATGCAACAAGCTGGGGACTGGCAGGCAGGCGGCCCTGGCTGAAAGGTGGTATGGATGCAGGGATACTGAGTCTTTAGCTCCAGGGAGGCCTCCTTCTAGCTGTGGGAATGAGGTGTGCTTGCCTGATAAGTCGCTTCAGTTCTGTCCAACTCTGGGCTATAGCCCGCCAGGCTCCCCTGTCCATGGGATTCTCCAGGCAAGAATACTGGAGTGGATCCTCCTCCAGGGGATCTTTCCAACCCAGGGATCAAACCCCGATCTCTTCCTTCTCCTGCACTGGCAGTTCTCCCTGGGCTCCATAATGAACAGGACATCTGGCATGGTAGCTTCCTATTTGGTTCCATAAAAAATATTACTGGTGATAAATTACATATAGAATGGATAAGCAAGGTCCTACTGTATAGACCAGGGAACTATATTCAATGTTCTGGGATAAACCATAATGGAAAAGAATATACATATTTATGTATATATACATATACATATGTGGACTGTAGCCCACCAGGCTCCTCTGTCTATGGAATTCTCCAGGCAAGAAAAGGCGAATTGCCATTCCCTTCTCCAGGGGATCTTCCCGATCCAGGTATGGAACCCAGGTCTCCCACATGTAGGCAAATTATTTACCATCTGAGCCACCAGGGAAGCCCAGATTAGGGGTCAAGCCCACGTCTCCTGCGTTGGCCAGTGGGTTCTTACCACTGAGCCACAAGAGAAGTCCTATCTTACTCTTAAATTACGTTTACAATAAGCAGCAAGTTGGAACAGTGCAGCTTTTGGTTCCTCTCGCTGTTAAGCATTTAACCATCTGTAAGTGAGTACATGAGAAGCAGCTTCTTCAAAGGACCTTTTAGAAATATGGGCAAGCCTTTTGTCATGGGAGTGACATCACCCTCCAATCTGATGTGGTAATGAGGCTTCCCTGATAGCTCAGTGGGTAAACAATCTGCCTGCAATGCAGGAGACCCTGGTTCAATCCCTGGGTCAGGAAGACTCGCTGGAGAAGGGATAGGCTAGCCATTCCAGTATTCATGGGCTTCCCGTGTGACTTAATTGGTAAAGAATCTGCGTGCAATGCAGGAGACCTGGGTTCGATTCCTGGGTTGGGAAGATCCCCTGGAGAAGGGAAAGGCTACCCACTCCAGTACTCTGGCCTGGAGAATTCCAAGGATTGAATAGTCCATGGTGTCACAAAGAGTCGGACACGACTGAGCAACTTTGACTTTCACTTTATTTCAATGAAACAGGAGGGAAGGATGTGGAGCACAACATTTGAAAGAATGACATAGCCAGAAGACACAACATAAACTGATTAGAACCAAATAGGGCCAAGAAGGTGGACCAGCTGACTTCCACTAGACCTTGAGCCTCAGTATAAAATTATTGTAACATAGCACCACACCAAATGACAACCCCCCCAGTGTCATGACAGATCTGATGCCAACCATACAGGGTCAAAGGTGGGCAATGGCCCAGTTCCTGGAAATCCCCACTCCTTCCCTAAAAGAGCTGGAGTACTCCCCTTCATTAGCCTATGAAATTACCGACCCCTGTAAAAACTGACAACCCTGTACCCTGGTGCCACTCTCACCTGAGTGACCACACTGTCTATGTTTCTCTCTAAATAAATCCACTTCTTACCTATCACTTGCCTCTCACTGAATTATTTCTGCCATGAGACACCAAGAACCTGAGCTTCATGAAGTCTTGAGAGCAGGTGTGTGATCTCAGTTAAAAGACTGTAGGTTCAAGTCCCAATCTGAGTTACACAGTTTCAGTAAGCAAGCAAATGGCTCTGTCTTGGAGGAGGCAGCCCAGTGAGGGAGAGGGTATTTTTGTACACATAGAATTCCTCTGATTCACACTCTGTGGTGTCCTGTGTTTCTGTGACAGACACCCAGGCATTCCAAGCACTCCCCTCCCAGAAAGTTGTTGTGTGATGCCAAAGAGATAACGCATGGAAAATACTTTCTAACTGCAGAGCCAGACAGGCTGGGGATTATAATCAGGTTGAGGGTCTTTCTGGGGTCCCTGAGCATCTGAGGAAACAGATAACCCACCGAGAAAGTGAAGGAAATGTCAAAACTGAGGAGATGACTGAGGCAGCTGGAAGTCAAAGAAGACCCGTAAAACTTAATTATTTTTTTCTAAGCTGGTCTGTCCATAGTCAAATTTCATAGTAATAATGAATAATGTCAGTGAGTCCAGACTCTTGCATCTCCCCATACACGGAAAAGTGTGAAATTCCTTAATTTAGGATATCTGGTTTTCTTTAATTTATAATCATCTTTTGATGTTCAGACTACCTGTCCTTTGTTGCAAAACTGCTATACATCCTAGCTCCTCATTCACCTCCTTGGAGCAGTTCTCTTAGAGTTACTTGAGATGCTGCCTTCCAGGTTTGAAGTCCTAATAATTCCTGCCGAATGAAGCAGAACTCTCAACTTTTAGGTTGTGAAAATATTTTTGAGTTGACAAACCCAACTAGGGTCTGTTACCTCAATGGTTAGCAAGACATGGAAGCCTGAGGTCTGGAAGAGCAGGGATCCAGGGATACTGGACTGGTTCCCAAAAGGTAAAAGGAATGGAGAGCAGGGGAGGGTCTAAACTGTTTGGCCTAACATAAGACGCAGAAGGCATGATAATGCTCTGGCTCACCTCCCTGCCCCGGGCATCCTTGTTTGAGTGCCAGCTCTGTTACCCTGAGTACTAGCACTCTAGATACCTAAAGCACAGTATACCAACAAAGGAAGTCAGACACTCATCTCATCTAAGGAACATTTACTGACATTCTCCTTTGGGCCAGGAGTAGACAGATACTGGGAATCCGAAAAGGATTTCAGGAGAGAGGATGACATAATACAGTGAGGTAAATGCCCCAAATTAAGCCCAAGGGGTCCCAGGAGCCCAGAGGAAGAGCAAGCTGGCTCACTTTTCCTGGAAAGAGGTTGGAGTGGGTATTGGAAAGTTGTCACAAAGGGGTTGCTGGAGTTGGGCTCTGCAGGCAAGACAAGGTATCACAGATCTCCTTGTAAGGGGCAGGGGATTCTCAGCTTTGAAGAGCCAAACAACCAGGATCAGAAGTCTGTGTGAGCAGATGTAGAGAACAAATGTATGGATACCAAAGAGGGAGAGGGTGGCATGGATTTGGAGATTGGATATGACATATATATGCTACTATAAAATAGATAACTAATGAAAACCTACTGTATAGCACAAGGAACTCTGCTCCATACTCTGTGGTGACCTATATGGGAAGGAAATGTAAAAAAGAGGGAATATGTATAGATATATGTATATGTAAAGAAGGCTGAGCCCACAATAATTGATGCTTTTGAACTGTGGTGCTGGAGAAGACTCTTGAGTCCCTTGGATTGCCAACCAGTCAATCCTAAAGGAAATCAGTCCTCAATATTCATTGGAAGGACTGATGCTGAAGCTGAAGCTCCAATATTTGGCCACTTGATGTGAAGAACTGACCCATTTGAAAAGACCCTGATGCTGGGAANGTCAATCCTAAAGGAAATCAGTCCTCAATATTCATTGGAAGGACTGATGCTGAAGCTGAAGCTCCAATATTTGGCCACTTGATGTGAAGAACTGACCCATTTGAAAAGACCCTGATGCTGGGAAAGATTGAAGGCAGGCGGAGAAGGGGACGACAGAGGATAAGATGGTTGGATGGCATCACTGACTCAATGGATGTGAGTTTGAGCAAGCTCCGGGAGGTGGTGAAGGACAGGCAAGCCTGGCATGCTGCATTCCAAGGGGTCACAAAGAGTCGGACATGACTAAGCCACTGAATAACAATAATATATACCTATAGATGCGGAGAAGGCCATGGCACCCCACTCCAGTACTCTTCCCTGGAAAATCCCATGGATGGAGGAGCCTGGTGGGCTGCAGTCCATGGGGTCACTAAGAGTCAGACACAACTGAGCAACTTCACTTTCACTCTTCACTTTTATGCATTGGAGAAGGAAATGGCAACCCACTCCAGTATTCTTGCCTGGAGAATCCCAGGGACGGGGGAGCCTGGTGGGCTGCCGTCTACGGGGTCACAAAGAGTCGGACATGACTAAGCCACTGAATAACAATAATATATACCTATATGTTGCCCTACAGCAGAAACCAGTACTACATTGTAAAGAAACTATACTCCAATTGAAAAAAAAAAAGTCTGTGTGAGCAATAGGACCCAGGCAGGCAGATGAGGACGCAGATGACGTAGTCCATGGAGAGTGGGGCTGGTCCTCCTTCCAAACCTTCTTCTTGGGGACAGCTTGTACTAGGCCCTAAGCTGGGGCTAGGTCTGCATGTCTGGGCAGCCAGATGGCCTGAGGGAGAGAAGGGTGGGGGTGCAAATCAGGCAGGCTCTGAAAAAATTGATCTGCTATCAGATACACTTCCTGGGGAAAAGTGTGGAAAATATGGAGTGGAGTGTGGCCTTTTCAAGAAGCAGAAAAGATAGGCAGGCTCCAAGGCACTGGTTCATGCCTGACTAGAGAGCAAGGTTGATCAACAGGCAGGCTGGCCCCAGTCTACCCTTCCCACCCGCTCTACCCTCCACAATATCTCCCACCGCTGGTTGTGCTCAGCAGTGTGGTGAGATCTGCACACTGAGGATGCTGGTAAGTTTTAGGGTCTGGATGAGGTAACCAAGTGGGGCTTTCAAGCCTCAGCATCACCCGGGGAGCCCTGTTAAACACAGATTACTGAGGCACCCCTCCGGGGTCTATGGGTCTGGGGTTCAGTTCAGTCGCTCAGTCATGTCCAACTCTTTGCAACCCCATGAATCGCAGCACGCCAGGCCTCCCTGTCCATCACCAACTCCCGGAGTTCTCTCAGATTCACGTTCATCGAGTCAGTGATGCCATCAGCCATCTCATCCTCGGTCATCCCCTTCTCCTCCAGCCCCCAATCCCTCCCAGCATCAGAGTCTTTTCCAATGAGTCAACTCTTCGCATGAGGTGGCCAAAGTACTGGAGTTTCAGCTTTAGCATCATTCCTTCCAAAGAAATCCCAGGGCTGATCTCCTTCAGAATGGACTGGTTGGATCTCCTTGCAGTCCAAGGGACTCTCAAGAGTCTTCTCCAGCACCACAGTTCAAAAGCATCAATTCTTTGGCACTCAGCTTTCTTTACAGTCCAACTCTCACATCCATATATCGCTACTGGAAAAATCATAGCCTTGACTAGTTGGACCTTTGTTGGCAAAGTAATGTCTCTGTTTTTGAATACGCTGTCTAGGTTGGTCATAACTTTCCTTCCAAGGAGTAAGCATCTTTTAATTTCATGGCTGCAGTCATCATCTGCAGTGATTTTGGAGCCCAAGAAAATAAAGTCTGACACTGTTTGCACTCTTTGCCCGTTTATTTGCCATGAAGTGATGGGACCAGAAGCCGTGATCTTAGTTTTCTGAATGTTGACCTCTAAGCCAACTTTTTCACTCTCCTCTTTCACTTTCATCAAGAGGCTCTTTAGTTCTTCACTTTCTGCCACAAAGGCGGTGTCATCTGCATATCTGAAGTTATTGATATTTCTCCTGGCAATCTTGATTCCACCTTGTGCTTCCTCCAGCCCAGTGTTTCTCATGATGTACTCTACATAGAAGTTAAAGAAGCAGGGTGACAATACACAGCCTTGATGTACTCCTTTTCCTCTTTGGAACCAGTCTGTTTCATCAGGGAATTCCAATGATTCACAATTTTAAAGAATGTATTTATTCAGTTTTAGTGAGGCTGAATCTTCATTGCTGCGTGTGGGCTTTCTCTAACTGCAGCAAGCTGGGGCTACTCTTTGTTTCGGTGCCCAGGTTTCTCGTTGCAGGGGCTTCTCTTATGCGGAGCACAAGCTCTAGAAGCTTGGACTTCAGTAGTTGGGGCACAGGGCCTCAGATGCTCCATGGTATGCGGAATCTTCCCAGACCAAAGATTGAACCTGTGTCCCCTGCATTGGCAGGCAGATTCTTATCTAGCGCACCACCAGCAAAGTCCTGATTCACAACTTTTATAGGTTATATTCCATTTACAGTTATCAGAAAATATTGGCTATATTTCCTGTATTGTACAATATATTCTTGGAGCTTATTGCGTATCTTGGTTCTCATGTTTTGAGAACTGAGGTGACCCAGGTCTGGCCTCTCTTTGACAGGGGCCCTGCAGCTGAGGAAGGACGGGGAATTCGGAAGCTGGAACTGTGCTTGTGGGCTGACTTGAGTGACTCCTCATTTTCTATCACAATAAAAATGTCATTTGGGGAAATTCCCTGGGAGTCCAGAGGTTAGGACTTTACTCTCACTGCAAGGGTCCAGCCAGGTTCAATCCCTTGTCAGGGAACAAAAATCCCACAAGCCACATGGTGTGAGGCCAAAAAAAAAAAGAGAGAGAGACAAGGAGCATTCTGAGTCACATGATAATGTCAGTTATCATGCCCAAACTTAACATTGTAAAATGTGTTTATTTTTCCTAAAATTATCATGGCTGTGACCTAAGAACCTCACCTACATCAGGACTCCCTGGGATGCTTCTTTTAATGCAGACTTCAGTAGTTCTGAATCTTGGGTTTTTGTTCACTTGCCCAGTCATGTCCAACTCTTTGCGATCCCATGGATTGCAACACACCAGTCTTCCCTGTCCCTCATTATCTCTTGGAGTTTGCTCAAACTCATATCCATTGAGTTTGAGCCATCCAAGCATCTCATCCTCTGTCACTCTCTTCTCCTCCTTGCCCTCAAGCTTTCCCAGCATCAGTGTCTTTAATACATCATTTTTATACATTTTAATACATCTTGGGTGATTCTTGGGTACCCCAAGGAGTTTGAGAACCACCAACTTATGCTGAGGA
Organism: Oreotragus oreotragus; assembly: GCA_006410675.1. Taxonomy (NCBI): domain Eukaryota; kingdom Metazoa; phylum Chordata; class Mammalia; order Artiodactyla; family Bovidae; genus Oreotragus; species Oreotragus oreotragus. The sequence goes on from SJYX01016621.1 coordinate 600,304, forward strand.
GTGAGTGGAAGATGAAAAAAAAAAAAAAGTCATTCTTCATTGTTCTGGTTTGCTGTTGGACCGCTAAGCTCTCGGTTTAGTCTCCTCACTGCCAGCAGTGCTGGAGGAACCTCAATTCTCTGGACGGTCATGACTTATCAGCCTCACTTTTCCAGAAGGCAGCTTCTGGGTTGGCAGACTCCTAGCCACATGCATGGCAAGTGCCACCTCCTGGCCAAATAGTTTTGTCACTTTTTTCCTCCAGTGGTGTTAATCTGATCCTCCCATATCTGTGTTCAGAATCTTTTTACTGTCAGAAGGAAATGAGATTCTCTTGCATTTAAGAAGTTTGAGTGTCTCTTTAAATGTCTCAGCTACTTGTGATTTTGCCTTTCTGGTGTTTTGGAATGAACTCTCCAGAAAAATAGGTTCAGGCATTTCTTTGGTAAAAGTGAAATGCAGGTTGGCTGGATTGCTTCTTCCTTGAGTGGAGTCCTTTCTTCAGAAGCAGTCCATCTGCCAGGGTGTCACTCAAAGCGCAGCAGAAAACTGCAGTCCTAAGGATGTTTGTGGAGGGTACCCGTGTGCAGTTCCCTTCCATGGCTTCAGTTCAGCAGCATGCGGTTTTCTGTGTGCATTTAGCATTTCCTACGGAAGAAATCACACATAAGCAAATGCAAAATTCCCATTATGCTCAGATTGTTCCCTAATATATCAATTGTGATGCACAAATTTGTGCCTCTTACAGCAGATCTGACTGCAATGCATAATTATGAATGTGCTGATGTGAAAATACCTTTGAAATAAATTGTAGAGTGAAATAACCAAGGAGCAAAAAAAAAAAAAAAAAAGTGCTGCATCTCAGTAAGCTAGTGGAGAAAGTGTCTGTGGATTCAGAAAACCTGATTAACAACTTGAAATTTCCTCTGTGTTTTGTTGATTGTCTGATCACTTTTATCATAGCATCCTGGAGCTGGAGGGTGTCCTAGTGATTTCTTCGCATTTCTGTGCACACTGAGCATACCAAGATTGTTAAAAGATAAGCTAATGCACATGACACCTTTGAAAAGTTTATTTCAGCAAACTTCAGTTTAAATTGGGCAGTACCAAACCAAAAGCGGCTTCCCAGGTGGCACAGTGGTAAAGAATCTGCCTGCCAATGAAGGAGATGCAATAGATTCTGGTTTGATCCCTATGTCAGGAAAAGGAAATGGCAACCCACTCCAGTATTCTTGCCTGGGAAATCCCATGGACGGTGGGCTACAGTACACGGGGTCACAAACAGTTGGACACGACTGAAGAACTAACCACCACCACCAACAAAACCCAAAGCAGTGAGGAGCACACAACCAACAGGAACTGGGGAAAGGCTTTTACAGGAGGATGCAGAAATAAAGCAGTGATTCCACTGGCTGTAACCTGAGCAGTTGCCTTTTTGGGGGGAAATCTACTCGGCTGTTTGTCTTTAAATTTCGTTTTCTGGGAATTGAGCGCATTAACTCTGGCCTAGGTTTCAGTTTGTTTATACAGGCTATCAAGGCATTAGTGCCACCTCAGTCCAGAGCTTTCCTTAGGGTCCACTCTCACTGCTGTACATTCTATGGATTTGGATATGTGTGTAATGATACATATCCATCATTATAGTATCATCTGGAGTGTTTTCACTGTCCTGCAAACCCTCTGTACTCCACACAGTCATCTCTCCCTGCTCACTAACCCCTGGCTACCACTGGTCTTTTACCATCTCCATAAGAATATCCTGTACTTGGAATAATACATTATGTAGACTTGTCAGGTTGGTTTCTGTCACTTAGTAATATGCATTTAAGTTTCTTCCATTTCTTTGCACAGCTTCATAGATCATTGCTTAACAGTGCTGCATTATATTTCATTGTCTGATGTACCATAATTTATCCATTCACCAGAACTTTTTCATCTCCCCAAAAGGAAATTTTGTACTCATTAAACACTTACTCTGCAAGTCCTGGTCTTCCCAGCCCGTGGCAACTGCTCATCTTTTTGTCTCTATGGATTTACCTATTCTGGATATTTCATACAAATGGAATCTCATTAATTCTTTGTACTTTCCTTATTATTCAGTCTTGATTTCATTTGTTCTTCATTTCCAGCCTCTGCTCTTTCCTAGGTCCCCCAGGCTTCCTTGCTACAAACATGACACTGTGTTATCTTTCCTTGGAAAATTTATGCTGTAAACCCATATGGCAGCTTAAAGCAAAAAGAAACATTTTAAATCATATTTCTGGGCCTGGCTGTGACCCACCCTCCAACCTGAGTCAGCCTCAGAGTTACCCGGAAAGTGTCAAGAAAATGCAGATTCTAACTTCTCACCCAGAAAGTCTCGTCCAGGGTGTCTTTGGACACCCTTGGATGTATGTCTTTTTGTTCATGCACACTTGTGAGCACTCTGGGGCAGGATTGGAAGTAGAGTAAGAGCAAGCCCTGGGGCATTGCACTTAGAAGCGCTTGCCCTGTCCCCCTTGTCTCACCCCAGTCCAGGCCCTGCACTGTGCTGTGTGCTTAGTTGCTCAGCTGGGTCCGACTCTTTGCAACCCCACGGACTGGAGCCTGCCAGGCTGCTTTATCCACAGGCATTCTCCAGGCAGGAATACTGGAGTCGGTTGCCATACCCTCCTCCAGGGGATCTTCCCAACCCAGGGATCAAATCCAGATCTCCTGCACTGCAGGCGGATTCTTGACCATCTGAGCCACCAGAGAAGCCCAGGCCCTCCACTAGAGACCCCTGAAAGTGTGTGGAGGAAAAACCCACACACTGGCACTGGCAGCTGGAGCCAGTGGCCAGTGTCAGAAAAACACAGGTCATATCTATAAGGCCTCTTGACTTAAACAACATGGCGATTCAATGAATTTTCACTGTTATCTTTTTTTTTTCACTGTTATCTTTAAAATCTTGTATCTTAGGCCTTCCCTGATGGCTCAGTGGTTACGACTCCATGCTTTCACTGTTGGTGGTGTGGGTTTGATCCCTGTTTGGGGAACTATGATCCCACATGCTGCATTGTGCAGCCAATAAAAGAAAAAAAAAAAAAAACCCTCATATCTGTAAAGGTCACATGCACAAGGCCATGTTTCCACCTAAATTTCAGACCTAGAGATGTCTAAGAACTATTCAGAATTAGTGACCCTCACTATTCTCAAATGGATGCTTTCTAAGATGCTGTATTAATTTCCTAGTGCTGCTGAAACCAAGTACCATAAGTGAGGTGGCTTAGAGTAACTATTTCCTCCCAGTTCTGGAGCCCAGAAGTCTGAAATCGAGGTGTTGGTAGGGCCAGGCTTCCTCTGAAACCTGTAGGGGAGAACCTCTCCTTGCTTCCTCTAGCTTCTGGGCTCCTGGCTATCCTTCGGATTCCTCAGCTTGAAGTTTCATGACCCCAGTCTCTGTCCCCACAGCCTCATAACCTTCCTCTCTCTGTATCTGTGTCTCTGTCTCCAAATGTCCCTCTCCTTATCAGAAGCCCTTCCCCAATCTGGCAGGATCTCATCTTAACTTGATTACATTTGCGAAGTCCTTATTTCCAACAAGGTTATGTTCACAGGTTACAGATGGACAGCCAGGAAGTCTTTCATACACTTTTTTAATAAGCCAGTATCACTTAAAAATTCTTGATAAAGCAGCATAAAGTCATTAATGTTATCAAGTCTTGATCCTTGCCTACACATCTTCTTAATATCCTGCGTATGAAATAAACATGTATAAAGCATTTTTGTGGCATACTGAAGTATAGTGATTGTCCTCGAAAAGCAGTTGAGCTATTGTTTGAATTACAAACTGAATTGCGTTTCCATGGAATACTGTTTTTTACTTGAAAAGAACACCTGCCAAACTAGAGTTATTTACATTTGAGTATTTAGCAGGTATTTCCACAAAAATGAATAAAGTGAAGACAACTGACAGCATTTGTTGCCAATGATAAAATCTGATCCTTCAAATAACAATCAGAATTCTGGGAAACTTGTGCCTACCACCATGCACTTGACAGTTTCCCAATATATAAAGACATTTCTGATAAGATCTATAGCCATATTAACAAAGGTGATTTTTTTATATTGCATAATGAAATGCGTCAATTTTTGTGAGATTTGAAGAACTCAGTAAATCAGTGTTTTCCACATCTTCAATCCATGATGTTAAGAAACCACACATGGGTAAAAAGATCTATTTGAAATACAAAATGGGTTTTAATGAAGCAGAATATGAAAAGTTCATTGATACAGTTTTAGATTACACATTACAATTTGGGAAACTACCGCTTGTGTAGTGTTGAGATAGTATGAAACAACAGCCACAATTATATAAAAATCATCTAAAAACAAAATATCATTCCCCTTTCAAACTGCATAACAGTGAGGATGAATTTTCTTCAAACGTTTTAGCCAGAGCAACAAATAGCAATAGACTAATAAAGAATTGTGATGCTGGAGAAGACTCATGAGAGTCCCTTGGACTGCAAGGAGATCAAACAAGTCCATCCTAAAGGAAATCAGTCCTGAATATTCACTGGAAGGACTGATGCTGAAACTGAAACTTCAATACTTTGGCCACTTGATGCAAAGAACTGACTCATTTGAAAAGACCTGCTGCTGGGAAAGATTGAAGGCAGGAGGAGAAGGGGATGACAGAGGATAAGGTGGTTGGATGGCATCACTGACTTGATGGACATGAGCTTGAGTAAGCCCTGGGAGTTGGTGATGGACAGGGAAGCCTGGCATGCTGGATGCCATGGGGTTGCAAAGAGTCAGAAATGATGGAGTGACTGAACTGAACTGAGCTGAATAAAGAATCAGATGAGAATCAAATATCTTCTATTAAGATCAACTATCTTCTATTAAGCTAGGCCTTAAAACATTTTTAATGTAAAAAATCCATTCTTCTCACTAAATGCTTTCCTATTTTGAAGAAGATGTTTATTTTCTATTTTTTAAAAAATATGTTACTGTTTTATCTAACATGAAATGGGTTTATTATTGGTATTGTTCTGGCCCCTCCCATGGAAGTACATGGACCCCATGCTTAAAATTTGGCTCACAAAATTTAGATAAGAGCTAACTAACACCTATCCTACTCAAATTCTTCCAGGAAATTGCAGAGGAAGGTAAAATGCCAAACTCATTCTATAAGGCCAACATCACCCTAATACCAAAACCAGACAAAGATGCCACGATAAAAGAAAACTACAGGGCAATATTACTGATGAACATAGATGAAAAAATCCTCAACAAAATTCTAGCAAACAGAATCTAACCACATATTAAAAGATCATACATCATGACCAAGTGGGATTTATCCCAGGGATGCTAGGATTCTTCAGTATTTGCAAATCAATCAATGTGATACACCACATTAACAAACTGAAAGATAAAAACCATATGATTATCTCAATAGATGCAGAGAAGGGTTTTGACAAAATTCAACATCCATTTATGATATAAAAAAAACACCCTCCAGAAAGCAGGCATAGAAGGAACATACCTTAACATAATAAAAGCCATATATGATAAATGCACAGCAAACATTATCCTCAATGGTGAAAAACTGAAAGCATTTCCCCTAAAGTCAGGGACAAGACAAGGGTGCCCACTCTCACCACTACTATTCAACACAGTTTTGGAAGTTTTAGCCATAGCAATCAGAGAAGAAAAAGAAATAAAAGGAATACAGGTTGGAAAAGAAGAAGTAAAACTCTCACTGTTTACAGATGAAATGATCCTCTACATAGAAAATGCTAAAGACACCCCTAGAAAATTACAAGAGCTAATCAATGAATATAGTAAAGTTGCAGGATATAAAATGAATACACAGAAATCCCTTGCATCCCTATACACTAACAATGAGAAAACAGAAAGAAATTAAGGAAACAATTCCATTCACCATTGAGATGAAAAGAATAAAATACTTAGGAATAAATCTACTTAAAGAAACAAAAGACCTATATATAAAGAAACCTAAAAACACTGATGAAAGAAATCTAAGATGACACAAATAGATGGAGAAATATATCATGTTCATGGATTGGAAGAATCAATATAGTGAAAATGAGTATACTACCCAAAGCAATCTATAGATTCAATGCAATCCACATCAAGCTACCAACAGTATTTTTCACAGAACTAGAACAAATAATTTCACAATTTGTCCGGAAATAAAAAAAAAAAAAAAAAAAAAACAAATAGCCAAAGCAATCTTGAGAAGGAAGAATGGAACTGGAGGAATCAACCTGCCTGACTTCAGACTATACGACAAAGCTACAGTCATCAAGACCATATGGTACTAGCACAAAGACAGAAATATAGGTCAATGGAACAAAATAGAAAGCCCAGAGATAACTACATGCACCTATAGACACCATATCTTTGACAAAGGAGGCAAGAATATACAAGGGAGAAAAGACAACCTCTTTAACAAGTGATGCTAGGAAAACTGGTCAACTACCTGTAAAAGAATGAAACTAGAACACTTTCCAACACCATACACAAAAATAAACTCAAAATGGATCTAAATGTAAGACCAGAAACAATAAAACTCCTAGAGGAAAACATAGGCAAAACACTCTCTGGCATAAATTACAGCAGGATCCTCTATGACCCATCTACCAGAATAATGGAAATAAAAGCAAAACTAAACAAATGGGACCTAATTAAACTTAAAGCTTTTGCACAATGAAGGAAACTATAAGCAAGGTGAAAAGACAGCTGAGAAAATAATAGCAAATGAAGCAACTGACAAAGAATTAATCTCAAAAATATACAAGCTCAATACCAGAAAAATAAAAAACCCAATCAAAAAATGGGCCAAAGAACTAAACAGACATTTCTTCAAAGAAGACATACAGATGGCTAACAAACACATGAAAAGTGTCTGTTAACATCACTCATTATCAGAGAAATGCAAATCAAAACCACAATGAGGCAACATCTTACTTTGGTCAGAGTGGCTGCTATCAAAAAGTCTACAAACAATAAATGCTGGAGAGAGTGTGAAGAAAAGGGAACAATTTTACACTGTTGGTGGGAATGCATCCTAGTATAGCCACTATGGAGAACAGTGTGGAGACTCCTTAAAAAACTGAAAATAGAACTTCCATATGTCCCAGCAATTCCACTGCTGGGCAGATACATAGAGGAAACCAGCACTGAAAGAGACATGTGTACCCCAATGTTCTTCATAGCACTGTTTACAATAGCTAGGGCATGGAAGCAAACTAGATGTCCATTGACAGATGAATGGACAAGAAAGCTGTGGTACATATATACAATGGAATATTATTCACCTAGTAAAAAGAACACATTTGAGTTAGTTCTAATGAGGTGGATGATACTGGAGCCTTTTATACAGAGTGAAGTAAGTCAGAAAGAAGAACACCAATACAGTATATTAACGCATATATATGGAATTTAGAAAGATGATAACCATGACCTTATATGTGAGACAGCAAAAGAGACACAGATATAAAGAACAGACTTTTGGACTCTGTGGGAGAAGGTGAGGGTGGGATGATTTGAGAGAATAGCATTGAAACATGTATATTACAAAATAGATCACCAGTGCAAGTTTGATGCATGAAGCAGGGCACTCAGAGCCGGTGCAATGGGAAAACCCAGAGGGATGGGATGGGGAGGAACGTAGGAGGGGGCTTCAGGATGGGGTACACACGTACATCCATGGCTGATTCAAGTCAATGAATGGCAAAAACCATTACAATCTTGTAAAGTAATTAGCCTCCAATTAAAATAAATTAATTCATGTAAAAAAATTTGGCTCCCAATTTGACACACCACACACACCAAGAGGGTATAAAGAATTCTATTACTCCACATAATGAGGCTTTCTGGGAAGAGCAGGGCAGGCTCTCGAAGAAGGTCCAAACACAGCTTACGAAAGCAGAGAGAGGTGACTAATTTGGAGTCTTTTGGTGGTTGGAGGGTGGAACTGGGCCAAATTGTCTGTGGTCTGAACTTTTTGTTAGTGCAAAGGGAGGCAGCTCATTGAGCTTTGTTATTGCCTTCAGTTGTAGGGCAAGAGGGCCAAGTAAGGGACAGAGGTTGAAAGACGTCAACAGTCAAATAGCAAGAATAGAGTTAGACTCCTTACTAAAATTCACTCCTGATATTGAACCAATGACCAAAATGTGCCATGCTTCATTTAATTAAATTTGAACCTGTAACGAATAGTCCATCATGGTGTTCTATGAAGCCTCCAGCCTGAGACTGGTTTAGGAAGTGAAAGGTCTGTTGAATACCTGTTTGAGTTCAGTGTTGTGTATTTTGCAAAATGAAATGTGTGCATTGGTCACTACTAATAATATTTCAGACTGCAATAATGGAGGTAAGAAATATCTTGGTGAACCCTCACACTGTGGCTTTTGTAGGTGCAGAGGTATGTGTGACCTTGGTTTATATATTTAGGTGTCAGTGAGGCTACAGATTCCTAGAGTTTTTACCTATAAGGACACAACCTTGGATCAGGAATTGTTGCTGCCATTGGCTGGACCAGATGGCTGAGCATTGGAAATGAATGACTCACATGTCTGTAAACATGTGCAGCTTGGGCCAGGGGCTAAGATGACTGCCTGAAGTGTAGCTAATTATGCTGATCCTGTGTCCACCCTTAGTTAGGGATGACTCTGTGATGGGGAAAAAAAACCAGCAACTCTCCAGCAAGCTCCATTTTGTGTACTGACTGCATTGCCGTCTGTAAACCATTCAAACTTCCTGTTCACTGTATGGATCCCAAGTAGCCACAGGGGTCTGGAGAGGGGTGACCTCATCCAGCATGCATCTAGCAAAAGCTATGAGACGTCTGACCCATGGCAACCTGAAAGGGGATCTCAAAGCCATTGTCCAGGTCCTAAACATCAATTATCAAAACTTTCAACAAAGGTTGATTACAAGTGTGAAGGAGGCTTGGGAGGACCCAGCAAATGCAGCACAAAGCAGCACAGCTCAGGGTGTAAGTGCCCCAGCAAACAGAAACACAGCTCAAAGAAGCACACAGGCCAGCCAGCCTGCGGTGCTCAGAACGCATGCTCACCAGCAGGCAACAGAGCCGCTGGCATATCTGTTTGTGAAAATGAAGCAAGAGTCTCACAAAACAATAGATTCCATCTGTCATGTGATAGCTCTGATTTTCTCCTCTATTCTTTTCTCTCTCCTCCTGTAACAAGTGCCAGTCATGCCCACAAATAGTTCATTCACCAGGTAACAAGCCAAAGCAAGAGAAGGGAGACCCTAGGTAGTAGTCACCAGCTTGATACCCCAAGGTGGGTTCACCTTGCCTCCTTGGGGTGATCACATTTATTTGTACAAAAAATAAATAACTAATTATTATTTATTTATGCCACACTGTGCACCATGTGGGATCTTCGTTTCCTGACAAGGGATCAAACCCACACTCCTTGCACTGGAAGCTCAAAGTCTTAACCACAGGACTACCAGGGAACCCCTGCATTTTCCCTCTTTAAATATAAGAAGAGGCAGGCAGGCCACCACTGAATTTCCCCTGGTTATTATTAGTCTGGTTGTTGGCTAACAATGGAGAGAGGCATTTAAATGTGACTTTTTTGTTTTTTTCCCTTTTAAGGTATTTCTGGTCTCTGTTAGGCAGAAAGTTAGAAGTTAATTATACAAAATAAAAAGGAGTTCATTCCTACATCAAGGAATGGTACGATATTTTTTTGAGGTTTAGTGACTAGGAGAATAAGATGTGTGTACTTCAGAATACACTAAGCATTTAGGTTCAGAAAATGCTTTGCCAAATACTCTTTGGATCTAAAACAAGAATTCACCTTGGCCTTGTGTGACATGTCTGGGAGGGTTAGTGTTTCTGACCTTAGAGAAACTGCCCAGGAGACGGGGCTGAGAGCAGGACAAGACCGTGTGAAGACCTGTTGTGACAGGAGCTGACCATTTAGAAGCTTTGCAATCAGAAGAAAAATGAGCTTGAGAAGAAATATGGAACAGCAACAAATCACCATGCTACACGGTGAGCCCTCCAGTTTCTATGAAAGATGAAAACTCTCTGTCATTTGAAAAGGCAGAAAAAAATAAGCATTCTAATGACGAAAATTCTTAAGATTTTCTGTTTGTGAGAAACAGGGATGAAAATAGCATCTAAGTTACTTTAAAAAGGTCACGATCTTAGAAGAGCTGTGGCTTGCAACAACACCAAAAAACAAAACAAAACCCTGGTTTAAGCTTATTGACTTGTGTAAGACTTAGTAAAGTGATTTCAAGCACATACTTTTATTTTCTTAGGACATACTTTTCAAACGTAGAAAGAATATGTGTTGGGCTGCACCTCGTGGGCCTGCAGGGACTGCACTTGCCAGCTTTAAGGCAGAAGAAAAAGGGAAATTGCCTCTCAGAGTACAGTGGTTGGGACCCTGAGCTTCCAATGATGGGGTTCAGGTTCATTTCCTGGTTGGGGAACTAAAGATCTCACATGCCACACAGCATGGCCAAATAGTTTTTAAAGAGAGAGAAAAAGTCTTAACTCAGTGACAAAAATGTCAGTGGTTTAATGGATGAGAGAGCTTGCACATATGAAGCAGGGTCCTGGACCTGTAGGGAGTCTTCACTGTGTACAGCTGACAGCGGGCAGGACACAGCAGCAGGCCTTGCTCCTGGGGGAAGAGGAGATTGTCCGTGGGCTCACTGGTTACCTGGGAAACCACCAATCCTTTGATAAGAAAAATTACTAGCTAGAGCCTGGGGCAAGTATGTAGGAAGGTCAGTCAGGTGAATATGGTGTAGGTGAAGCAAGCAGCACTGGTCAGGCAGGGCATGTACCTTTCCTGGTGCTACCTAAAGCTGTTGTGAGAATCAATTAAATTGACAAACAAAATAAAACAAAACAGAGGCAGTAGCTAGGTCAAAATATCTCTGTGCTATGAATCGCAAAGAGTTGGACACAACTTTGTGACTGAACAACGTGAATAAAAGAGAGATGAAAATATTTACTGCATGAGGGATTTCCCCGATGATCCAGTAGTTAAAAATCTGCACTCCCAATGCAGAAGGCATGGGTTGGATCCCTGGTCAGAGATCTAAGATCCTGTATGCTCCATGGTGTGGCCTAAATAAATAAATAAAATTAAAATTTTAATATGTGAAAATGAAAAATTAGGTTGGAGTCTACTTAGCTCTGGGCTTTCCTAGCAGCTCAGCTGTAAAGAATCTGCCTGCCAATGCCGGAGACATAGGAGATGTGGGTTCAACCCATGGGTCGGGAAGATCCCCTAGAGAAGGAAATGGCAACCCACTCCAGTATTCTTGCTGGGAAATCCCATGGACAGAGGAGCCTGGCGGACTACAGTCCATGGGGTTGCAAAGAGCCAGACACAACTTAGGAACTAAACAACTACCTACGCTCGAGTTGTGATATGTTTGTTCTTCTTTTGCCAGGTTTAGTAAATATCTGTTGTTTTGGTATAGATGTTGGACATCCTTTAAGGCGAGAATGTATTGGATATTTGTTGTAGTTGCTGTTGTTTTTACAGTTTTACTCTGTGGTGATGGTACCCTGAATTTTGCTTTGGGGAACCACCCCTTCCCCACACTTTGAGCCCACATGCTTCAAGAGAATCCACTATGGCTCCTGGAAAGAAGTATGTGACCCAGGCTAAGTTGATCAGCACACCTATGTCCCCTGACAATAGTAATTGATTCAGAGAAGAACACATGAATCAAATGAGACCAATCAGGGCATAAAAGATTCAATACCAAGAAACTGAGCCCATTGGTGGGTTACCTGGACCTATTTTTTCTCCTTGGGTGTGAGTAAGAATAGAGCTACTGCTATAATACGTTCCTGGCAGAGAATGCAAAATGTTACAAGCTTACGGAGAATTCAGGAATATCTAAAGAGACTGACAATAGTAGCAATTCATAACCCATGATTTTTCCCCCTATAAAAGGTGTTATTGGGACCTTTAGTGAAATCTGTAGCTTTTATAGTGAAATATATAGCGAACTCAAGAAAACTTGAGTTTTTATATCAAGTTTAATATTGTGTTTTTAATCATTGCTTTTTGATAACTATATTGTGGTCAGTATTCCTGTTTTTAGATAATGCACATTGATGTGTTTAGAGATTAAAAAGTTATTACATTCATGACTCATTGCCTGTGGTTGAAAAAAAATGCCATTATACACACACACATGCAGATGGTAAAAGAATGAAAAAACAAATGGGATAAGAAGTTAACTGGGGAACCTGATTAGGGGGTGTGGTACAGCAAAAAATATATTTAGTCCTTGTCATGGTTTCTGACTCTGAGCTCCTTTAGGAGGGTTTTGTGTGTGTGTGTGTGTGTGTGTGTGTGTGTGTGCATACATGCTCAATTGTGGACTGTAGCCCATGGACTGTAGCCTACCAGCCTCCTCTGTCCATGGGCTTTCCCAGGCAAGAACACTGGAATGGGTTGCCATTTCCTCCTCCAGTGGTTCCTGACCCAGGGATGGAACCCATGATTCTTGCATGTCCTGCATTAACAGGTGGCTCTTTTACCACTGCAGTACTTTTAACCCTTGACATTTCCTGAACGATAGAAATGGCTTGTTATTCATAAGGAGCCCCTTTTGTGCACACCTGAGTACATTCTAATGAGTTGACTGAGGTCGGGCCCCAAGATAACCCCTGTATGGAGCTGGTCACCAGAAAGGCAAAGGGATGAGAAGGCTGGAAATTTCAGCCACACCTACCAACCTCTAGGAAGGTGAAGAGGCTGGCAATTAAGCTCTATAAAAACTCTTCAACAAGATTTGATCAGCTTCCTAGTTGGTGAAAGCTTCCACACTTCAGTTCCATGGGAACAGAAACTCTTCTCCTCAGGACCTTTCCAGACCTTGCCCATGTACCTCTTCATGTGACTATTCATCTGGAAATAAATATTTTTGAGCTCTGTGAGTCATTCTAGCAAGGTAACTGAACTTGAAAAAGGGGTTATGAGAATTTCCAGTTTATACGCAGTTGGTCAGACGCATCTGGAATTTCTGTTGGCATCTGAAAAGGCAGATGCAATCTCGTAGAACTGAGCCCTTCAGTTGTGGAATCTGACACTATCTTTGAGTAGTTAGTGTCAGAATTGAGTTAAATTGTAGGACACCCAGCTTGTGTAGCAGAATTGCTTAATGTCTGGGAAAAAAACCATCACATACTTGGTGTCAGAAGTGAAGTGGAGTGCGTGAGTAAGGGAGTGAGGGACACACAAAGGAAGTGAGTTTTCCTTTACAGAGCGGACACAGAAATAAGTCTTGCTATTCTCGTAACTTCTGTAAATCTGTAATTATGTCAAAACAAAGTTTACTCGAGCAAGTGCAAGAGATGGAGTAGGAAATGGCAACAGAGGAGGAAAAAGAAGAAAATTACTGTTGGCAGCCACCTTAAAACCACACTGGGAAAGGCTGTCTCAGAATGGAATAGGCCCAAAAGCAGCAGTGTGTGGTGGATCCAGGTGATTTTATATTTTATAGTAGGAAGTCAATAGATACTCATTAAGAAGGACTGAAGGAAGAAAGGAAGGGAGGGAGGGAGGGGGAAAGGGGAAGACAGACATTTTGTTTATCATAATTTGTGGATTAGCAAGCCATATTAAAAAAACTTATAAAAAGCCATTTTTGAAATAAGAAAATTTGCATAAGATTTGGGTATTGCATGTTATTAATTTACTGAAGTTCCTATTAATATTAGTGTTTTTCTGTGTGTGTGTGGTGCTCACTCACTCTTTGAGACCCCGTGGACTGTAGGCCACCAGACTTCTCTGTCCATGGAATTTTCCAAGCAAGAATACAGGAGTGGGTTGCCATTTCCTACTCCAGGGGATATTCTTGACCCAGAGATCGAACCTGAGTCTCTTGCATCTCCTGCATTGGCAGGTGGATTCTTTATCACTGGGCACCTGGGAAGCCCCATGTTATGGTACATACTGTGCTGTTCTTTCAACTTACTATGACGTTAGCTGGGTGCAATCATGGCATAGTGATTTATGAGGGATTTGAAAGACCTTTCCAGTGAGAGATGTATACTGAAGAATTTATAGGTGAAATTTTAGGATGTCTCAAGGAACAGATGAAACAAAATTGACAGCTGCTAATTGTTAAATATGAGTGGTTTGTACAGGGCTTTGTTATAGTATCTGTCTGCTCAATCATGTACTGCAACCTGCCAGGCTCCTTCTGTCTGTGGGATTCTCCAGGCAAGAACACTGTAGTGGGTTGCCATGCCCTCCTCTAGGGATCTTCCTGACCCAGGAATTGAACCCAAAGTCTCCTGAGTCTCCTGCATTGGCAGGCAGATTCTTTTCCACTGAGCCACCTGGGAAACCCCATGTTACAATGTTCAGTTCAGTTCAGTTCAGTCGCTCAGTCGTGTCCGACTCTTTGCAACCCCATGAATCGCAGCACGCCAGGCCTCCCTGTCCATCACCAACTCCCGGAGTTCACCCAGATTCACATCCATCGAGTCAGTGATGCCATCCAGCCATCTCATCCTTTGTCGTCCCCTTCTCCTCCTGCCCCCAATCCCTCCCAGCATCAGAGTCTTTTCCAATGAGTCAACTCTTCGCATGAGGTGGCCAAAGTATTGGAGTTTTGGCTTCAGCATCAGTCCTTCCAATGAACACCCAGGTCTGATCTTTAGAATGGACTGGTTGAATCTCCTTGCAGTCCAAGGCACTCTCAAGAGTCTTCTCCAACACCACAGTTCAAAAGCATCAATTCTTTGGCGCTCGGCTTTCTTCACAATCCAACACTCACATCCATACATGACCATTGGAAAAACCAATGCCTTGACTAGATGGACCTTTGTTGGCAAACTAATGTCTTTGTTTTTGAATTTGCTATCTAGGTTGATCATAAATTTCCTTCCAAGGAGTAAGTGTCTTTTAATTTCATGGCTGCAATCACCATCTGAAGTGACTTTGGAGCCCCCTAAAATAAAGTCTGACACTGTTTCCCCATCTATTTCCCATGAAGTGATGGGACCAGATGCCATGATCTTAGTTTTCTCAATGTTGAGCTTTAAGCCAACTTTTTCACTCTCCTCTTTAACTTTCATCAAGAGGCTTTTTAGTTCCTCTTCACTTTCTGTTATAGTGTACATTGTACTATTCTTTCCATTTCCCTGTATCTAACAAAAGGTAAAGTGCTCTTTTCCTGAGAGAAACAAGTCTTCCTATCGGGAGGCTTGTGCAGGTAATGAATTAAGTTTGCTCCTTTGTATCCAGCATGAGACTAGTTATGTAGCTCTCTGGGAGAGCTGGGTGCTACAAAATACTCAAAATACTCAAGAGTATTTCTTTGTGGTTTCTGTGGTCCCTCCTCCTCCGCTGAGTTCTGAAAGCCGTAAGCCAGAGCGGGACACCCCATTAAGGAACAGGAAGGCACAGCCAGGATTTACCTAGTCTTTCTTTGCCTCCGTTCACACAGATGTGAAAATGGAGGTAATAAAAGTATCACCTCATAAGGAATTGGGATGAACTGTCTGCCCTTCTTGTTACCCTGGATAATTGATTTTGTACTGTTTGAGCATGATGGTTTCTGCCCAAGGCCACAGCAGGCGATAAGGGAAGAGGAAGCTTTGGAAGCAGTGATTATGGGTACACTCCTCTGGAGTCTACCCACACATCCATGTTTCTCTCCTTCTTAGCCCCCCAGGATGAAGCCTCACCTCATCTTCCCTTCTCTTCCGTCCCTAAAACAGTGTCGTTCTAGATTTCCCAGCAGTGACTCAGGAGCCGAAGGGCAGGATTTTTAGTGGGCCTGGCTGGGACTGGCGGAGAAGGCAATGGCAACCCACTCCAGTACTCTTGCCTGGAAAATCCCATGGACGGGGTAGGCTGGTGGGCTGCAGTCCATGGGGTTGCTAAGAATCGGGCACGACAGAGCGACTTCACCTTCACTTTTCACTTTCATGCATCGGAGAAGGAAATGGCAACCCACTCCAGTGTTCTTGCCTGGAGAATCCCAGGAACTGGGGATCCTGGTGGGCTGCCGTCTATGGGGTCGCATAGAGTCAGACACGACTGAAGCGACTTAGCAGCAGCAGCAGCAGCAGCAGCAGCAGCAACAGCTGGGCCTGGCAGCCCCCAGGCACCTGATTTTCTGTCCAGATCCCATGACTCTTTGGCCATGTGATTTTGGGTAGTTACCTGACCTCTCTTGGCATCAAGCTACTGTGAAACAAAGATAGTATCGCCCCACACACAGATGGGAAGAGTGAAGAATTGTAGATAAGGGGCCTGGTGGACCACATGGTATACAGCAGATGCTCGATAAGTTAGTGATGAAGGCAGCAAGAGCGTCTCGTTGCTGCCTCCCCAACATTCCCCACCATGCCCACTCAGACCTCACTGGGCCATTTGCGCCTTGGATTTTTGATGCTGATATTTGGTTTCTGGCAGGGCTTCCCATGGGACGCTAGTGATAAAGAACCTGTCTGCCGAAAGAGGATACACAGAGATGCTGGTTGGATCCCTGGGTCAGGAAGATCCCTGCAGGAGGGCAAGGCCACCCACTCCAGTATTCTTGCCTGGAGAACCCCATGGATAGAGGGGCTGCAGAGTCCGACACGATGGAAGCGACAGCACACAAGGCGAGATCAGGGCAGAGAAGACCCGGGAAGGGTTGGTAGGCTGCTCAGAAGACGTCCTCCATAAGGGCTGATGGTGTGGTTTTCAGTGAGGCAGATGAGAAGAATGCCTGGAAGGGAGACAAGGGGGATTTCTGGAGCAAATGGTAGGGGAAAGGAAGCGGGAGGAACATGTGGAAAAAGGAACACATTGGAAAACCAGCCTTACCTGTGAATATGAATGTCTCTTATAGATAGAGAATAAAGTAAGATAGTGCTCACTATATGCCAAAGATTATTCTAGGTGCTTTACATATGATAACTCATGTAAACCTCCCAGCAACCTGCGAGTTATGCACGATATTATCATCTCCATTTTACATGTGAGTGAACTGAGGTGAAGAGTATTTAAATAACTTGCTTAAGTACCCCAGCTGGTAAGTGATGGGGCAAATATTGTTACTCTTCCCTATCTGCTCTCCAGATTCCATCCCAGATATCTCTAGTGGCCCATGTCAAGCTGGAACTGTGTAGGGAAGGGAATATGAAGAAGTATAGTTTCCAGGTGCCTCAGTAGTAAAGAATCTGTCTGCCAATGCAGGAGATGCAGGTTCAATCCCTGGGTTGGGAAGATCCCCTAGAGGAGGAAATGCCAACCTGCTCCTGTATTCTTGCTGGGAAGTCCCATGGACAGAGGAGACTGGAGTCCCGAAGAATCAGACATGACTGAACATGCATGCAGGAGCAGCAGTTCCAGTGTAACTAAATTGCTGCAATGGGGTACAGCCTACTTTTGCTGGCGAAGCCTCACCATTCTTTCTCTGGCTGTCAAGCAGAAGGGGAAAAAAAAATCTCCTGCTCAGGCAATCTCCTGTCTTTAACATTTACATTGTGTAAAATGAAAAAATGAAAAATTTCCCTACTGCCAGCCTCTGGTCTGGGCCCCTGGTTAGGTCCTTTGCTTCTCTTTGGAAACCCCAAACCCTCTGCTCAGAAGTAGGTTATTATCCTAATCAAAAGTAAGTTAAATTCCTAACAGTCACCAGGGGTTTGATGAGATTGGGAAATGAAGCTAATTTTTTTGCAGTCTTAATTACACAATTATTATGTACCAAACATATATGTCAATATATATATTTTAAGTCTCAGTGTCTTGTGAATATGTCATAATTATATGAAATAGCATAAATGACAGTGTAATAGGATCTGCCATACTGATCTTCAGGGTAGGTGTAAGCACAGAGTTGCTTTTACTGAAATATTCTAACAATCAGAGGCAGCATTGCCTAGGCGAGTGGTTGTCATAATTTGGGCTGTGGCAGAATTCCCTGCTGTGTGTGCTTAGTTGCTCAATTGTGTCTGACTCTGCAACCCCATGGGTTGTAGCCTGCCAGGCTCCTATGTCCATGGGATTCTCCAGGCAAGAACACTGGAGTGGGTTGCCATTTCCTTCTCTAGGGGATCTTCCTGACCCAGGGATTGAACCAGAGTCTCTGCATTGCAGGCGGACTCTTTTACCTCAGGGCTGATTAAAATCCTGCTGGCTCTCACCCTTGGAATTTGATTCAAAAGTTCTGGGGTAGGGAGGGCCTGGAAACTTGTAGTTCTATTGGGTTTCCAGGTAATGATGGTGCTTCTTGTCTCGGGGGCTACACTTTGAGAACCACTGGCCTTGTGGTTAGGATCATATCCTTCTAGGTGAGACATCATGAGCTGGACTCCCAACTCATCATCAATTTGCTATTTGACCTTGAGCAAATGCTCAATATCCTCAAGCCTCAGTTTCTTTATATGTAAATGAGGATAATAATGACACAATCTTTGGGAGTTATACTGAGGATTATATTAATTAATCCCCATAATGTGTAGATACTTTATGCATCTATAAAGTACTTTATCCATACAAAATATGGATACCACACACAGTAAATACTCAGATGTTTGCTATTATTTTATTTCAGAATGTTTTGTGAATCAATGATTACATAGAAAATGCATATTATAAAATATTCCAGATCTGCAGATCTTTTAGACTATGTCTAGAAGAAATGGAAGTTTTTAAATGTAATTTCTAAGTAATCAGTTGTGAACTTGTCATGTCTCTTCGTATTTGTCCCTTCATTTTTCTCTAATGATCAGGGAGTTTGGAAAAACCAAGCAAATGCATTTAGGAAAAAAGGTAGAAATACAGCAAGGGCCAGGTCTTCCACAAAATTTAATTTCATTAGCATTACAGCAAAGTTTGAGTTTAATTTTCTAGTTGAACAGAAGGTGGCAGCACCACACAGGATCTGGCAGAAGAGTGTCCCAGCGCCACCGCCCCCAAAGTCTCTGCCTGAGGCTGTCTTCTTGCACTTTGAACTCCATTTCCTGGATCTCAGGCCCTTTCTTATCCTTGTTGAGGTTTTAGACCATGAGTAGATCCAGCCTCATTCCGGTTGGGAACTCCAGGGTCAATTCACAGGTTAGAAAAACAGAGTTTCACCTTGGCCGCGAGGCTAAACTGATTTGTAACTCGAAACAGGCCCCTGTTTCCCTTAGAGCCTCAGTTTCCCCTGTGTAAAACAAATTCAGTTCAGTCACTCAGTCGTGTCTAACTCTTTGCGATCCCATGGATGGCAGCACGCCAGGCCTCCCTGTCCATCACCAACTCTGGGAGTTTACTCAATTTCATGTCCATCGAGTTGGTGATGACAATCAACCATCTCATCCTCTGTCATCCCCTTCTCCTCCCACCTTCAGTCCTTCCCAGTGTCAGGGTCTTTTCCAATGAGTTGTGTCTTTGCATCAGGTGGCTAAGTTTCAGCTTCAGCATCAGTCCTTCCAATGAATATTCAGAACTGATTTCCTTTAGGATGGACTGGTTGGATGTCCTTGCAGTCCAAGGGGCTCTCAAGAGTCTCCTCCAACACCACAGCTCAAAAGCATCAATTCTTTGGTGCTCAGCTTTCTTTATAGTCCAATTCTCACATCCATACATGACTATTGGAAAAACCATAGCTTTGACTAGACAGACCTTTGTTGGCAAAGTAATGTTTCTGCTTTTTAATATGCTGTCTAGGTTGGCCATAGCTTTTCTTCCAAAGAGCAAGCATCTTTTAATTTCATGGCTGCACTCACCATCTACAGTGATTTTGGAGCCCAAGAAAATAAAGCCTGTCACTATTTCTACTGTTTCCCCATTTATTTGCCATGAAGTGATGGGGCCAGATGCCATGATCTTAGTTTTCTGAATGTTGAGCCTCAAGCCAACTTTTTCACTCTCCTCTTTCACTTTCATCAAGAGGCTCTTTAGTTCTTCACTTTCTGCCATAAGGGTAGTGTCATCTGCATATCTGAGGTTATTGATATTTGTCCTGGCAATCTTGATTCCAGCTTGTGCTTCATCCAGCTGGGCATTTTGCATGATGTACTCTGCATATAAGTTAAATAAGCAGGGTGACAATATACAGCCTTGATGAAGAGAGTGGAATAAGGTTTCTCCAAGGTCATCAGCCTTGACAGCCAGGGTTCCAGGTTTAGAATCAAGTCTTGTAGGCAGTGTTCACAGCAGGCAAGTGGGTTCATGGTCCCCAGTGAGTTCCAGCTGCAGGAACCCAGGACCCGCCACAGTGTGCCAGAGACCAGTATGGCAACCCCCACCCCTACCCCCACCCTCACAGCACCCTATTTAGGACATCAGTTCAGTTCAGTTCAGTCTCTCAGTCGTGTCTAACTCTTTGGGAGCCCATGGACTGCAGCACACCAGGCCTCACTGTCCATCACCACTCCAGGAGTTTACTAAAACTCATGTCCATTGAGTCAGTGATACAATCCAACCATCTCATCCTCTGTCGATCCCTTCTCCTCCCACCTTCAATCTTTCCCAGCATCAGGATCTTTTCCAATGAGTCAGCTCTTTGTTTCAGGTGGCCAAAGTACTGGAGTTTCAGCTTCAGCATCAGTCCTTCCAGTGAATATTCAGGACTGATCTCCTTTAGGATGGAATGGTTGGTTCCCTTGCTGTCCAAGGGACTCCCAAGAGTCTTCTCCAAAACCACAGTTCAAGGGCATCAATTCTTCAGTGCTCAGCTTTCTTTATAGTCCAACTCTCACATCCATACATGACTACTGGAAAAACCATAGCCTTGACTAGACGGACCTTTGTTGGCAAAGTAATGTCTCTGATTTTTAATATTGAAATGTAAAACTTTGTATATTAAGCAAACCAGGACGTATCAGGAGAGTCTGGAAAGTCGTGTCAATTTTTAACACCAAATGGATAACGGCAATGAAATTGCATTGCCTCAGAAGACTTTTCCAGGGACCACCTGTCCACTCTCTTCTGCCTTTAGGGTTACTTCTGTGGAGCGTGTCGTTCTGGGGATATGTTTTTGTTTAACTGACGCCATAAGGCTTTTGTTGAACTGAAACTTCTTTTGGCGAAGTGTGCTTCGGCGCCCTCTGGTGACTAATCCCAAGTAATGCACCATTCGCCTCACAACGCCTCGCTTTCTATCCTTGTCACCAAATAATCCAGTTTTTGCTTTTTGAGTCCTATGATATCCTGCTTCTGGATTATTATTTTTATTGCTAACTCTATGAAACCCCCCAAGAAGCGGTTATGAGATTCAGTATTGGAAATATGGACTCCAGGCAAGCTTCGAGCGGAAGCACGAACAAACTAACTTGGTAGGACTGCCAACTCTTTGATGTTGGCTCACTTCACAGGAAAAGCAGATGCCTTTGGAGAGATGGTTGTCAGTCCCAGTGGGGAGAGGGAGTGGCGGTGAGCCTCACATTTTCTCTGCTTGCGGTCCGGAGCGCTGGCTCCCTGCAATCTCCACGCCCTTTCCTCTACCTCCCCTTTCCAAGGCTCACTACCTATGACTTAGGACTCTGACGTGCATCCTAGCGCTCCTCGTTGAGTGAGGGGCGAGATCCTGAGCCTTCTGCCTGGAAATGTTGCTAGAAGTACCAATATTTCTCCAGGAACCAACTGCATCAGAACCTTTAGGATGCTGCTTACATCCAGACTCCTTTGGTGAACCCTGGACTCGCTGCAATAGAATCTCTGAAGGTAGAGATGAGAGTTATGCATTTTAGCCAGACCCTGTGATTGTGAGGCAAGCCAAGGTTTAGAAATTGCTTCATATACCTGTGACTTCATAGACATGATGATGATGATACCTGCTGTCTACATAACAAGTGTCTGTGTTTCTGCTGCCACTTCCCCACTCCACCTCGGTGACTGTGAGCGATGTGAGCGCCAGCCAGGGTGCATAAGCACGCACCATCCAGCTTCCATCCCTGGAAACACATCATAGAATACGTTTTTCAGCCCTTTCTGGGGCCCTCATTTTTCATCCATCAGGCTAGTGTTTCTGAGCTAGACTCTTGGCTGAGAAGCCTTGAATTATACCCCTAACACTAAAGTTAAAATGTCAAGGATTTAAAAATCGAATTTCTATGTGGTACCTATATACACTGGAATATTACTCAACCATAAAGACAAAATAATGCCATTTGCAGCAACATGGGTTTAATTAGAGATCAGCGTACTAAGTGAAGTCAGAAAGAGAAAGACAAATACCATATGGTATCACTTATATGTGGAATCTAAAATATGGCACAAACGAACTTATCTATGAAGCAGACAAAGACTCACGGACATAGAGAACAGACTTGTGGTTGCCAAGGGGGAGGGGGTGGGAGAGAGAGACTGAGAGTTTGGGGTTAGCAGATGCAAATTATTATATAGAGAATGGATAACCTACACGGTCCCTACCGTATAGCACAGGGAATTATATTCAACATCCTGTAATAAATCATAATAGAAAAGAGTATGAAAAAGAATGCATATATATATATATATAAACTGAACCCCTGTACAGCACAGTGATTAGCATGACCTTGTAAATATTAGCATGACATTGTAAATCAACTTCAATAAAATAAAATTTTAAATAAATAAAGGTTACCTACCAAAACAGCTGTGTGGTGGGTAGCTTTGCCCAGCTGAAGCACCTTCTATTTCTGCCCGTCTGTCTGTCTGTGGAGGGCATGGCATGCTACTGTCTCTTTAACGCTAAGCAGGAATAAGTTGCAAGTGAGCATCTGCTGTTTCTGTTAGACACAGACTATGAGGACAGGAATGTTAAATCCACCCTAGGATTCAAGGACTCAGTGTTAGTAAGGACAGTGAAGTCCAACTTGTTGCCCAGGGCAGGAATCCCGTACCCTCATACTCACTGAGGGGACATTGTCTTAGATGCTGACTTCTGAAGCTATCTTCCCTTAAATCTGTTTTCAGGTATATTTTTCACCTGAGTACACAAGTGCTTCCTCACCCAGCAAGGCCCAGAAAAGAGATGACGAAGCATAAAAATGTCTGCTGCTGCTGCTGCTGCTGCTAAGTCACTTCAGTCGTGTCCGACTCTGTGTGACCCCATAGACGGCAGCCCACTAGGCTCCCCCATCCCTGGGATTCTCCAGGCACGAATACTGGAGTGGGTTGCCATTTCCTTCTCCAATGCATGAAACACTGGTCACTAGTTTTACCAGTGTGAACACTAATCTCAGACTCTGTGCAGTGCTGTCCAATGTAGTAATGCAAGCCACATCTGGCCACTGAGCTCTTGAAATGTGGCTGATGAAGAATGTGCTATAAATGTGAAACACATAGCAGCCTCTGGACACATAGCAAGAATATAAAATATCCCATAGATAGGTAGCATGTAGAAATGATAATATTCTGGATATATTGGGTTAAATAAAAGGTCTTATTTAAATTAATTTTACTTGTTTATTTGTCATTTTCAAATTTGGCTACAAGGCAATTAAAAATTATATAACATGGTTTAGATGCTACTGGTCTGGACCTATGGTGTTTACCTGATGGTTTCCACTATTTCTAACCAGCCTTCCCTGGTGGCTCAGTCAGTAGAGAATCCCCCTTAAATGCAGGAGACCACCTGCAATGCAGGAGATGCAGGTTTGATCCCTGGGTTGGGAAGATCCTCAGGAGAAGGAAATGGCAACCCACTCCAGTTTTCTTGCCTAATAAATCCCATGGATAGAAGAGCTGGCGGACTACAGTCCATGTGATCACAAGAGTTGAACACGACTTAGTGATTAAACCACTACCACTGTTTTTAACCTTTTGGGGCTTAACCACTTCCCTAACATGATCTTTCTGGTTCCTCCTAGTTCTTTCCCTCCTGATCAGTCCTATCTTGTTGCCCATGGAGCTGTGTGACACATTACAGCTAATGCTAGAAAGTCTTCCTGGGGTGCCCCAGTTTGCCCACTCCATTGCTACATGATTCTAGTGGTTGGAAGATTCTTTTTTATACATAAACCCAAATAGGCTTCCCTGGGACAGCTTTTTAGTGAGATGAAATGAGTCATGGTTAATGATAGTAGAGTAATACATATAAGCCATTTATTTAATCAGTTCCCTGTTGCTAGTTATTTAGTCTATATTCAGGTTTCTAAATTTTGTATTATGATAATCATCCTTATGTTTAAATCTTTGTACCCATGTTAAATCATTTCCTTTGGACCAGTTCTTACTAATATAATCTTTTAAGCTTTTGACGCCATTCAGTATTACATGAACAACGTTAGGTATTATAAATTTAAAAAAATTTATAATTCTTATAAAATGGTAATTTTGTTTAAAATTTGCATTAAAATTTTAACATGGCTTAAGGGAAGTTTAAAATGATAATTACTAAATGGCAAGAACTAGAGTGGTGGGATGGGGGACAGAGGGAGGTTCAAGAGGGAGGGGATATATGTTTACACACAGCTGATGCACTTTGTTGTACAGCAGAAAATAATGCAACATTGTAAAACAATTATATTCCAAGAAATAAATAAATGAAAAAAAGAACTTAATTTCTTCTCAAGTTCCCTTTCTGTTGATGTGCTGTGCTGGGTGCTAAGTCGCCTCAGTGGTGTCCGACTCTTTGCGACCCTATGGACGTAGCCCTCCACTCTCCTTTGTCCAGGGGATTCTCCAGGCAAGAATACTGGAGTGGGTTGCCATGCCCTCCTCCAGGGGACCTTCCTGACCCTGTGTCTCACTATGTCTCTTGTGTTAGCAGGAGGGTTCTTTACCACTAAACTTCTTTCTGTTAATAGCAGAAGTTAAATAGAAATCAAATGCCAGTTCTGACGTGTATGTTTTCTTCTAGAGGTGATTTATGCATTTTCTATAGAAAAGTACCATTAAATGCACCCTTTTCTACACCTGTCAGTTTCACATTTATACTTTTTTTTTTTTTTTAAAGAAAATTCTAGGCTGGCTTTAAAAAAAAAGTCCTCCTTAACAAATGTCACTTATTACCTTAGTCTTGTGATAAACACAGGAATCCACTCTAAGCAGCAATTTATTTTCTCCTTCTTTTCTTTTTCTTTTTACTTTTCTTTCCTTTCTTTCCACTTGCCTTTTCTTCAGATGGAAAAGTAAGC
This sequence comes from Oreotragus oreotragus, assembly GCA_006410675.1. Classification (NCBI taxonomy): domain Eukaryota; kingdom Metazoa; phylum Chordata; class Mammalia; order Artiodactyla; family Bovidae; genus Oreotragus; species Oreotragus oreotragus. The sequence continues at coordinate 625,346 of SJYX01016621.1, forward strand.
AGTTAGATCCTGAGTATTCTGGAACAAGTTTGCCTACCCTTGTGTCTTGTGAGCTGGAAAAGGTGGGTACTAAACCCCTGGGCCAGTCTGCAGAATCTCTCCTCTAAGAGCTGCTGGTGGAGACAAGAAATGAGAAATGACTGACTTATTATAAGAGGTCTCAACCTCTCCTCCTCAGGATTGTTTCTTTATTTTATCTCTCTATTCCCACAAAGGTCCATCTAGTCAAGGTTATGGTTTTTCTAGTAGTCGTGTATCGGGGAAGGCAATGGCACCCCACCCCAGTACTCTTGCCTGGAAAATCCAATGGACGGAGTAGCCTGGTGGGCTGCAGTCCATGGGGTCGCTAACAGTCGGACAGACTGAGCGACTTCACTTTCACTTTTCTCTTTCATGCATTGGAGAAGGAAATGGCAACCCACTCCAGTGTTCTTGCCTGGAGAATCCCAGGGACAGGGGAGCCTGGTGGGCTGCCGTCTATGGGGTCACACAGAGTCGGACACGACTGAAGTGACTTAGCAGCAGCAGCACCAGCATTGGAGAAGGAAATGGCAGCCCACTCCAGTGTTCTTGCCTGGAGAATCCCAGGGACGGGGGAGCCTGGTGGNTGTTATATGGCAGTCTGAATGGGGGAGGACTTTGGGGGAGAATGGATATATATATATATATATGAACAGCTGAGTCTCTTTGCTGTGCACCGGAAATGATCACAACATTTTTAATCAGCTGTACTCCAATGTAAAATATAAGTTTAAAAAAAATGAGGTGGGACTTCCCTGGCAGTCTAGTGGTTAGAACTCCATGCGTCCACTGCAGGGGACACAGGTTCGATCCCTGGTCAGGGAACTAAGATCCCACATGCAGCAACTAAGACCTGGGACAGCCAAATAAACTCTAAAAAAAAAAAAAACAATAATGAAGTGAAAGATCATAACACTTAAGCTGGGGAGGAGGAGTGATGAAGACTCAGGAAGGGGATGCCAACAAGGAGAAACATGTAGGACCTTATAACTACAGGTCAAATGGAGGTTACAGAGAATTCAAGTAGGGATACAAGGGCAACTTGGAAAGATAGAAGGTGTCTTTCATAAAAGAGGACTGCTTAAAATGAAAACCCTGTGTGAAATATTGGTTATCATCCGGTTTAGAAAAACAAGACCAGGAGCTGACTATAGCTCATATCATGAACTCCTCCTTATAAAATTCAGACTTAAATTGAAGTAGGGAAAACCACTAGACCATTCAGTGTGACCTAAATCAAATCCCTTACAACTATACAGTGGAAGTGACAGATAGATTCAAGGGATTAGATCTGATAGATAGAGTGCCTGAAGAACTATGGATGGAGGTTCCTGACATTGTGCAGGAGGTGGTGATCAAAATCATCCCCAAGAGAAAGAAATGCAAAAACACAAAATGGTTGTCTGGGGAGGCCTTACAAATAGCTGACGAAAGAAGAGAAGCTAAAGGCAAAGGAGAAAAGGAAAGACATACCATCTGGATGCAGAGTTCCAAAGACAAGCAAGGAGAGATAAGAAAGCCTTCCTCAGTGACCAATGCAAAGAAATAGAGGAAACAACAGAATGGGAAAGACTAGAGATCTCTTCAAGAAAATTAGAGATACNGGACATGAGTTTGAGTAGGCTCCGGGAGTTGGTGATGGACAGGGAGGCCTGCGTGCTGCAGTCCATGGGGTGTCAAAGAGTCGGACACGACTGAGCGACTGAACTGAACTGAACTGATTTCAATTTAACAATGTTTTGCATATAATTGACTTTATATAAATATGTATTGAATGAATGAACTAATAAATGTATATATCAGTAGGTGACTGTTAACCCTGAGAATATCTGGTTAGGCTTGTTACAGCAATACCAAAGATTTTCATCTGTGTGACTCACCATATAGATGGTGAGTCACATACAGATGGTGAGTCATATAATGATCCATATGTCACTCACCATAAATGATCAGTGACAGGGTAGCACATTACTATTGGGATATCACAGAATTATATATTGTTAGACCTGGAAAGGGCCCTTGAGCTTTTCATGCCCTAAGGTTCCCAACTGGTGAATACCATCAGAATTTAGCTAACAGATGTATTTACTTAGCTTGCATAGTCTCACTGCTGACTTTTACTTATTTTTTATTTTTTACTTTTATTTATTAACTTTTAAATTTTATTTATTTTAGGCTGAGCCACATGGCTTATGGGATCTTGGTTCCCTGACCAGGGATTGAACCCAGACCTTGGAAGTGAAAGCACAGAGCCCAAACCACTGGGTCACCAGGCAACTCCCTACCTTTAAAGTGGTTACCAACATATACATACTGGGAGATTCATACACAGTGTTTGGAGCTTTTCTAAACTGGAAATTCTGGCACCAGTATGTTCATAGCTACACACGATAGCCTGGGCTGCGTAGCTGCTGCCCTCTTTTATTCAACCAATACTAGATTTTCATTCACTTGTCAAATGGTTGCTATATATTTAAGGCAACTTGCTCATTTTTCTGTTTAATCTATGACTTAGGAAACTTTTCTTGCTATGAATCCAGACTTGCTGATTGATTCTTGGAAGCACATTCAAGTATAGTTTGGGTCTATCCCCTATCTTAAAATTCTTTCCTTTTTTTTGGCCACCCCTTGCAGCATGTGGGATCTCAGTTCCCTGACTGGGAATGGAACCCACAATTGTCACATTGGAAGCCCAGAGTCTTAACCACTGAACCACCAGAAAGTTTTTGCCCTCTTTTAGGTGGGATGTGTTCTATCCTTCTGTGGAGCCCTGACCACCCACAGCGCACTTGACAGATACACAGGACTTTTTTGGCCCTTTGCTGATTGTATTTGTGATGTCAAATCGAATCTGATGCCAATGTAGTTAAGGAAACTGAAGCCCACTGAATTTATCTCCCTAAATATTTTGCTTGATCTTCCCCACACCATCTTCCATCTATTGCCAGAGAAAGCTCTGGAAAATATAAATTTGCCTAGGTCACACCCCTGCCTAAAATCCTCCATTGGATCGACTAAACCTAAAGATTCTGATCTTATCGTGGTTTATGAGACCTTTCAGGGCCAAGCCTGCTTTACCAACCTTAACCCAGAACAACTCTGCCTCACCAGCCACACCAGGTAACTTCATGTTTCTCTACTCTGCCCTTCCTCTGCCTCAGGGTCTCCATTCCTGCTGTTCCCTTTTCCTAGAAGGCTCTTCCCCATCTGTTTGTCTGACACTTTCTTATGTGCTTACGTCAGACAGCTGTGATTCTCCCCTGTGAATCCTTCCACCCTCATTTCATCATCTCTGCCATGAGACACAGTTCACAGTCCACTTACAGTCCCTGGAACAATTTAGTATGACTTCTCCACTAGGCTGTATTTTCCTTGCGGATGGGAACCACAAATCATTCTGTCTTTTTTTTTTTAGGCCATAGCGTGTGGGATCTTAATTCCCCAATTAAGGATCAAACTCATGCCCCCTGCATTGAAAGTGTGGAATCTTAACCACTGGACTGCCAGGAAAGTCCCACAAATCATTCATTTTTATCCTCATTATTTATTCCAGTGCCAATAAATGTTGAATGAATGAATGACAGCCTTGCTCCATGTGACTTATTTAGTAAGATAGCCGTGAGAAACTATGTTCTGCCCCTGATTCCCTGTAGGGTTATGACCAGGATCCTTTGCATATTACCAGACCGTCTCAGGAACCTTAGTCTTCAGTATTTGTTGATTTTATTCCTGCTCTTTCTTCTACACAAATTGTATAACTTATTTTGACTTCAGCTTCTCACTTTAAAAATTGACTCCCAAGTCCCTGGCAGTCTAGTGGTTAGGACTCCACACTCTCACTGCCAGGGCCTGGGTTTGATTTCTGGTCTGGAAGTTAAGATACCACAGGCTGCTCAGCATGGTCAGGGGGAAAAAATGATTCCCAAATCTCTATTTGCCTCCAGATAATTAATATAAATCAATCATTGAAATTCTATACTCCTTACTAGTGGGTTCATAAATGGGTTTGTGACCGAAACTTGGCTAGTGAGATGTAAGGACAAGGATGCTGGATGAGAACGGGTGTGTCCTGCATCTATTACCTGGACACTGTCACTTCAGAATTGGATGTTTAGACATCCTGCAGATATCTTGCCACCAACCTGAAAATAAAGCCAGTATTAAGGATGACAGAAAGATGCAGAAAAAAAAAAAAACACCTGAAATGAAGGTATCATTGAAGAGCTAAATCAGTCAACCCTGATTCTTGTTACAGTATGAAGGTTAATTGTTAATTGCTACATTAGGTGATAAATTTCCTTTCTGTTAAGCCAATTTAAGTCTTGTTTCTAGACTTCAATTTGGAACCAAAACATGTTACCTGATATAGTTCTCCAGTTCCCACTAGCATTCCTAGAATAACTACATACAATCCTCAACTTTAAAATCTCTTTGTTAGTCTGTGAATAGCTTCATTAGATGGGCTTTGGGTGATCTAAAATTGGGCACCATAAAGGTGGACATGACAGGACCAGGAGTTCTTTAAGTATTTATTTTCTTTGGATCAGCTCTACACATGGTTGTTGTCCAGTCGCTAAGTCGTGTCTGACTTTTTGCAACCCCATGGACTGCAGCATGCCAGGCTTCCCTGTCCTTCACTATCTCCCAGAGTTCCAACTCATGTCCATTGAGTTGGTGATGTTCTCCACATGGCTATTAATTGCTGATAATGCACATCTTAGAGGGGGCCACAAGTGAGCCTCATTCCATCATTCCCTACTGTGGGCCACACTTCTACCCAGGCTTCAGCCACAGGTTTTCCTTCCTAACGCCACCCAGGTTTTGTTTATAACAATACTCATCCTCCCGATACTCACAATACCCCCAGTTCTAAGAGCAGGCCCGATTCCTCCTCAGATAATCACATTGCCCTTTGTTAACGGTCAGTTATGAGTGAGCCCAAGACTGATTTCTAGCCAGGGAGACGTGACGAGAAGGCCATTAGGAGGCTTCCAGAAAAACTTCTCTCATTCGTAAGAGAGATGTCATCCCTATTCCTCTTCCTTCCCTTTTGGGATGTGGATACTAGAATTACTGCTGCTGTTTTATAATGAGCTTGAGGACAAAACCAACACCAAGGATTTCAGAAGAGAAAGCTGAAAAGACAGCTGGTCCTTGATGGCACATTGAGCTGTTAAACTGACCAATGCTGAAGCACTCCCTGTCTTAGCTGAAACTTCTAGTGGTGCAAGTTAATGCATTTTCTTATGTTTAAACCAATTTTATTTAGACTTTCTGACACATGTGCTATCTTTTCAGTTGCAATCCCATATACTGTAGCGTAGCCTGCCAAGCTCCTCTGTCCGTGGGATTCTCCAGGCAAGAATACTGGAGTGGGTTGCTGTGCCCTCCTGCAGGGGATCTTCCTGACACAGGGACTGAGTCTGTGTCTCCTGAGGCTCCTGCATTGCAGAAGGATTCTTTACCCCTGAGCCACTGGGGAAGCCCAGACTTTCTGACATTTTCTCCTAAATCATCCATATGATACATCTACAAAATAGGGAAGATGTCTTGCAGTTAGCCATTTATTACTTTCCTGATAGCCCTAAGTTATTTTTATATATCTTGCTTGCTGGTTGAAAATCAACTTTTCATTAAGCATCTGACATGTGGGTGATATGATTTGAAAAGGACATTCCAGGAATCAGGTACTGTTCAGTTCTCCTTTCCAACAAAAATCAAACGGTACATACTTGTCTTAGTCAGGATAGGATAGGATGTGACTCGGCAACAAACTCTGTCTAATGACTTAGCATGCATTAGAACCAAAGGTCTCCTCCATCTGGCCGCCCCCACTTTTACAATTTGGGGATCCCTGAGTCACCAGGTCCAGTTAGTCTTCTGATGAGACCAAGTAGAATCTGTGGAGGGGCCACACAGGGAGGGTGAGGCTCTGGGACTACTCAAGGGGGAGAGAGGAGTCTCACCTTCTCAGAACTTCAACTGAGCACAGGCTTCCTACTGCCCGCCCCCCCGGCCCCTGCCACTCAGGGGCCAGACATGAGAGTCAGGACATCTTGGACCTTCCAGTCCCTGCTGGCAGGTGACGGCAGCTTTGTGGGAGACTGCTCATGAGGACGACTTTCCACGTGGCTCAGTGATCACTTATCCACCTGCCAATGCAAAAGACACAGGAGACAGTGGGTTCATTCCCTGGGTTGGGAAGATCCTCTGAAAGAGGAAATGGCAACCCATTTCCAGTATTCTTGCCTAGAAAATCCCATGGACAGAGGAGTCTTGTGAGTTACAGTCCATGGGGTCACAAAGAGCTGGATGTGACTGAGTGACTGAGCACACACATGGAGACTCGTGAGGCCAGCAGAAGAACCATCAGCTGAGATTTATTCAACTCACAGAACCAAGGGACATATTAGAGTGGTGGCAGTTCTAATTAGGCTTGTGACATGTGACTAAAATGGCCACCAGGCAGCAACTCCTCAGACAGGGAGCCTGGGGATGATAAACCTTTCAACCTCACCCTTCTCTCCGTCTTATTTCACCTGCTCTCCCAAAGCTGAATCTAATCAGAAGCAGAGGTTAAAGGAAACTTTGATGTTGTCCATAAAGGTGACCCTCTCCGGGCACAGATCAGGGAAGACATGAACAGATATTGGACCTGGAGAGATGAACAGAAGCGATTCAGTAAGGTTCAGCCCGTCCCCTTTAGCATTAACTTGATCTTTGTGCAGGTAAAAGTCTGTCTCCCATCACAGGAGACACTCAAAGTTCTTCAGCTTCTATATCACCACAGGGAGATGTCTATTCAGTCATAGTCCCACCTGAGACCTAAAATATTAGCCACCACTAGAATCTTTCGGGCTTCCTTTGTGGCTCAACTGGTAAAGAATCCACCTGTAGTGTGGGAGACCTGGGTTTGATTCCTGGGTTGGGAAGATCCCTTGGAGAAGGGAACGGCTACCCACTCCAGTATTCTGGCCTGGAGAATCCCATGGACTGTATAGTTCATGGGGTTGCAAAGAGTCGGACAGGACTGAACGACTTTCCCTTTCACTAGCGTATTTCACATCAGGTGGCTGGGACAGGGAAAGGATATAGAAAAATAACTAATGACTACAGAAAAACATCTCCATGACCATCCCTGCTTCTGTGACTGGTCAGGAGGTCTAAGGAGGCAGTAATCACAGCTGTGCTCTTCAGGCTGGCTTGCTGTGTTTCTTAACCTCTGATAGCACAACAGCCAGATGAGATTCTTCACCCAGTAGGATGACTCTGGCCTTTCCCCCTGTGGCATTTGAGTTCTTAGTGGTCTTGCTGTATTGTTCCACAACAGTTTCCCACTGATTATGATACTTGGCCGACTGAGTACTCTGAGGCTCCCAGTGAATGCTCTGGATGCCAGACACAGTTCTCTGCCTTCCTTTTGTGGCAGCAACTCAATTTCCCCCTGGAAATCAGGATCAATGACCCAGCCAGCACCGTAGCCTCATTCTTTAAACTCCTCCCTTGGGCGCTAGGATCACTAAGAGAAGCTAAGGTCACAGAGACAGAAAGCAAAAATTATTCAAGCCCATGGTGTAATAGGGAGAGGGATCACTCTCATTTCCAACCCTTGGAGCCCACACAATCTGGCTAGGAAAAAGAAGGCACCATAAATGGATCACTGGTTAAACATATACTTCTATTTATAAATCGCTTATGGCAACCCACTCCAGTGTTCTTGCCTAGAGAATCCCGGGTAGGGGGGGAGCCTGGTGGGCTGCTGTCTATGGGGTCGCACAGAGTTGGACACGACTGAAGCGACTTAGCAGCAGCAGCAGCCCAACTTCACAGGGTGGTGTCTCCCAGCTGGTGTTGGGACTAAGCCTTCAGCAGCCATTCCNGGTGGGCTGCTGTCTATGGGGTCGCACAGAGTTGGACACGACTGAAGCGACTTAGCAGCAGCAGCAGCCCAACTTCACAGGGTGGTGTCTCCCAGCTGGTGTTGGGACTAAGCCTTCAGCAGCCATTCCACTCTTCTAGCTAACCAACTACTCCTGTGAAATGGAGCACGTGGTAATATCAATGAAGTTCACAGATGCTGAGAGAAGTGCTCCGGTTCCTTTACTCTAAAATTCATCCTCTAGTCTTAGGCAAGGTTGGGTGGGATACAGTGGTGGTGAATAAGGTATTCTGGAAGTACGAAACTGGTGGAGTTGGCAGAAGCACTGAAATCTGCCACTGATTTTCCAAAAATTATCTTTCCAAACTCATGACCACCTGAATCACTGTCCATGTGTCACTATAGTTTTATACCTCAGGCTACCTCTTTTTTTTTATTGAAGTATTTTTATTGAAGTTGATTTACAATATCATTTTAGTTTTAGGTGACATCACAGTGACTCAGTTACATATATATACGTAACTTCGTGTGTTACATATGTGTGTACATTATATATATATATAACTTCACATGTTAAATATGTATTATATATAACTTCACATATTATATATGTATGTTATATATATCTTCACATATATATGTGTGTGTATGTTATATATGTGTATAACTTCACATATTATATGTGTCTGTATAACTTCACATGTTATATATGTGTGTATCTTACATATATATTCCATTTCAGATTCTTTTGTCTTATAGTTTGTTAAAAAATATTGAGAACAGCTCCCCGTGCTATACAGTAGGTCCTTGTTGATTGTCTACTTTATATAGAGTAGGCCGGCTGCCTCTCCTTCCACGTGGAGTGGACAACCAGATGGAGCGTCCAGGATTCTGCCCATGGGGACTCCACCTTTCTCTTTCCGGGCCATCCTTTGGCAGAGCACTGGTGTGGCAGCCCCCTACTTCCAGCTGGTGATGTCACTAACAGGCAGATCTGTCAATGAATCTAGCCTTTGTGTTTTTCCTTTTCTATTAACTGGCCGTACAGAACTCTTCACAAGGCGCTGTGTGGGCTGAGAAAGAGGTGGCAAAGCAGTAGCTCAGTGGGGGCGGGCGCCACACGTTTGTGCAGTTTTCGTGTGTCTTCCCAAACTCTATATAAGACTGCGTACACCATTTCCGTTTGATAAGAAATCTGCTGTAAAATGGCCACATTTAAAATTTTTTTTATGGAACACATACCACTGAGTTCATGATGGGCAGCTTGGGTCAGACATCTGTCAGGGTCTGGTTATTCAGGTTTTTTTTTTTTTTCCCACAGAGAATAGTTGAAGGCTTTTTAGGACCTGAGTCCTTCCAACAAGGGATGTAGCTAGACTTCTTAGAGAGGAAGCTGGGGGTATAAATATCTAAATCTCCCTCTTCTTCTTCTCTCTAATCTCCTTGGTTTGTCATGGGCTGAAGCCAAAAGGATTCCAGAGAACAGGAGGTTCATTGGTGATTGTACACCATATATATGTCATCTTCCTAGGGCACAAAGCAGGATGGAGGGTGGATCTAGAGAGGCAAAAAGAAGATATCCTGCACATGGGGTGAATATAGTAAAGGAAGATGCAAAGAAATTAAGAATGATGCGAATCAGACTTAGAGAATGAATTTATGGTTACGAGAGGGAAGGAAAGGAGAATGGGATATTTAGGGAGTTTGGGATTGACATGTGCACACTGCTATATTTAAAATGGATAACCAACAAGCTCCTACTGTACAGCACAGAGAACTCTGCTCACTGTTATATGGCAGTCTGAATGGGGGAGGACTTTGGGGGAGAATGGATATATATATATATATATGAACAGCTGAGTCTCTTTGCTGTGCACCGGAAATGATCACAACATTTTTAATCAGCTGTACTCCAATGTAAAATATAAGTTTAAAAAAAATGAGGTGGGACTTCCCTGGCAGTCTAGTGGTTAGAACTCCATGCGTCCACTGCAGGGGACACAGGTTCGATCCCTGGTCAGGGAACTAAGATCCCACATGCAGCAACTAAGACCTGGGACAGCCAAATAAACTCTTAAAAAAAAAAAAAAAAGAATGAAGTGAAAGATCATAACACTTAAGCTGGGGAGGAGGAGTGATGAAGACTCAGGAAGGGGATGCCAACAAGGAGAAACATGTAGGACCTTATAACTACAGGTCAAATGGAGGTTACAGAGAATTCAAGTAGGGATACAAGGGCAACTTGGAAAGATAGAAGGTGTCTTTCATAAAAGAGGACTGCTTAAAATGAAAACTCTGTGTGAAATATTGGTTATCATCCGGTTTAGAAAAACAAGACCAGGAGCTGACTATAGCTCATATCATGAACTCCTCCTTATAAAATTCAGACTTAAATTGAAGTAGGGAAAACCACTAGACCATTCAGTGTGACCTAAATCAAATCCCTTACAACTATACAGTGGAAGTGACAGATAGATTCAAGGGATTAGATCTGATAGATAGAGTGCCTGAAGAACTATGGATGGAGGTTCCTGACATTGTGCAGGAGGTGGTGATCAAAATCATCCCCAAGAGAAAGAAATGCAAAAACACAAAATGGTTGTCTGGGGAGGCCTTACAAATAGCTGACGAAAGAAGAGAAGCTAAAGGCAAAGGAGAAAAGGAAAGACATACCATCTGGATGCAGAGTTCCAAAGACAAGCAAGGAGAGATAAGAAAGCCTTCCTCAGTGACCAATGCAAAGAAATAGAGGAAACAACAGAATGGGAAAGACTAGAGATCTCTTCAAGAAAATTAGAGATACCAAGGGAACATTTCATGCAAAAATGGGCTCAATAAAGGACAGAAATGGTATGGATCTAACAGAAGCAGAAGATATTAAAAAGAGGTGGCAAGAATACACAGAAGAACTGTACAAAAAGATCTTCATGACCCAGATAACCACGATGGTGTGATCACTCACCTAGAGCCAGATATCCTGGAGTGCGAAATCAAGTGGGCCTTAGGAAGCATCACTACAAAAAAAGCTAGTGGAGGTGATGGAATTCCAGCTGACTTATTGAAAATCCTAAAAGATGATGCTGTGAAAGTGCTGCAGTCAATATACCAGCAAATTTGGAAAACTCAGCAGTGGCCACAGGACTGGAAAAGGTCAGTTTTCATTCCAATCCCAAAGAAAGGCAAAGACAAAGAACGTTCACACAATTGCACTCATCTCACATTCTAGCAAAGTAATTCTCAAAATTCTCCAAGTGAGGCTTCAACAGTCCACGAACCAAAAATTCCAGAAGTAAAAGCTAGATTTAGAAAAGGTAGAGGAACCAGAGATCAAATGGCCAACATCCATTGGATCATCAAAAAAGCAAGAGAGTTCCAGAAAAACAGCTACTTCTGCTTTATTGACTACGCCAAAGCCTTTGACTGTGTGAATCACAACAAACTATTGAAAATTCTTAAAGAGATGGGAATACCAGACCACCTGACCTGCCTCCTGAGAAATCTGTATGCAGGGCAACAGGTAAAACTGGACATGGAACAATGGACTAGTTCAAAAATGGGGAAGGAGTACATCAAGGCTATTTATTGTCACCCTGCTTATTTAACTTATATTAACTTACATGCAAAATGCCAGGCTGGAGGAAGCACAAGCTGGAATCAAGGTTACCGGGAGAAATATCAATAACCTCAGATATGCAGATGACATCACCCTTATGGCAGAAAGTGAAAAGGAGCTAAAGAGTCTCTTGATGAAAGTGCAAGGGGAGAGTGAAAAAACTGGCTTAAAACTCAACATTCAGAAAACTAAGATCATGGCATCTGGTCCCATCACTTCATGGCAAATAGATGGGGAAACAATGGAAACAGTGACAGACTTTATTTTCTTGGGCTCCAAAATCGCTGCAGATGGTGACTGCAGCCATAAAATTAAAAGACACTTGCTCCTTGGACGAAAAGCTATGACAAACCTATACAGCATATTAAAAAGCAGAAATATTACTTTGCCAACAAAGGTCTGTCTAGTCAAAGCTATGGTTTTTCCAGTAGTCATGTATGGCTGTGAGAGTTGGACCATAAAGAAAGCTGAGCACCGAAGAATTGATACTTTGAACTGTGGTTTTGGAAAAGACTCTTGAGAGTCCCTTGGACTGCAAGGAGATCCAACCAGTCCATCCCAAAGGAAATAAGTCCTGAATATACATTGAAGGGACTGATGCTGAAGCTGAAGTTCCAATACTTTGGCCACTTGATGTGAAGAACTGACTCCCTGGAAAAGACCCTGATGCTGGGAAAGACTGAAGGTAGGAGGAAAAGGGGTCGACAGAGGATAAGATGGTTGGATAGCATTACTGACTCGATGGACATGAATTTGAGCAGGCTCCAAGAGTTGGTGATGGACAGGGAGGCCTGGCGTCCTGTGGGTCACAGAATCAGACATGACTGAGCGACTGAACTGAACTGAATTGAAGCACTCTCCAGTGGAACTTCCTGTGATGAAGGACATGTTCCAGATCTGTGCTGTTCAGTTCTATTAAGATTCATCACATATGGCTACTGAGCTCTTAAAATATAGCTTCTGTGACTGAGACAATGAACTTTAAATCGTATTTCATTGTAATTAATTAATTTTAATTTTGATAGACAAACGGGTCTAATGGCTACTGTACAGTTGGATAGGACAGGTCTGGAGTATGACCACATCAGCTGCTTTATTGGGAGGGCAGCAGAGAATGATGGAAAAAGGAAAGAAGCAGAAACAAACACAGCGTGGTGAGTTTCCGAGCTGGTCACAGCTTCATGGGAAAACACACCAGTTACACAAGACATCCCTGGATGTGCCACAAGGCAGCGTTGTGGGAACAGCCCATCAAGGGGAGGAAGGAAGATGCCCTGGTCTGCCGGCTTCTTCCCATCATCTCCGAGTGTGCTCAGAGTGTGATAACTACTCCACCCTTCTGGGCTGTGCTGGGAAAGCAGGGCTTCATCTCTTCTGGAAACTGGGGGAGGAGCTAGTAGGTGGGTCGCTTTGGACTTGAGTGCTGAAGCTGCTGCTACATGAGTGGGCATGAGGGAGGTCAGGCCAATGCCAGGCCCTCAGTGGGGGAAGACTGAGTCACATGGGGCATTAGGAGATGAGATTAGCTCCACTGAGCAAGAAACCAAAGTCAGGAGGTATGGTCAGGAGGAGCCAAGTAAGTCTGAGTTAGTGTAAGAGCTCAGTCTGGTATATTATATATAAGTGAACTCTAGCAGGTCAGCTAAGCACTTCAAGTCTTAGATCCTTTTTCTGTACAGTGGGTAACAGGACCTACTTTGTATGCTGGCTCATATTATTCACACACATTACTTAGTATTATTACCAGAACTTTATAACAATAGGTGAGGTATCTAGCATTCTTGCCATTTCACAGATGGGGAAACTGAGGGTGCTGCTGCTAAGTCGCTTCAGTTGTGTCCGACTCTGTGTGACCCCATAGACGGCAGCCCACCAGGCTCCTCCATCCATGGGATTTTCCAGGCAGGAGTACTGGAGTGGGGTGCCATTAAAACTGAGGCTAAGAGAGAGTAAATGAAAATACAAATGGTAGAGCCTGAGTTTCTCTGATTCAACATCTTACTGTTTCTACCCTATACCACATCCCTTGAGATTTCATCTGAGGACTGAATTTTAAAATGCTAAGAGAGAGGACTCCAGCATGAAAGTGAGTTAAAATTATACACGGGGACAGATATTATAACGGGTAAAGTGTTTGTTTAACAACATTGACTTTATAAAGTAAAAGGTACTGGCAAAGCAGTTGACAAGTACAGTTTTAGAAGCACTCCAAAAAAGTGTTTGTTTTGAAGGAAGTTATTCCTGTTGAATTGAGATCTGTTGAAGCAGAAAATATAAGACCCATTCTTCCAAACAATTTTCAGGGGCTGCCTCTCATGGGCTAGTCCAGCGCAGCAGGAGAGCTGCTATCACTGAGACCACACATGCTCTGACTTGTCAAAACCTACCTTTGTGCTTCCCTCTGCCGAAGAACAGGTTCAGGTATCACGATCTCTAATCCCTTGGATGCAGCTGCCTGTCAGACTTTTAGAGCCTGAGCCAGGCAGCTCCCACTGACAGCAAACCTCTTTCAGATCTGAGCTCCGAGGAAAAGAACGCAAGATGGGGAGATTAACTCAGCAAAGACCCTCCAGGCAGTATGAGTAGAATTTAATCATGAAAATGAGATGTGAACTGTTAATTTTTTGTACTTCACGTAAATACAGAGTGAAATCAAGACTCTCTTAAAAATAGGGTTATTATTTTGCAAGCCTTCAATCTCTCTGAGTAAAGCAATATGGAAGTCACGTTAAGGGACACAGGCAGAGCTCTTAGAGAAGTCTAACAGGGGGTTCTCTGGTGGTCCAATGGCTAAGACTCTGGGCTTCCGGTGCATGGGACACAGGTTTGGTTCTTGGTCAGCGAACTAAGATCCCACATGGGCTGGCACAGACAAAAATAAATAAATTAATTAAATTTTAAAAAGAAGCAGCAGCCTGGTATTTCTCAGGAGCATGTACCAGAGATGAACCATTTCAAAACTGAAGACTTTTCCTGTGAATGAGATGGACACCGTAAGGGTTATGGAAACAGAAACTGGCACTTATTCACTGATGTTATTACCCCAAGCAGTGAGTGCTGGAAGGGATGAGAAGGTCATCCAAATGCTAGACTGAGGCCAGTGTCTTGGACACCCAGGGCCTCCTCATCAAGAGAGAGGCAAACAGGCATTCTGCATCTCCACACTTATTCCCCTCATCTTAAACCAGAAGATGGTGGCAGTGCCAAAAGATCCAGTGATGATCAACACGGGCTCTCTTCCTGGGGAGCTGACTGGTGGGCCATTACTGATGTAAGCAGTTCCATGAGCTTTCTCCAAGGTCACCTTTAGTGATAAGGAAAAAGAGTCTCAAATATATTACGCTCTGGAATGGTGGAATCTCAAATAAAGTTTCCATCAAAAGAGAAAGAACTATGCTGTTGGACTTTGCTGGTGGCTCAGTGGCAAAGAATCTGCCTGCCAACGCAGGGGACGCAGGTTCGATCTCTGGTCTGGGAAGATCCCACATACTGCAAGGCTTGTTTGCCACAACTACTGAGCTCACGTGCTACTGAAGCCTGGAGTCTGTTCTGCAACAAAAGAAGCCGCAGCGATAAGTCCAAGCACCGCAAGGAACAGTAGCCGCCACTCACGGCAGCTGGAGAAAGCCTGCGCACAACGGAGCCCTAGCACAGCCGCAAAAAGTTTAAAGAGTCCATTGTGCCGCCAAAGAGACATGGCCGCTTTACATCTTTGCATCTAGGATGGTGCCTTCCCTGGATGTGGCAGGCCTCAACAGTGTCATCAATGCTGATAGTAAAAAGCTTAAGAAAAAAAAAAAGTTCCTGGGCTTTCTGGAGTAATTATTTGTTTATCTTTCAGTTTCAGTGACCTCGGGATGAAAAGTCGTAAGCTCTGACTTCACATTATTCTGTGAGGCTTTAACCAGCTGTCCTTTCATGAACAGCTGTGAAAAAAAAAATGTTTCAAAACTATTATGTGTTCTTTAGACAAATTCTTATTTTACCCCTTCTCCGAAAGGAGATATACTACTTAAGGCTCTGCTCCAAGAGGCTAGTTACATGATGTTGAGAAAATTATCTACTTTCTTTGATCTTCTCTTTCTACATTTGCTTAATGTGGATGATAGTAATGCCTACCTCACCAGGGTGTTCTGAAAATAGTTAAATGAGTTATTATCTGTAAATACTGTCAGCAGGATGCTCAGTGGACTGTAGATATGAATGGGATTTTTGGATTAAAAAAATGCAGAAATGACAGCTTAAGTTTTACTTAGCTGCTATTTAAAATTTCTCTTTTGAATCTGATGTGAATATCAGAAGAAAAAGAGAAAGCAGCAAATAGTCCTTATTTTGGAAAATATTTCAGAAGGAAGTCAATGTCATATGGCCTAAACATTTCTTTCAGATGCAGGCCAATTCTACCTTTCCTGAAATATGGGCAATTTGAATTTTCTTTAGATTTTGAAGAATTTTGTTTAATCGAAGACCTTTAAATATCTAGAGTTTTCAGAGAAAATAGGAAATAGTATCAAGAAAAAAAATTCTGCAGCATTTCTGGTTTCATCTGGATTGAAATTTATAGATTCTTATCAACTGCTTTATGATTTTTCATAAAATGGGACAAACTACTTAAGTTTCATGAATCCTGTCATCTAAAATAAAATTTTGTGCAACATAATCTCATGCAATAACTTTCTGCTAATAACTCCAGAGATGAACAGAAATCAAGCTTTTTTAAAAATTATCAGCAATAAGTACTTGATGATATTTTTAATAGCCTACTATTTCATGCAATATGCTAAGCAAAGGGAATATAATTAAAACTTTCAGGAAACTAACATTCAAGTCATTCAAAACAAAGTCTGAACAGTTGGTTATGAGTGCATTAGTCGATGGGAAGACAATCCTCTTTCTTTGGTAGAAGTTTTATTTATTTTTTTTCTGCTTGATTTTGTTTGATTTGGTGTTTCCCTGAGATACCCCTTGTTGGGGGCGGGGACAGGGCAATTGAATGTAAAGGAATTTGAGAGTAAGTTTAGGCAGAACAGTCAGGGGCTTGATTATTCATCTGGCTTGGAATTTGTCAGTTTTATAAATGAACTGAGAATTAAAGTCATTATTTACAAACAAAAGGAGAAGCTTTCTCATTAAAACCAATTTCCTGGTCATAAGATTATAAGTCCACTAGGGGAATTAGGGGCTTCCCTGATTGGCTCAGTGGGTGAAGAATCCACCTGCAATGCAGGAGACTCGGGTTTGATCCCTAGGTGGGGAAGATCCCCTGGAGAAGGGCATGGCAACTCTTAGTATTCTTGCCTGGAAAGTCCCATGGACAAAGGAGCCAGGGGGCCACAGTCCATACTGTGGCAAAGCGTCAGACACAACTGAGCATGCATGCATGCATTTTACTTGTGTGTTAAAGGTCTAGTAAACCTTCAAAGGGAAAAAAAAAAAAAAAACAACCATCTAGGAGAATTAGGGTCAAAAGAGAATGAGTGAAGACACCAAGTTAGGATGAATTATCCAATGCCATGCAATGGAAATACCCAAGATAATATACATCCCAGTCTTGGAGGGATGAAGAAGGTCCTCTTTGGAGGAGAGAGACTTAAGTTGAATTTTCGTGGGTACACGGGATGTACACAAGAGTAAGCCATGGGAGAGAGGATTGAAAAAGGAAGGAACCACAGCCAGGAACTCTGGTTCAAAGACCAGCAAGCACCACATTAGGACAGATCGGGATGCTGAGATGTGAGGCTCGAAAAGGGACCAGAGATTAGAAGAAGAAAAACCTTCAATCTGTCATGAAGGCAATGAGATCCATTAAAGGACTTAGGTTAGGGGAAGGCCTTAAGCAGATTTGCCTGAGTATGATCCTTCAGGACTAGTGTGGAGAAGAGATTGAGGGAGATAGTCTAGCTATTGGCAAATATCAGTGTCCTAGAGGGAAGAAAGTGACATAAGATAAACCTGTTTTTCAAGTTTAATCCAATTTTAATGTCCATACGTTGCTCTTAGAAGCAACCTAAACATCTAGAGAACTACCTAAATAAATAAATTCGACTTGTGCCCTTCATGTAAGTATTGATACATGCTGCTAATGTGTCAGCAGGCTTTTATGAAAACAAGAATTCCAAGATAAGCTGGGTGTAATTTTAGAGATGATTTTCCCCTTGTACAAGCTCTATGGTTTGGTTTCTTGGGTTTATCATTTAAAGTCATTAGTCATGTCAGATGTTATGCCTAATTGTATAATTAAATACATTCCCACTTAGAAGGGCACAGGTACCTTCGTGAAATATGAAATACCTTCTGGGGTTTTTATAGGTGATTTTAAAATGAAGTCACCAGAATATATTCTTAAGTTTTTAGTTTCTTGATACTGCAAAATATGACACCATGAAACTCAGTGGCTTCATTTCTATGGTTTAAGGCAGATTCAGGATTAAGGATGATCATGATCTTCATAAATTCTAGGAAACATGAAAAGTGTGGGAACGCATACTTTCTGCGTCTTTTTTGAAAGGTCCTAAGACCTATTTTTCTCCAGGGACAGGCAGTACCTTTTGCTACTCCTTCAAACTTTTCTCAGCTCTTGGCCTCTTCTAATTTTTGGCAGAAAAAATGTAGTTTCTCACCTTTGAGAGTAACTTCCTGGCAAAACTAAGAGTAATGCCCACCTACCTACCTTTCAGAACCAAAGAACATAAAAGAAGTTAAAACACAAGGCAACACTCACCTGCCCCAGCCCTGTACCATTTTCCAGAGACAACTACTTTGAACCATTTTCTCATTATTTCATCGATGCATTTTAGGTGTTTTCTTTTTACTTCCTGCTCTGAAGGAGAGTATTTAGCACACTTATACTTCATCTCAGTTCACTTACCTCACTTCTCCTTTCTGCCAGTCATCTCACGCTGTATTTAGTTTCTCTATTGCAGAGCTTGCAAGAGTATGGCTGGAGGCTAGATCTGACCATAGATGTATTTGGTTTGAATAGCAAGGAGTTCAAAAACAAACAAAAATAACCAATATGAAAAAAAATTGTAAGATGTGACATTTAAAAATTCCAAATGTTTAGCCTCCGGAAAAAGTCAGAGGCGGGGGCACATTTTAATTTCCTAGGGCTGCCTTAAGAAATCACCATGAACCAGGAAGCACAAAACTTAAATGGACACTCACTGTCCTAGAGGCTCGAAGTCTGGAAGCAGGGTGTTCCACGCTCCTTCTGAAAGCTCTAAGGAAGAGTCCTCTTGCCTCTTCTGAGCATCCGGTGGTTCCCAGCAATTCCTGGCATTGCTCGGTTGGTAGCTGTATCACTCACATTTCTTTCTGTGTCTTCATGTGGACTTCTTCCCTCCATGTGTCCTGTCTCTTAGTTCAAATCTCCCCTTCTTGTAAGAACATCAGCCATCAGATTTAGGGCTTACCATAATCCAGTACAACTTTACGAATTACATTTGCAAAGACACTTTTTCTCTCAGAGAGAGATCTCTCTCTGAGATTCTAGGTGGACATGAAGTTTAGGGGGACACTAACCCCATGCATGGCAAATATGGCCCCTTTCCCATGAATTGACCAAATCTAATTGATTGGCTTTATTCTTCAGACGGGGCAAGCACTGACTAGCCAGCCAAAGTACTCTGCACATCTTCCAGGTAAACACAAGCACCAAAACCCTAACCCTGTTTCTCATTTAAGTTGCTTGCTTTGCTTCTTGCTTAGTTTGCTCATCATTGTATTGGTTATCTTGATAACTTTTAAATAATATACCAAAACTCCTATTTCATGTTTTATAAACTTTTATCAATATCTCACTGCTACCTTCCTGTTCTGTGATACCAGGGTATTAGTTTTTTCCACGTTTTCTTCCATCTCTTCTGTTCCCTTTCTACCTCACGTATTTTTGGCAGCAGCATCTTAATTATTGCTATGGGTTGAATCGTGTCCCCCCACCCCACTAAAATTCTTATGCTGAAGTCCAAATCCCTAGTACCTCAGAATGTGGCCTTATATGGAAATAGGGTGATTGCAGATACAATTAGTTAAGATGAGATCATACCAAAGTAGGGTGGGTCCCTAATCCAACATGAATGATGTTCTTAAAAGGGGAGAAATTTGGAGACAGATGTACATACAAGGAGAATGCCACATCAAGAGAAAGGCAGAGATTGGGGTGATGGGGCAAAACCAGGGAATGCCATAGATTGCCAGTAAACCTCCAGAAGCTAAGGGAGAGACATGGAAAAGATTGTCCCTCACAGCCCTTAGATTGAACCAACCCTATTGGCACCTAGATCTTGGATTTCTAGCCTTCAGAACTGTGTGACAAAAAAATTCCTGCTGAGGACTTCCCTGGGAGATCAGGGGTTAAAACTCCGTGCTCTGAATGCAGGGGGCATGGGTTTAATGCCTGGTTGGGGAACTAAGATCCCGCATGCTGCACAGTGCGGCCAAAAACTTAAATAAATAAAATGAAATTTCTGTTGTTTTAAGTCATCAGTTTGTGGTACTTCATTACAGCAACCCTAACAAAGTAACTTCACTGTGGCTTAGATGGTAAAGAATCTGCCTGCCATGCAGGAGACCTGGGTTCCAGAAGATCCCCTGGAGAAGGAAATGGCAACCCACTCCAGTTTTCTTGCCTGAAAAATCCCATGGGCAGAGGAGCCTGGTGATCTTACAGTCCATGGGGCTGCAAAAGAGTTGGACACGACTAACACTTTCACCTTATATATGTAAATTCAATGTTACAGCATTGATATTACATCCTAAAATTTGAAGTATACCTTATNGTTCCAGAAGATCCCCTGGAGAAGGAAATGGCAACCCACTCCAGTTTTCTTGCCTGAAAAATCCCATGGGCAGAGGAGCCTGGTGATCTTACAGTCCATGGGGCTGCAAAAGAGTTGGACACGACTAACACTTTCACCTTATATATGTAAATTCAATGTTACAGCATTGATATTACATCCTAAAATTTGAAGTATACCTTATGTTCTATTGCCCTCAGATGTCTTTTGATTCATTCACATTTATTTATTTTATTTTTTTGGCCACATGGCATGTAGGATCTTCGTTGCCTGATTAGGGGCTGAACCTGTGTCCCCTGTGCTGGAAGTGTGGAGTCTTAACCATTGGACCATTAGGGATGTCTCTATTCTTATTTAAAATGAGGCAATAGACTTTTGCTTCCACTCATGATGGGGTTACTGGTATGGGGCTTGCCATCTGCTATGAATAACTAGAAAACTGGACAAAACATTTGAAATAAATATCCAAAGTCTTTCAGAAAGGAAACCAATAAGGTACACCTTTTGATTGTGGCAGCATTCTCTTTGCGGGCAACTTCTGGACAATAATATCAGGAGGAGAAATTGATACATCACTGGGAGATCTCACTGTGTTGATAAGCCAGGAATCCAGAAATAAAGAGTTGGAAGACTGAGGTGGCTGCAATTTGTGGGGTGAAACACCAAAGAGAAGGGAGATATGTAAGGAAAGAGATCAGAAACTCTTCCTAGGGATTTCCTTGATTATTTGGCAGAATAATCATCTAAACGTATGTAGAATGAAAACTATACAAGCTGGGTAAAGAACAAAAACTAGGAGCTATGAGCTAAACAAATCTTAAAGGTCACACAGGGCTAAGAGACAATTGATCTCCTACTAACTAGAGTGAAGAAAACATTAAAAAAAAAAAACCACCTGGGACATTCAATACAGAACCAAAAGCATTATACCTTATTAGTTGGGTTTAAATAAGCATTACAATAAAAGTTACTTTAAAATCTACCTTAACAAAGTTTACAAGTAGGTCTTGACATGATCAAGCTGATCCCCAAGTAACTAAATTGCCTGACAAGCAAATTTAATACTCATTAAATGAGAAAAAAATGTCCAAATATTCAAGGGACTTCCCTGGTTGTCTTGCGGCTAACGCTGCACTCCCAGTGCAAAGAGCCCCAACTTGATACCTGGTCAGGGAACAAGATCCTCCATGCTGCAACTAAGATCTAGTACAGCCACATAAATAAATAAGTGTTTTTTTTTAAATCAAAATATTCAAAACCATAACATTCAAAATACTCAACTTCTAGTCAAAATTACTAGACAAGAGAAGTTGAAAACACAGCCTCACTAGCCAGGAGATAAACTCAGTATGACAAAAAAGAGTGGGGGTTAAACTCATCCGGAAGATATAATTTTTCAGTGTGTATGCAATTAAAAACAGCATTTCAAAATACATGAAGCAAAAGTTGGTAGAATTAAAAAAGAAATGAAAAATCCATAATTGCAGTAGATTTCACTCAGCTCAGTAACTGATAGATTAAGCAGCAGATATGCAAGAATGTAGAACTATAGGAAAATTTAACTGACCTGTTGTCACTTATAGAACACTTTTTTCTTGTTAAAGAACACTACCCCCAACCACAGAAGAATACATATTTTTTAAGCTTAGGCTATGGTTTTTCCAGTAGTCATGTATGGATGTGAGAGTTGGATTGTAAAGAAAGCTGAGCACTGAAGAATTGATGCTTTTGAACTGTGGTGTTGGAGAAGACTCTTGAGAGTCCCTTGGACTGCAAGGAGATCCAACCAGTCCATTCTAAAGGAGATCAGTCCTGGGTGTTCTTTGGAAGAAATGATGCTAAAGCTGAAACTCCAGTACTTTGGCCACCTCATGAGAAGTGTTGACTCATTGGAAAAGACTCTGATGCTGGGAGGGATTGGGGGCAGGAGGAAAAGGGGACGACAGATGATGAGATGGCTGGATGGCATCACCGACTCAATGGACATCCGGGAGTTGGTGATGGACAGGGAGGCCTGGTGTGCTGCAATTCATAGGGTCGCAAAGAATTGGACACGACTGAGCGACTGAACTGAACTGAACTGAAGCTGATTAGAGTAATCAGTAAAATAGGCCATATGTTGAACCACAAGATAAGATTGGATAAACTTATGTTATATGGAAATCACAGTGAGCATGTTATTTGACCACAATGGAATTAAATTAGAAGCTAGTAATCAAAAGATACACATTGTTGTTTAGTCGCTAAGTCATGTCTGACTTTTTGCAACTCCATGGACTATAGACCTGCCAGGCTCCTCTGTCCATGCGATTTCCCAGGCAAGAATACTAGAGTGGGTTGCTGTTTCCTTCTCCAGGGGATCTTCCCAGCCCAGGGATTGAACCCAGGTCTCCTGCTTCTCAAGTGGATTCTTTACCCCTGCACCAGCTGGGAAGCCCAAAAGATATATGATCAGTCTAATTACCTGCATAATCTGTACATTAAAAAAAAAAGATACTGAATAACTGAACCACTTTGTTGTACACCTGTAACTAACACAACATTGTATACCAACTATTCTTCAATTTTAAAAATTCTGTGAAGAAAAAAATAAGATCTAAAATCAATCATCTTGCTTTGTCTTTAAGAAGCTAGTAAAGACTAAATTAAACCCAAAGTAAGCTGGAGGAAAGAACTAATAAAGATAAAAGTAGAAGTCAATGAAATAGAAAGTGGAGAAACAAAAATCAAAAGCTAAAAGTTAACTCTGTAAAAGATGAACAAAAATGACAAGCTACTAGCTAAAATGATAAAAAAGTGAAAAGAGATAGCATAAATTTAAAATAAAAGGGTTGAAAGAGGAGAGATCACAGCACACATTGAAAGATGTAAAGTAAAATTTTGAAGAACTTTATGCCAATAAATTCCACAAGTCAGATGAAATGAACAAATTCTCTGAAGGACACAAAATTATCATTAAGCGATAATGCTGCTGCTAAGTTACTTCAGACGTGTCCAACTCTGTGCGACCTCATAGATGGCAGCCCACCAGGCTCCTCCGTCCCTGGAATTCTCTAGGCAAGAACTATTTCTAAATACTAGCAATGAACTGAAAGAAAATGGAATATTAAAAAAAAACAAAACACTTTTGCACACCTTTCATGAAAATTAACTAAAAATGGGTCATGGACCTAGCTTTAAAATACAAAGCTACAAAATTTCTAGTGACAACAAATGAGAAAATATAGATGACCTTAGGTTTGGTGATAAATGTTTATATACAACAAAAGCATGATCCCTAAAAGAAAAACTTCATAAGTTGTCCTTTATAAAAATTGAATAGGTCTGTTCTGTGAATCAAAAGACCAGACTCAGACAAAAAAAATATTTATAAAATATTGTTTTTGAAAATATTTAAGTGAAATATTAAATATTTAAGCGACTAAACAAGACCAAGAGACCAGACTCAGACAGACAAAAAATATTTACAAAATTCATAATTGATAAAGGATTTGTATCACCAATATACTAAGAATCTTACAGCTCAACAATAAGAAAACAATCCAATTTTCAAAAATGGGAAACAGATATAAAAAGAACACATCAAAGAAGATACACACATATCAGATAAGCATATGAAAAATGCTCCATAGCATTTGTCATTCAGTTCAGTTCAGTTCAGTCGCTCAGTCGTGTCCGACTCTTTGCGACCCCATGAATCGCAGCACGCCAGGCCTCCCTGTTCATCACCATCTCTCGAAGTTCACTCAGACTCTTCCATCGAGTCCGTGATGCCATCCAGCCATCTCATCCTC
>SJYX01016621.1:650983-690783 GCA_006410675.1 Oreotragus oreotragus
TGCCATAAGGGTGGTGTCATCTGCATATTTGAGGTTATTGATATTTCTCCCGGCAATCTTGATTCCAGCCTGTGTTTCTTCCAGTCCAGCGTTTCTCATGATGTACTCTGCATAGAAGTTAAATAAGCAGGGTGACAATATACAGCGTTGACGTACTCCTTTTCCTATTTGGAACCAGTCTGTTGTTCCATGTCCAGTACTAACTGTTGCTTCCTGACCTGGATATGGATTTCTCAAGAGGCAGGTTAGGTGGTCTGGTATTCCCATCTCTTTCAGAATTTTCCACAGTTTCTTGTGATCCACACAGTCAAAGGCTTTGGCATAGTCAATAAAGTGGAAATAGATGTTGTTCTGGCACTCTCTTGCTTTTTCCATGATCCAGCAGATGTTGGCAATTTCATCTCTGGTTCCTCTGCCTTTTCTAATTAGGGAACTTCAAATTAAAACCTCAATGAGGGCTTCCTTAGTGGCTCAGTAGTAAAGAATCTGTCGATGCAGGAGACATGGGTTTGATCCCTGATCCGGGAAGACCCCACATGCCACAGAACAGCTAGGCCCGCGTGCCACAACTATTGAGGCTGTACTCTAGAGCCCGGGAGCCATAACTCCTGAGCCCCTGTGCTGCTGAGTACCTAGGTCCCGTGCTGTACAAGGTATCCCACTGCAATGTGAAGCCTGAGCACCGCAACTAGAGAGTAAGCCCCTGCTTGTCACTACAAGAGAAAAGCCCGCACAGCAATGAAGACCCAGCATAGCCAAAGATAAATAGATACATAAAAAAAACGAGATACCGCTACATATCTATTGTCGGATGTGTTGCTGGAGAGGATGTAGAGAATAGGAACTCTCATTTATTACTAAAGGGAATGGAAAATTGTATCCTGTGACAGCTTCTTACAAAGTTAAAAATAGTCTAAACATAATCTTACCATATGATTCAGCAGTTGCACTCCCAAGTATTTACCCAACTGAACTGAAATTTTACGTCTACATAGAAACCTGCACACAAATGACTGTATCATCAGCTTTGTTCATAATCAACCCAAACTGGCAACAACCAAGATATCCTTCAATTGGTGAAAGGACAATCAAACTGTGGTACACCTGTGCAGTGGAATATTTTTCAGTGATAAAAAGAAAAGAGCTATTGAGCCATGAAAAGACGCAGATCAATTTTAAATGCACATTGCTAAGTGAAAGATGCCTGTCTGAAAAGACTAGATACTGTATAATTTCAATTATAATCTGGAAAAGTAAAACTGCAGCAATTGCCAGAGGTTTAAAGGGAGCAAGAAATGGCTGAATAGGGTGACGCGCAGGGGATCTTTTTAGGACAGCAACGCTACTTTGTATGATACGTTAGTGGTGGCTACATGAACCTTGTATGTGTGTGTGTCAGTTGCTCAGTCATGTCCGACTCTTTGTGACCCCATGGACTGTAGCCTGCCAGGCTCCTTTGTCCATGGAATTCTCCAGGCAACAATGCTGGAGTGGGTTGCCGCTTCCTTCTCCAGGGGATCTTTCCGACCCAGGGATTGAATCCAGATCTCCCACACTGCNATGTCCGACTCTTTGTGACCCCATGGACTGTAGCCTGCCAGGCTCCTTTGTCCATGGAATTCTCCAGGCAACAATGCTGGAGTGGGTTGCCGCTTCCTTCTCCAGGGGATCTTCCCGACCCAGGGATTGAACCCAGATCTCCCACACTGCAGGCAGACTCTTTACAGTTTGAGCCACCAGGGAAGACTTGTTCATGAGCCTTATAGCAGTCTTATTCATAGTAATCCCCAACTGCAAACAACTGAAATGTCCAACCACAGGTGACATGTGGTATATCCATACAATGGAGTACTGCTCAGCAAGAAAATGAAATGAATATAAGCTGATACATTGATACTAATACAAGCTACAACTTGATGAATCTCAAAAATATTATGCTAAGCAAGAGAAAACCACATACCCTATGTATGATTCAATTCATCAGAAATTCTACAACATGAAAATTAATTTATAGCTAGTTGCCTGGGACTGGTGAAGGTAGAGTCTGATTTCAAAGAGGTAGGAGGAAACTTGTGTTTTTGCAAATAACTGTTTTTATTTTATTTTGTATGGTGCTTAATATGCATTATACGTTTGTCACTATATATATGTAATATATATATAATATACTATTTTTATAATATACTATTATATAATATACTTACATACTATATGTAGTATAATATATAATATACTATATATATATTACACACCACCACCCACCCAGGTGTAACCACCTAGCTGCCAACATTTATGTGTTTTGTGTTTCAGGGAGTGGGCAGGAGTGGTTGGTTCCCTATAGACCTTGAAATCATTACAGAATGATTCCTCCCTTCTGTAAACTTCCTATACCTAAGTCAAAACCTCTCCAAAGTCCTGTAAATCCAAAGTTGTTCATTTATCCTCAAGACTTTTACTTCTTGATGTGCATCCATTGATTGAATCCTCATTGAAAGTCAGTGTATCCATTGTCTGCTGCTGCTGCTGCGTCACTTCAGTCATGTCCGACTCTGTGCAACCCCATAGATGGCAGCCCACCAGGTTCCCCCATCCCTGGGATTCTCCAGGCAAGAACACTGGAGTGGGTTGCCATTTCCTTCTCCAATGCATGAAAGTGAAGAGTGAAAGTGAAGTTGCTCCGTCGTGTCTATTACTGCATAAAAAAATACCGCAAAATTAAGGGGCTTAAAACAACAATAAAAGGTCATGAAGATCATTGGGGATCATCTTGGAGGCTGGCTAATGTATAGTCAGTGAAGAGTTACTTGTGTATTTATGTCCATCTACTTCATTTTATTCCTTAGTGAGTATTTCACCTACCACTTATGAAGAAAATACCAGTGTTTATTAATTTGGTAGATACTATGATAAATGCAGCTAAGAAGTTTATAGTATTTCAAAATTATAATGTACATGCATCAGTCTTGAAAAAATTAATATACTTAAAAAAAAATAAAAAGCAGTTGTAGGAAACTTGAGCTGAAAGTTCTCATATATACCCCATGCCCAGTTTCCTCTACTAACATCTTACATTAGTGCAGTATATTTGTTACAGTTAATGAGCCAATATTGATACATTTTTATTAACTAAAATCCAACTAAAGTTTATATTAGGGTTTGCTCTTCTTGTTATACATTCTATGGATTTTGACCAATGTATAATGATAGGTATCCACCTTTACAATGTCATATAAAACAAATTTCACTTCCTTGAAAATA
The DNA here is from genome assembly GCA_006410675.1 of Oreotragus oreotragus. Lineage (NCBI taxonomy): Eukaryota > Metazoa > Chordata > Mammalia > Artiodactyla > Bovidae > Oreotragus > Oreotragus oreotragus. Next base: position 654,242 of record SJYX01016621.1, read on the forward strand.
TCTTTTTGCTTCACCTATGAATCCCTTCCTTGCTCTGAACCCCTGATCTTTTTACTGTTCCTGGTTTTGCCTTTTCCAGAATGTCATATAGTTGAAATAAGTATTGTGAGCCTTTTCAAGTTGATTTATTTCACTTTGCAATACATACCTAAGTTTCCTACATGGTTTTTTTTTTTGTGTGTGTGTGTGTGTGTGACTTGGTAATTCAATTCTTTTTTATTGCTGAGTAATATTCCATTGTCAGTATGTACCACAGTTAATCCACTTACTTATTGAAGAGCATCTTGGTTGCTTCCAAATTCTGAGAATTATGAATAAAGCTGCATAAACATTGATGTGCAGGATTTTGTGTGGACACATAGTTCTTTTTCACCCCTGCTTTTTCGGGTTTTACACTGGACTTTTTTTTTCTTAGATGCTTTATTTCTTCCATATCTGAGAAAAACCCTTCATCTTGTCTCTATGACCCTGAATTCCTGTTGCATTCTTGACAAACATTAATTACCACATGGTTTCCCCAAGACTCGTACAGACGTTTAAAAATTTATTGAGTGATTTTCAAAGCCTTTTGGATTTCAAGGTCGACTGCTATTTTCACAGAAAGGTAGAATTCTGTTTTGTAACTGAGATGGGAGTCCCGTACAACTTCTGCCTGCTGCAACCAAAAGTACTTCAAGTGCTTTTCAGTTGATGTTTTAAATGTTTATTTTGTAATTTCTTTTTCTATCCTTAACTGAGCACTTCATTAAGTAAAACTTCTCACATAACCATATCTGAATTACTGAATATTCCACTTGACTACAGGATAAAGATTATGTTTCTCTAAAAACATCACACTCAATTCATGTGTTTTTATTACTTTCTCAGCCACTCTAGAGGCCCTAAATACACACATGGCACCAAAACAAACTATTCTGTGTGGAAACACATATTTTGCTTTAGTTCTAGACAGCTGTAGCAGACAGCTGTACTTTCTTAGCTCCACTGTATCCAACCCTTCTTCCTGTGTGAGGGAATTCCCCACTGTCCTAGTGAGAGGCATGCCCTCATTCTCTCTCTGGACGTGTGACAGGCCCTGACCTGGTACTCCTCATCTTCAGCAGCCTGGGCATGGCACATGATCATTAGCCAATGATCGCTTTTCCAGAAATGTAAATCTTGATCAAGTGACACAGAGATGAAGGGGCAATTCCCAGCAGTGGGGAAATCATCTCCAAGAGAATTTGAGGTGGAATCCTAAAGAGGCAGCAACAGGGTCGTATTAAAAAAGGTGACTATGTCTCTCTCAGTCTACTGGGCTATTCGTTGCTAACATTTTGCAGCTTCTTGGCTGCTGGAGTTACCCAGCTCTTTACTCACTTTTCAAGACTGGTATTACAATTTCTTGTCAATTCATGAGCCCTTTTCACCCTTCCAATAAATTCCTTTAAGATTGTTATAGTAGCTGTTACTTTCAACAGAAGTATTTTAATTGATGAATCAGAAAAATCAATCCATTCTTTAGGGATTTCCCTGGTGGTCCAGGGGTTAAGACTTCATCTTCTAATGACAGGAGGTGTGGGCATGATCCCTGATCAGGGAGCTAAGATCTTATATGCCTCAGGGGCCAAAAAACAAAACAAAATAAAACATAAAAGAAAAGCAATGTTGTAACTAATTAAATAAAGAGTTTAAAATGGTCCACATCAAAAGATCTTTTAAAAAAAAATCTATTCATTAATTTTCCCACTATCCATTAAGAAACTTGCAGGTACCAAATATTGTGGAAGGCTTGATATGATGATGAATAGACATTGTTTCTATTGTGCTACAACCTACAGTCTATTGAAGGACACAGGCCAGGAAAGAGAAGACTGTAGTACAGGCTTGATGAAGAAGGACATTATTCACTGGGAATATAAAAAAGGAAAATTTATTCCAACCTTAGTGATGGTAGTGGTGGGGGCTGTCAGAGAAAAGTTCAAATGATATTTGAATATGTAAATTTATGCTTGAAAACGTAAAAATTAGACCTAGTTGAGGGGTAGGAATTGGAGGGGGCGGGGGTAAGTGTTTCGCACAGTGCGACCAGCCCGTGTGAAGGCCCAGCACTGAGAGATGAACAGGACTTCCAAAGAAGTGAAGAGAAGCTCCAGATGACTAAAGTGCATAGTTTGAGCAGATAAGTCTGGAACTATAAGGGAGACTCGAATCATTCAGAGTAATGTGAACCTCTGATGATGTTAGCACTTTTTCCTAGACGCAGTTGGGATGCAGTTGCGAGCAGCTGAAGAGTTTTAAGCAGAAGTCTCAGTATATTACAGTTTGTTTTCCAAAATTTGTCTATTGATTATAGCCAGCCTGTTTTGTTTTTCTCATGGTATATTTTCCACTTTATTGTCTTTTCAGACAGTATTTCTTCAGTCTTTAAGGACTTGCCTCTACAAGGGCTTTGCTGGAGGACGTGGGGCAGCACGCGCGGGTCTATATTGAAGTGGGGAGTCCTTTCTGGCTTCCCCAGGATTCCTAACTACCTTGCTGTGAATGGCACAACTCACACAGTAATGGAGTTTCACATAGAGCTTGGAACGCACATAGGCATTGAAAACACTCGCTTCAGAAGTGTCCCTGACAGTTGTGGCCTCTAAGATGTTCTGAATGACTAACTTCTTACCGGCCTATCCTCAGGCACGCATCGGGCACATTTAGTGCCCATCCTGGTGTTTTAAAGTGGTATCTCATTGTGGTTTTTTATATGAATTTCCTTAATTTTTTTTTTGTTATTTGTTTAGTTGCTAAGTTGTGTCCGACTCTTTGCGACCCCACGAACTATAGCCCGCCAGTCTTCTCTGTCCACGGGATTTCCCAGGCGAGAATACTTGATTGGGTTGCCATTTCCTTCCCAGGGATAGAACCCTCATCGCCTTCCTGGCAGGCAGATTCTTTACCACTGAGCCACCTGGAAAGCCCAAATTTCCTTAATGGCTAAATGTTGCTGCTGCTACTGCTAAGTCACTTCAGTTGTGTCCGACTCTGTGTGACCCCATAGACGGCAGCCCACCAGGCTCCCCCATCCCTGGGATTCTCCAGGCAAGAATACTGGAGTGGGTTGCCATTTCCTTCTCCAATGCATGAAAGAGAAAAGTGAAAGTGAAGTCGCTCAGTCTGTCCGACTGTTAGCGACCCCATGGACTGCAGCCCACCAGGCTACTCCGTCCATTGGATTTTCCAGGCTAGAGTACTGGGGTGGGGTGCCATTGAGCATTATTTCAACTTTCTTTTGTAGCCATTTGTATGTCTTCTTTTGAGAAATATCTATTCAGATCCTTTAACCATTTTAAAATTGGGCTATTTATCTTTCCATTATTGAGTTGCAGAAGTTCTTTACATACCCTACATACAAATCTCTTACTGTATAAATAATTTTTAAAGATATATGTGCTATCTTTTGAATTTTCTTGATGGTGCCATTTGAAGCAACACAAGCTTTTTAATTTTGGTAAGTCCAATTCATCTGTTTTTCCTTTTGTCATTTGTGCTTTTGATGTCTCATCCGAGGTTTTGTGTAACCCAAGGTTGCAAATATTTATTCCTACGTTTACTTTCCTGGTGCCTCAGATGGTAAAGTGTCTGCCTACAGTGCGGAGACCCGGGTCCAGTTCCTAGGTTGGAAAGATCTCCTGGAGAAGGGAATGGCAACCCACTCCAGTATTCTTGCCACCCTCTCCAAAATAAGGGGCTCAAAGAAACATAGGGTCTTCCCTTGTAGCTCACTTGGTAAAGAATCTGCCCGCAGTGCAGGTGACCCAGGTTCAATCCCTGGGTTGGGAAGATCCCCTAGAGAAGGAAGTGGCAACCCACTCCAGTATCCTTGTCTGGAAAATTTCATGGACAGAGGAGCCTGGTGGGCTGCAGTCCATGGGGCCGCAAAGAATCTGGCATGACCGAGTGACTAACGCTATGTTTACTTCTCAGAGTTTTTTATTTTAGCTCTTATATTAGATCTCTGATCCATTCTGAGCTAATTTCTGTATATTGCATGAGGCTGGGGTCAGCTTCATTCTTCTGCATGTGGCTATCAAGTTGTTCAAGCAACATTTTTTTTGTTGCTATTATTTATATTCTGATAATGGGGAAAAGGGAAATGGAGAGGGGCTGAACAGTTGTTTTCATCAGTCAACAATAATCATCTTCATCATAACCATTGTTGAATGGACTATTCTTCCCTATCAAATTGTCTTGGCACCCTTGTTGAAAATCATCTTATCATAAATATAAGGATGAATCAATTGATCTTAATAATTTGACTAGATTCTAATAATTTTATTGCAGTACTATGAACAAAAAAAAAGATTCATGGGGTCAGTTAAAAAGTTCTAGTAGAAGTTATTTCCTTTGATCTCTATCACCAATAGTGTATTTTAAGGCTATAATGACTGTATTAATGAGAACTTTGAACACTACATAAATGGCTTACTTGTTTATGCTTTCTGTCAAGTCTTAGTAGATGTAATTAGAAATTTAAAGTATTGTTCTGTAGTCATACTTCCAAATATTCCTGAATATCTATCTCCTAAAGAAAGGCAATGCCAAAGAACGCTCAGACTACCACACAATTGCACTCATCTCACACGCTAGTAAAGTAATGCTCGAAATTCTCCAAGCCAAGCTTCAGCAATACGTGAACTGTGAACTTCCAGATGTTCAAGCTGGTTTTAGAAAAGGCAGAAGAACCAGAGATCAAATTGCCAACATCCGCTGGATCATGGGAAAAGCAAGAGAGTTCCAGAAAAACATCTATTTCTGCTTTATTGACTATGCCAAAACCTTTGACTGTGTGGATCACAACAAACTGTGGAAAATTCTGAAAGAGATGGGAATACCAGACCACCTGAGCTGCCTCTTGAAAAACCTATATGCAAATCAGGAAGCAACAGTTAGAACTGAACATGGAACAACAGACTGGTTTCAAATAGGAAAAGGAGTATGTCAACGTTGTATACTGTCACCCTGCTTATTTAACTTCTATGCACAGTACATCATAAGAAACGCTGGACTGGAAGAAGCACAAGCTGGAATCAAGATTGCTGGGAGAAATATCAATAACCTCATATATGCAGATGACATCACCCTTATGGCAGAAAGTGAAGAGGAACTAAAAGCCTCTTGATGAAAGTGAAAGAGGAGAGAAACATTCAGAAAACTAAGATCATGGCATCTGGTCTCATCACTTCATGGCAAATAGATGGGGAAACAGTGGAAACAGCGTCAGAGTTTATTTTTGGGGGCTCCAAAATCACTGCAGATGGTGATTGTAGCCATGAAATTAGAAGATGCTTACTCCTTGGAAGGAAAGTTATGACCAACCTAGATAGCATATTCAAAAGCAGAGACATTACTTTGCCGACTAAGGTCCGTCTAGTCTAGGCTATGGTTTTTCCAGTGGTCATATGAAGAAAGCTTAGCGCCGAAGAATTGATGCTTTTGAACTGTGGTGTTGGAGAAGACTCTTGAGAGTCCCTTGGACTGCAAGGAGATCCAACCAGTCCATTCTAAAGGAGATCAGTCCTGGGTGTTCTTTGGAAGGAATGATGCTAAAGCTGAAACTCCAGTACTTTGGCCACCTCATGAGAAGAGCTGACTCATTGGAAAAGACTCTCATGCTGGGAGGGATTGGGCTCAAGAGGAGAAGGGGATGACAGTGGATTAGATGGCTGGATGGCATCACGGACTCGATGGACGTGAGCCTGAGTGAACTCCGGGAGCTGGTGATGGACAGGGAGGCCTGGCGTGCTGTGATTCATGAGGTTGCAAAGAGTCGGACACGACTGAGTGAATGAACTGAGCTGAACTGAAGAGTACATAAGTATTCTTGTGAAATTAAACATTAACAAAATCTTGATTTCAGTAAATTACATATCCTCGAAATCTTGACATAATTCAATGTATTCATCTGTCTCTATAACTAAGGCATAACGAATACACCATAACTAACATGTGTAGCTTTGTGTCAGGGTGTGAATCCTGAATTTCTTGACCAAGCAGTGCTCCAAATAGGAAAAATTGCCTCAGAACAAGCATGAAAAATAATTTCATTACTGGTATCATTTCTGATTCAGAGGTTATAGGCTTCTGAAACTGTGTGAAAGATGAGCTTGGGAGTGACACATTGCTCCAGAGTTTCACTAGTGAAATTGACCTTAAGTTTTATTGCAAATTTCATGTTGTATTTTCTTTTTTCTTTTGTAAAAATTTTTTTTGGCTTTGCCACACAGCATGCAGCAGGGTCTTAGTTCCCGACCATGGATGAAACCTGTGCCCCCTGCAGTAGAAGCAGGAGGTCTTAACACTGGACCACAAGGGAAGTCCTGTGTTATATTTTCTTTTATTCTGGTATATATTGCTTTGTATATGTTTATGTTCCACGCTTTATTTAAGAACAAAGTGATGAATGATGTGGGGATTATAATCAGGAGCATCACTGAACTTCACCTTCCCTTCAGCCAGTTCCCCAAAACTCCCTGTGCCCACACCCTTTGTGTTGCCAGTTCCTTTCAGAGTGAATGAGAACTTAATCCCCAAAACCCTGGTTGAGACTCCAGAGTGTCCCCCTAACTCTTTCCTTTCCTTTGACTTCCATTCCTGGGAAGGCACCTCAATTTGAAGGTATGGGAAAGCCCAGAATGGTGATAGACATGAAGGAAAGGCTTTACCTTCACAGAAAGAGACTGAAGGGTACAGCACAGTCAAGTGAGGGTCCCCATAGTCTGGGGTGCCAAAAATCTGGCCCTAAGGCCAGAGAAAAAGATGCTGGTCTCTCAAAGAAAGGAGACACAGTAGCCTCAAAATCCTCTCGTTAGGCATAAGCACTGCATGATCATTTGCCTTTCTGGTGAACCACACTTAGTTGCGCAAGCACACTTGGCCCATGTGCTTCTCAAGCCTGAGCTGCTGGGTGATGTGGGTTTTAGACACTTAAGTTGAGATGGATTGTGAGGCTATGTTTAGGATGAGCAGGAAAGAATGCTGTCATTAATGATACCCATCACTGAAGTGGAATGGGAGCATGGGGTTCACACTGTAATATTTATGTGTGTGCTCAGTCGTGTCTGAATCTGTGTGACCCCATGGACTGTAGCCCACCAGGCTCCTCTGTCCATGGAATTCTCCAGGCAAGAATACTGGAGTGGCTTGCCATTACTTTCTCAAGGGCATCGTTGTGACCCAGGGATCAAACTGGGGTCTCCTGCACTGCAGCCAGATTCCTTATGATCTGAGCCACCAGGGAAGCCCTTGTAATATTTAGGAATTCAGTCTATCTGTAATGAAATTGGAAAAAATAGTGGCATAATCATATTACTAGTCTTATGTCTTTATTGGTCCAGGGTTGATTTGGCAGATCCAAAAGTAGGAAGTCAAGAGATACCAGGGGAACAGGCAACTTTGGCCTTGTAGTACAAAATGAAGCAGGTGAAAGGCTAATAGAGTTTTGCCAAGAGAATGCACTGGTCATAGCAAACACTCCCTTTCAAAAACACAGGAGAAGACTCTATACATGGACATCACCAGATGGTCAATACCAAAATCAGATTGATTATATTCTTTGCAGCCAAAGATGGAGAAACTATACACAGTCAGCAAAAACAAGGCCAGGAGCTGATGGTGACTCAGATCATGAATTGCTTATTGCCAAATTCAGATTTAAATTGAAGAAAGTAGGGAAAACCACTAGACCATTCAGTATGACCTAAATCAAATCTCTTATGATTATACAGTGGAAGTGACAAACAGATTTAAGGGATTAGATCTGACAGATAGAGTGCCTGAAGAACTATGGATGAAGGTTCGTGACACTGTACTGTAGGCAGTGATCAAGACCATTCCCAAGAAAAAGAAATGTAAAAAGGCAAAATGGTTGTCTGAGGAGGCCTTATAAATAGCTGAGAAAAGAAGGGAAGCTAAAGGCAAAGGAGAAAAAATATACCCATTTGAATGCAGAGTTCCAGAGACTAGCAAGGAGAGATAAGAAAGCCTTCCTCAGTGACCAATGCAAAGAAATAAGGAAAACAATAGAAGGAGAAAGACCAGAGATCTCTTCAAGAAAATTAGAGACACCAAGGAACATTTCATGCAAAGATGGGCTCAATAAAGGACAGAAATGGTATGGACCTAGCAGAAGCAGAAGATGCTAAGAAGAGGTAGCAAAAATACACAGAATGATAAAAAAAAGATCTTCATGATCCAGATAACCACGATGGTGTGATCATTCACCTAGAGCCAGACATCCTGGAATGTGAACTCAAGTGGGCCTTAGGAAGCATCACTATGAACAAAGTTAGTGGAGGTGATGGAATTCTACTAGAGCTATTTCATATCCTAAAAGATGATGCTGTGAAAGTGATGCACTCAATATGCCAGCAAATTTGGAAACCTCAGCAGTGGCCACAGGACTGGAAAAGGTCAGTTTTCATTCCAATCCCAAAGAAAGGCAAAGACAAAGAATGCTCAAACTACTGCACAATTGTACTCATATCACATACTAGTAAAGTAATGCTCAAAATTCTTTAAGCCAGGCTTCAGCAGTACGTGAACTGTGAACTTCCAGACGTTCAAGCTGGTTTTAGAAAAGGCAGAGGAACCAGAGATCAAATTGCCAACATCTGTTGGATCACTGAAAAAGCAAGAGAGTTCCAGAAAAACATCTACTTCTGCTTTATTGACTATGCCAAAGCCTTTGTGTGGATCACAACAAACTACAGTAAATTTTTCAAGAGATGGGAATACCAGACCACCTTACCTGCCTCCTGAGAAATCTGTATGCAGATCAAGAAGCAAGAGGTAAAACCTGACATGGAACAACAGACTGGTTCCAAATCGGGAAAGGAGTACATCAAGGTTATATATTGTCACCCTGCTTATTTAACCTATATGCAGAGTACATCATGTGAAATGCCAGGCTGGATGAAGCACAAGCTGGAATCAAGATTGCCAGGACAAATATCAATAACCTCAGATATGCAGATGGCATCACCCCTGTGGCAGAAAGCAAAGAGGAATGAAAGCCTCTAGATGAACGTGAAAGAGGAGAGTGAAAAGGCTGGCTTAAAACTCAAAATTCTGAAAACTAAGATCACGGCATCTGGTCCCATCACTTCATGGCAAATAGATGGGGAAACAATGGAAACAGTGACAGACTTTATTTTCTCGGGCTCCAAAATCACTGCAGATGGTGACTGCAGCCATAAAATTAAAAGACACTTGCTCCTTGGAAGAACAGCTATGACAAACCTATACAGCATATTAAAAAGCAGAGATATTACCTTGCCAACAAAGGTCCATTTAGTCAAAGCTATGGTTTTTCCAGTAGTCATGTAGGGGTGTAAGAATTGGACCATAAAGAAAAATGAGCACCAAAGAAGTGATGCTTTTGAATTGTGGAGTTGGAGAAGACTCTTGAGAGTCCCTTGGACTGCAAGGAAATCAAACCAGTCTATCATAAGGAAATCAGTTCTGAATATTCATTGGAAGGACTGATGCTGAAGCTGCAATATTGTGGCCACCTCATGCAAAGAACTAACTCATTGAAAAAGACCCTGATGCTGGGAAAGATTGAGGGCAGGAGAAGAAGGGGACAACAGAGGATGAGATGGTTGGATGGCATCACTGACTCAATGGACATGAGTTTGAGTAAGCTCTGAGAGTTGGTGATGGACAGGGAAGCCTGGTGTGCTGTAGTCCATAGGGTTGCAATGAGTTGAACACAATTGAGCAACTGAACTGAACTGAAAATGTTCTTAAGAGAGCCAGATCTTTCTCTCTTTCCTTAATCCAGCCATCCTTAACATGTGCTTGTTCCTTTGTAGTTACAAGATGGTTGCTCAAGCTCCAGTATTGCATCTGAGATCCAGTTGTAAAGGAAAATAAAAGGCAAGATCAGCTAAATTGGCCTTCCATTTTAAGAAAGTATTCTCAGAAATCTCATCCAACAACTTCCACTTAGATTTCATTGGCCAAGACTGCATAGTATGGTCACGTCCTTCATCTGCAAGAAGTGCTGGGAGATGTAGTTTTAAGCCAGGCACACTTATAGAGCCATCAAAAATAGTGTTCCTTCCTTATGATCAGGGAGAACCCCTATCAGGAAAGCCTCTTAGTTTCACCCACCATTGCTGTTTTATAAATAGGCATCCTTCAGCTTTACTGAACCAGCAAGAACTGCTCCCCTACCACCTCCAACGCACACGCGCGCACACACACACACACAAAAGCAGCATTGCTTTTCTGCAAATTGTGGGCCTCTGAACTGTGTAAAAGATGAGGGTGGGAAGAACACATGTATCACATTAGTGTTTACTACTGAAACTGAACTTAAAATTTTATCATAAGATTTTGTGTGTTATTTTCTTTTATTCTGGAATATGTTACTATAGTCGGGTTCAACATAAATCTCAGGGGCACTATCATTGTGGAACAGCTCGTTATTCTTTAGGATTCCAGATCCACATTAACTAGCAGTATACTTTGGGCAAGACACTCAGTCTCTCTATGCCTTGGTTTCCTAATTTGTAAACAGTTGATAGTACTTTTTATGGGAAAGGTGATCAGATAATTTATGTCCCAACTTGAAAAATTTATATTCTGGAGTGAGTGAAATTGCTCAGTCATGTCCGACTCTTTGAGATATCATGGACTGTAGCCTACCAGGCTCCTCCATCCATGGAATTTTCCAGACGAGAATACTGAAGTGGGTTGCCATTTCCTTCTCCAGAGGATCTTCCTGACCCAGGGATCAAACCCTGTTCTCCCACATTGTAGGCAGATGCTTTACCATCTGAGCCACCAGGGAAGCCCCATATTGGAAGGGGGGTAGTATTAATAATTATGCTTGTACAAGTGGCACAAACAAGTACCATTCCAGGCAGGCTGAGGACTATGGTCATCCTATTTTTAAATGCAGGTGCGAGCGTGAGTGCTCAGCTGCTTAGTTGTGTCGGACTCTTAGAGACCCCATGGACTGTAGCCTGCCATGCTTCTCTGTCCATGGAATTTTCCAGGCAAGAGTACTGGAGCTGATTGCCATTTCCTACTGCATGGATTTTCCCTGCCAAGAGACTGAACCCAAGTCTCTTGCATTGGCAGGTGGATTCTTTACCACTGTGCCCCTTGGGAAGCCCCTTAGATGCAGTTGAGAGAATTAAATGAGAAAATAAATATAAAGCACTTAGCACAAAGCCTTACACACAGTAAATATTCAGGAGATACTAGCCAATACTTGATTTTACTATTGAATTGAAAAGTTTTATTGTACTGGCTTTGCTTTTCTCTAACAATACTAAGCTTGATATTCTTTATGCTAAAGGATAGTGGGCCGAAATAAAGAGAGGTTAAGTTTTTCAAGACTGAGAAAAACCCAATGGAAAATTACACATCCAACCTCTCTAAAGGAGGAGCAATGTTGAAAGACACTGCAGAAATTCTTAGTTACAAGGAAGATTCTGGAATTACAGTGCATGGCCTGTCTGTGAACTGTTTGTATCATCAGAAGCATGTATGGAAGAACTGGAATTTTAATGATTTTGTGTAACATTTCTCAAAGGTTTTGATCTGAAGATCCCTTTACACTTAAAAATTTTTTTGAGCATCACAAAAATGCTTTAGTTTATATGAGGTATANGAGAAAAGAAGGGAAGCTAAAGGCAAAGGAGAAAAAATATACCCATTTGAATGCAGAGTTCCAGAGACTAGCAAGGAGAGATAAGAAAGCCTTCCTCAGTGACCAATGCAAAGAAATAAGGAAAACAATAGAAGGAGAAAGACCAGAGATCTCTTCAAGAAAATTAGAGACACCAAGGAACATTTCATGCAAAGATGGGCTCAATAAAGGACAGAAATGGTATGGACCTAGCAGAAGCAGAAGATGCTAAGAAGAGGTAGCAAAAATACACAGAATGATAAAAAAAAGATCTTCATGATCCAGATAACCACGATGGTGTGATCATTCACCTAGAGCCAGACATCCTGGAATGTGAACTCAAGTGGGCCTTAGGAAGCATCACTATGAACAAAGTTAGTGGAGGTGATGGAATTCTACTAGAGCTATTTCATATCCTAAAAGATGATGCTGTGAAAGTGATGCACTCAATATGCCAGCAAATTTGGAAACCTCAGCAGTGGCCACAGGACTGGAAAAGGTCAGTTTTCATTCCAATCCCAAAGAAAGGCAAAGACAAAGAATGCTCAAACTACTGCACAATTGTACTCATATCACATACTAGTAAAGTAATGCTCAAAATTCTTTAAGCCAGGCTTCAGCAGTACGTGAACTGTGAACTTCCAGACGTTCAAGCTGGTTTTAGAAAAGGCAGAGGAACCAGAGATCAAATTGCCAACATCTGTTGGATCACTGAAAAAGCAAGAGAGTTCCAGAAAAACATCTACTTCTGCTTTATTGACTATGCCAAAGCCTTTGTGTGGATCACAACAAACTACAGTAAATTTTTCAAGAGATGGGAATACCAGACCACCTTACCTGCCTCCTGAGAAATCTGTATGCAGATCAAGAAGCAAGAGGTAAAACCTGACATGGAACAACAGACTGGTTCCAAATCGGGAAAGGAGTACATCAAGGTCATATATTGTCACCCTGCTTATTTAACCTATATGCAGAGTACATCATGTGAAATGCCAGGCTGGATGAAGCACAAGCTGGAATCAAGATTGCCAGGACAAATATCAATAACCTCAGATATGCACATGGCATCACCCTTATGGCAGAAAGCAAAGAGGAATGAAAGCCTCTAGATGAACGTGAAAGAGGAGAGTGAAAAGGCTGGCTTAAAACTCAAAATTCTGAAAACTAAGATCACGGCATCTGGTCCCATCACTTCATGGCAAATAGATGGGGAAACAATGGAAACAGTGACAGACTTTATTTTCTCGGGCTCCAAAATCACTGCAGATGGTGACTGCAGCCATAAAATTAAAAGACACTTGCTCCTTGGAAGAACAGCTATGACAAACCTATACAGCATATTAAAAAGCAGAGATATTACCTTGCCAACAAAGGTCCATTTAGTCAAAGCTATGGTTTTTCCAGTAGTCATGTAGGGGTGTAAGAATTGGACCATAAAGAAAAATGAGCACCAAAGAAGTGATGCTTTTGAATTGTGGAGTTGGAGAAGACTCTTGAGAGTCCCTTGGACTGCAAGGAAATCAAACCAGTCTATCATAAGGAAATCAGTTCTGAATATTCATTGGAAGGACTGATGCTGAAGCTGCAATATTGTGGCCACCTCATGCAAAGAACTAACTCATTGAAAAAGACCCTGATGCTGGGAAAGATTGAGGGCAGGAGAAGAAGGGGACAACAGAGGATGAGATGGTTGGATGGCATCACTGACTCAATGGACATGAGTTTGAGTAAGCTCTGAGAGTTGGTGATGGACAGGGAAGCCTGGTGTGCTGTAGTCCATAGGGTTGCAATGAGTTGAACACAATTGAGCAACTGAACTGAACTGAAAATGTTCTTAAGAGAGCCAGATCTTTCTCTCTTTCCTTAATCCAGCCATCCTTAACATGTGCTTGTTCCTTTGTAGTTACAAGATGGTTGCTCAAGCTCCAGTATTGCATCTGAGATCCAGTTGTAAAGGAAAATAAAAGGCAAGATCAGCTAAATTGGCCTTCCATTTTAAGAAAGTATTCTCAGAAATCTCATCCAACAACTTCCACTTAGATTTCATTGGCCAAGACTGCATAGTATGGTCACGTCCTTCATCTGCAAGAAGTGCTGGGAGATGTAGTTTTAAGCCAGGCACACTTATAGAGCCATCAAAAATAGTGTTCCTTCCTTATGATCAGGGAGAACCCCTATCAGGAAAGCCTCTTAGTTTCACCCACCATTGCTGTTTTATAAATAGGCATCCTTCAGCTTTACTGAACCAGCAAGAACTGCTCCCCTACCACCTCCAACGCACACACGCGCACACACACACACACAAAAGCAGCATTGCTTTTCTGCAAATTGTGGGCCTCTGAACTGTGTAAAAGATGAGGGTGGGAAGAACACATGTATCACATTAGTGTTTACTACTGAAACTGAACTTAAAATTTTATCATAAGATTTTGTGTGTTATTTTCTTTTATTCTGGAATATGTTACTATAGTCGGGTTCAACATAAATCTCAGGGGCACTATCATTGTGGAACAGCTCGTTATTCTTTAGGATTCCAGATCCACATTAACTAGCAGTATACTTTGGGCAAGACACTCAGTCTCTCTATGCCTTGGTTTCCTAATTTGTAAACAGTTGATAGTACTTTTTATGGGAAAGGTGATCAGATAATTTATGTCCCAACTTGAAAAATTTATATTCTGGAGTGAGTGAAATTGCTCAGTCATGTCCGACTCTTTGAGATATCATGGACTGTAGCCTACCAGGCTCCTCCATCCATGGAATTTTCCAGACGAGAGTACTGAAGTGGGTTGCCATTTCCTTCTCCAGAGGATCTTCCTGACCCAGGGATCAAACCCTGTTCTCCCACATTGTAGGCAGATGCTTTACCATCTGAGCCACCAGGGAAGCCCCATATTGGAAGGGGGGTAGTATTAATAATTATGCTTGTACAAGTGGCACAAACAAGTACCATTCCAGGCAGGCTGAGGACTATGGTCATCCTATTTTTAAATGCAGGTGCGAGCGTGAGTGCTCAGCTGCTTAGTTGTGTCGGACTCTTAGAGACCCCATGGACTGTAGCCTGCCATGCTTCTCTGTCCATGGAATTTTCCAGGCAAGAGTACTGGAGCTGATTGCCATTTCCTACTGCATGGATTTTCCCTGCCAAGAGACTGAACCCAAGTCTCTTGCATTGGCAGGTGGATTCTTTACCACTGTGCCCCTTGGGAAGCCCCTTAGATGCAGTTGAGAGAATTAAATGAGAAAATAAATATAAAGCACTTAGCACAAAGCCTTACACACAGTAAATATTCAGGAGATACTAGCCAATACTTGATTTTACTATTGAATTGAAAAGTTTTATTGTACTGGCTTTGCTTTTCTCTAACAATACTAAGCTTGATATTCTTTATGCTAAAGGATAGTGGGCCGAAATAAAGAGAGGTTAAGTTTTTCAAGACTGAGAAAAACCCAATGGAAAATTACACATCCAACCTCTCTAAAGGAGGAGCAATGTTGAAAGACACTGCAGAAATTCTTAGTTACAAGGAAGATTCTGGAATTACAGTGCATGGCCTGTCTGTGAACTGTTTGTATCATCAGAAGCATGTATGGAAGAACTGGAATTTTAATGATTTTGTGTAACATTTCTCAAAGGTTTTGATCTGAAGATCCCTTTACACTTAAAAATTTTTTTGAGCATCACAAAAATGCTTTAGTTTATATGAGGTATATCTATTGATATTAGAAATAAAAATGGAAGCAATTTAAAAATATTCATTTAGGGAATTCCCTGCCAGTACAGTGCTTAGGACTCCACACTTTCACTGTCAAGGGCCTGGACTGGATCCTTGGTCAAAGAACTAGGATCCCTCAAGCCACTCCATACGGCCAAAAAAATTATTTTTTTCATTTAAGATGACTTCATCATATATTAAAGTGAAGTGAAGTCACTCAGTCGTGTCTGACTCTTTGCGACCCCATGGACTCTAGCCTACCAGGCTCCTCCCTCCATGGGATTCTCCAGGCAAGAGTACTGGAGTGGGTTGCCATTTATTTAAATGAAAGAAACTATCTTTATAAAAGAAAAACTGTTAGAGGGTTCATATTTTACCTTTCTACAGATCTCTTTTTTGACTGGTTTAATATGGTTGAATTTGTTGCAATATGTTATGGTAGAAAAGTATGAATAAGATACACTGTTGGAAAAGTGAGGGAGTATTTTTAGATTTTCTAGATAATTATGGTTATTCTTTGATACTACATCAAAACTCCACAGTAGTTTCTTAAAGGTTTATTATAAACTGAGATCTGAAATCATATCAATTAACTTTTTGTTCTGTTACATTAAAGCTCATGAGTCTGTTCTGCACTTTGAATGAATCTTTAACTTGTGATTTTGTAACATCATCCATTATTCAGTTGGAAAATATTGTTTCACTGAGTTGGGCAGATATATCAAATGTTCACACATTTCAGAAACCTAATACTTAAGAACATTCTAGAAAATATATGGCACACATTCCATTAGCCATCAGAATGATGGTATGATCACATGTCACATTTCCTCTGGAAAACTCCATGGTGGACTTGTGAAAAAAATTTTCTAGATAATTATGGTTATTCTTTGATACTACATCAAAACTCCACAGTAGTTTCTTAAAGGTTTATTATAAACTGAGATCTGAAATCATATCAATTAACTTTTTGTTCTGTTACATTAAAGCTCATGAGTCTGTTCTGCACTTTGAATGAATCTTTAACTTGTGATTTTGTAACATCATCCATTATTCAGTTGGAAAATATTGTTTCACTGAGTTGGGCAGATATATCAAATGTTCACACATTTCAGAAACCTAATACTTAAGAACATTCTAGAAAATATATGGCACACATTCCATTAGCCATCAGAATGATGGTATGATCACATGTCACATTTCCTCTGGAAAACTCCATGGTGGACTTGTGAAAAAATGAGTATAATAAAGACAAATCATGTCTTATTATGAACATAGTTTTGATTGCATGATTCACTGAAAAAGTTTTAGTTTCAGGCCACACTTTAAGAACAGTTGATATGGTATGATATGAGCTATTAGATAAGGAAAACAAACAAAAAAAACTTACCACCTCCTTTTCTCTTTTAAAAACCAGTAGACAATAATGACATAACACACAAACAGTAAAAGGCTAAAATATAGCCTCAGGTGGCAATTGCAAGTCTCTTCACAATGAAGGTAAGTAGACAAGCTTGAGGAAGCATATGACTTGTAATATAAAGGTCTTTCTCATTTTGGGGAGTTTGAACCCTGTTAATCATTAGCATTTCAAAACATGAGAGTAGCTCTCTTTGGGGAGCTCAAAGTGCTTCACTTCTCGGGTCTTCTCCCCACTTCCCCTTACCCCCACCCCTGCCCAAGGTGGATCTTCGCAGAAACATACAGGGTGGCAGAATAACACTAAAAATATTTTAGTCCATGTTTTCTGTTTGCAACCTAGATTGGAAGATACTCATTTTCTATGGAACAAGTTTTCTTTGCAAGTATAGAATAGAAGATGATATTCTTACATGAAATTTGTTGCATGTGAGGAACTGCTAGGTAAACCTGTTTTGCTCTCCTTGTTCTATTATTCCAGACCTTTCAAACTAGGATGATAGTGCAGGCTGATCCTAGTTTTTGGGAAAAGCTGCTTGCTAACTAGTTTAGGCTTCAGGAATAACTAGTTTAGGCTTCAGGAATACTGAATTCATTCAGCAATACTACCAAGGAGAAACGTTTTTTAGGCGCCTTGCTCCTTACTATTCAGTTGCCCAATGTGCTTACCACATCCTTCTGGCTACATGGTAGGTCCTACTGTGTGGTCTCCTGGGAAATGAACCGATTTCAAGATTACCTACCCTTCAGCAAACACCTTTTGTACTTTCTTTTAGGTAAGTCTGATTTTATCTTAGATCAGTCCAGACTCAGATACAGTGTGTCAAATCAATTAAAATTATTTACACTAAAGCATGAATCAAAGACGGATATCAAGTGTTCAAGAACCAAGAACACTGATGGACTGAACAAATAAACTTGAAAAGGGGTGACTACATGTGGCCACAACGCAGTACTCAGCTTTTCTTTGCAACCATAATAAAAGCCAGTTAAGATATAGCACAGGGAACTCTACTCAACACTCTGTAAACACCTGTGAGGAAAAAGAATTCTTAAAAAGAATGGATATATGTATACCGGATTCACTTTGCTATACACCAGAAACTATTACAACAGTGTGAATCAACTGTATACTCCAATTAAACGCCCCCCCCCCAAACAGTAAGTCATCTAAGTTTTAATCTCATTGTCTTAAGTGCCCATAACTGAAAGACAAGGCTGGTAATGCAATGAGACCTGAGATCACTAAATGGTTATGTTTTGCAGACCCACAGATTTAGATAGTTAAGGTGAAACAGGGTGAAGTGACAAGATGACAACNCCCCCCCCCAAACAGTAAGTCATCTAAGTTTTAATCTCATTGTCTTAAGTGCCCATAACTGAAAGACAAGGCTGGTAATGCAATGAGACCTGAGATCACTAAATGGTTATGTTTTGCAGACCCACAGATTTAGATAGTTAAGGTGAAACAGGGTGAAGTGACAAGATGACAACTCTCATTTGAGCAGGGTGTTTTGACTTCAAGGCCGTTGGTAATAATTCTGAGATCCTCTTGACATTTCATTATTCCTCGTGTTTGGTATTTGTTTTTTTAACTTCAGCACTATGAAAATTCCACACTGATTTACAACTGTTTTTAGGGTAAGATGGGGCCTGGAACTTGGGTGTAAATGACATAGTTTAAGCTAATGCCACCTCCACCCTCTTTTGCAGGGCGCCCTCTCTTCCCTTCTCGCAGCGTTCCAACTCCCGGGCTTGGCTGAGGGTAGACCACGGGGTGACTACCCTGCCTCAAAAGCCATTAAGGGCGTATTCCTGAATCTTCAGATTCTCGCTCTCGCCATGACCTTTCAACAAGCAAGCGGTACGGCGCATGTGGTGATCCGGAGCCGGCAGTGCGCGCTGGATGCAAGCAACAGGCACGACAGACGTGCCATTGCTGTGATTCTCCANTGACAGATAGAGTGCCTGAAGAACTATGGATGAAGGTTCGTGACACTGTACTGTAGGCAGTGATCAAGACCATTCCCAAGAAAAAGAAATGTAAAAAGGCAAAATGGTTGTCTGAGGAGGCCTTATAAATAGCTGAGAAAAGAAGGGAAGCTAAAGGCAAAGGAGAAAAAATATACCCATTTGAATGCAGAGTTCCAGAGACTAGCAAGGAGAGATAAGAAAGCCTTCCTCAGTGACCAATGCAAAGAAATAAGGAAAACAATAGAAGGAGAAAGACCAGAGATCTCTTCAAGAAAATTAGAGACACCAAGGAACATTTCATGCAAAGATGGGCTCAATAAAGGACAGAAATGGTATGGACCTAGCAGAAGCAGAAGATGCTAAGAAGAGGTAGCAAAAATACACAGAATGATAAAAAAAAGATCTTCATGATCCAGATAACCACGATGGTGTGATCATTCACCTAGAGCCAGACATCCTGGAATGTGAACTCAAGTGGGCCTTAGGAAGCATCACTATGAACAAAGTTAGTGGAGGTGATGGAATTCTACTAGAGCTATTTCATATCCTAAAAGATGATGCTGTGAAAGTGATGCACTCAATATGCCAGCAAATTTGGAAACCTCAGCAGTGGCCACAGGACTGGAAAAGGTCAGTTTTCATTCCAATCCCAAAGAAAGGCAAAGACAAAGAATGCTCAAACTACTGCACAATTGTACTCATATCACATACTAGTAAAGTAATGCTCAAAATTCTTTAAGCCAGGCTTCAGCAGTACGTGAACTGTGAACTTCCAGACGTTCAAGCTGGTTTTAGAAAAGGCAGAGGAACCAGAGATCAAATTGCCAACATCTGTTGGATCACTGAAAAAGCAAGAGAGTTCCAGAAAAACATCTACTTCTGCTTTATTGACTATGCCAAAGCCTTTGTGTGGATCACAACAAACTACAGTAAATTTTTCAAGAGATGGGAATACCAGACCACCTTACCTGCCTCCTGAGAAATCTGTATGCAGATCAAGAAGCAAGAGGTAAAACCTGACATGGAACAACAGACTGGTTCCAAATCGGGAAAGGAGTACATCAAGGTCATATATTGTCACCCTGCTTATTTAACCTATATGCAGAGTACATCATGTGAAATGCCAGGCTGGATGAAGCACAAGCTGGAATCAAGATTGCCAGGACAAATATCAATAACCTCAGATATGCACATGGCATCACCCTTATGGCAGAAAGCAAAGAGGAATGAAAGCCTCTAGATGAACGTGAAAGAGGAGAGTGAAAAGGCTGGCTTAAAACTCAAAATTCTGAAAACTAAGATCACGGCATCTGGTCCCATCACTTCATGGCAAATAGATGGGGAAACAATGGAAACAGTGACAGACTTTATTTTCTCGGGCTCCAAAATCACTGCAGATGGTGACTGCAGCCATAAAATTAAAAGACACTTGCTCCTTGGAAGAACAGCTATGACAAACCTATACAGCATATTAAAAAGCAGAGATATTACCTTGCCAACAAAGGTCCATTTAGTCAAAGCTATGGTTTTTCCAGTAGTCATGTAGGGGTGTAAGAATTGGACCATAAAGAAAAATGAGCACCAAAGAAGTGATGCTTTTGAATTGTGGAGTTGGAGAAGACTCTTGAGAGTCCCTTGGACTGCAAGGAAATCAAACCAGTCTATCATAAGGAAATCAGTTCTGAATATTCATTGGAAGGACTGATGCTGAAGCTGCAATATTGTGGCCACCTCATGCAAAGAACTAACTCATTGAAAAAGACCCTGATGCTGGGAAAGATTGAGGGCAGGAGAAGAAGGGGACAACAGAGGATGAGATGGTTGGATGGCATCACTGACTCAATGGACATGAGTTTGAGTAAGCTCTGAGAGTTGGTGATGGACAGGGAAGCCTGGTGTGCTGTAGTCCATAGGGTTGCAATGAGTTGAACACAATTGAGCAACTGAACTGAACTGAAAATGTTCTTAAGAGAGCCAGATCTTTCTCTCTTTCCTTAATCCAGCCATCCTTAACATGTGCTTGTTCCTTTGTAGTTACAAGATGGTTGCTCAAGCTCCAGTATTGCATCTGAGATCCAGTTGTAAAGGAAAATAAAAGGCAAGATCAGCTAAATTGGCCTTCCATTTTAAGAAAGTATTCTCAGAAATCTCATCCAACAACTTCCACTTAGATTTCATTGGCCAAGACTGCATAGTATGGTCACGTCCTTCATCTGCAAGAAGTGCTGGGAGATGTAGTTTTAAGCCAGGCACACTTATAGAGCCATCAAAAATAGTGTTCCTTCCTTATGATCAGGGAGAACCCCTATCAGGAAAGCCTCTTAGTTTCACCCACCATTGCTGTTTTATAAATAGGCATCCTTCAGCTTTACTGAACCAGCAAGAACTGCTCCCCTACCACCTCCAACGCACACGCGCGCACACACACACACACAAAAGCAGCATTGCTTTTCTGCAAATTGTGGGCCTCTGAACTGTGTAAAAGATGAGGGTGGGAAGAACACATGTATCACATTAGTGTTTACTACTGAAACTGAACTTAAAATTTTATCATAAGATTTTGTGTGTTATTTTCTTTTATTCTGGAATATGTTACTATAGTCGGGTTCAACATAAATCTCAGGGGCACTATCATTGTGGAACAGCTCGTTATTCTTTAGGATTCCAGATCCACATTAACTAGCAGTATACTTTGGGCAAGACACTCAGTCTCTCTATGCCTTGGTTTCCTAATTTGTAAACAGTTGATAGTACTTTTTATGGGAAAGGTGATCAGATAATTTATGTCCCAACTTGAAAAATTTATATTCTGGAGTGAGTGAAATTGCTCAGTCATGTCCGACTCTTTGAGATATCATGGACTGTAGCCTACCAGGCTCCTCCATCCATGGAATTTTCCAGACGAGAATACTGAAGTGGGTTGCCATTTCCTTCTCCAGAGGATCTTCCTGACCCAGGGATCAAACCCTGTTCTCCCACATTGTAGGCAGATGCTTTACCATCTGAGCCACCAGGGAAGCCCCATATTGGAAGGGGGGTAGTATTAATAATTATGCTTGTACAAGTGGCACAAACAAGTACCATTCCAGGCAGGCTGAGGACTATGGTCATCCTATTTTTAAATGCAGGTGCGAGCGTGAGTGCTCAGCTGCTTAGTTGTGTCGGACTCTTAGAGACCCCATGGACTGTAGCCTGCCATGCTTCTCTGTCCATGGAATTTTCCAGGCAAGAGTACTGGAGCTGATTGCCATTTCCTACTGCATGGATTTTCCCTGCCAAGAGACTGAACCCAAGTCTCTTGCATTGGCAGGTGGATTCTTTACCACTGTGCCCCTTGGGAAGCCCCTTAGATGCAGTTGAGAGAATTAAATGAGAAAATAAATATAAAGCACTTAGCACAAAGCCTTACACACAGTAAATATTCAGGAGATACTAGCCAATACTTGATTTTACTATTGAATTGAAAAGTTTTATTGTACTGGCTTTGCTTTTCTCTAACAATACTAAGCTTGATATTCTTTATGCTAAAGGATAGTGGGCCGAAATAAAGAGAGGTTAAGTTTTTCAAGACTGAGAAAAACCCAATGGAAAATTACACATCCAACCTCTCTAAAGGAGGAGCAATGTTGAAAGACACTGCAGAAATTCTTAGTTACAAGGAAGATTCTGGAATTACAGTGCATGGCCTGTCTGTGAACTGTTTGTATCATCAGAAGCATGTATGGAAGAACTGGAATTTTAATGATTTTGTGTAACATTTCTCAAAGGTTTTGATCTGAAGATCCCTTTACACTTAAAAATTTTTTTGAGCATCACAAAAATGCTTTAGTTTATATGAGGTATATCTATTGATATTAGAAATAAAAATGGAAGCAATTTAAAAATATTCATTTAGGGAATTCCCTGCCAGTACAGTGCTTAGGACTCCACACTTTCACTGTCAAGGGCCTGGACTGGATCCTTGGTCAAAGAACTAGGATCCCTCAAGCCACTCCATACGGCCAAAAAAATTATTTTTTTCATTTAAGATGACTTCATCATATATTAAAGTGAAGTGAAGTCACTCAGTCGTGTCTGACTCTTTGCGACCCCATGGACTCTAGCCTACCAGGCTCCTCCCTCCATGGGATTCTCCAGGCAAGAGTACTGGAGTGGGTTGCCATTTATTTAAATGAAAGAAACTATCTTTATAAAAGAAAAACTGTTAGAGGGTTCATATTTTACCTTTCTACAGATCTCTTTTTTGACTGGTTTAATATGGTTGAATTTGTTGCAATATGTTATGGTAGAAAAGTATGAATAAGATACACTGTTGGAAAAGTGAGGGAGTATTTTTAGATTTTCTAGATAATTATGGTTATTCTTTGATACTACATCAAAACTCCACAGTAGTTTCTTAAAGGTTTATTATAAACTGAGATCTGAAATCATATCAATTAACTTTTTGTTCTGTTACATTAAAGCTCATGAGTCTGTTCTGCACTTTGAATGAATCTTTAACTTGTGATTTTGTAACATCATCCATTATTCAGTTGGAAAATATTGTTTCACTGAGTTGGGCAGATATATCAAATGTTCACACATTTCAGAAACCTAATACTTAAGAACATTCTAGAAAATATATGGCACACATTCCATTAGCCATCAGAATGATGGTATGATCACATGTCACATTTCCTCTGGAAAACTCCATGGTGGACTTGTGAAAAAATGAGTATAATAAAGACAAATCATGTCTTATTATGAACATAGTTTTGATTGCATGATTCATTGAAAAAGTTTTAGTTTCAGGCCACACTTTAAGAACAGTTGATATGGTATGATATGAGCTATTAGATAAGGAAAACAAACAAAAAAAACTTACCACCTCCTTTTCTCTTTTAAAAACCAGTAGACAATAATGACATAACACACAAACAGTAAAAGGCTAAAATATAGCCTCAGGTGGCAATTGCAAGTCTCTTCACAATGAAGGTAAGTAGACAAGCTTGAGGAAGCATATGACTTGTAATATAAAGGTCTTTCTCATTTTGGGGAGTTTGAACCCTGTTAATCATTAGCATTTCAAAACATGAGAGTAGCTCTCTTTGGGGAGCTCAAAGTGCTTCACTTCTCGGGTCTTCTCCCCACTTCCCCTTACCCCCACCCCTGCCCAAGGTGGATCTTCGCAGAAACATACAGGGTGGCAGAATAACACTAAAAATATTTTAGTCCATGTTTTCTGTTTGCAACCTAGATTGGAAGATACTCATTTTCTATGGAACAAGTTTTCTTTGCAAGTATAGAATAGAAGATGATATTCTTACATGAAATTTGTTGCATGTGAGGAACTGCTAGGTAAACCTGTTTTGCTCTCCTTGTTCTATTATTCCAGACCTTTCAAACTAGGATGATAGTGCAGGCTGATCCTAGTTTTTGGGAAAAGCTGCTTGCTAACTAGTTTAGGCTTCAGGAATAACTAGTTTAGGCTTCAGGAATACTGAATTCATTCAGCAATACTACCAAGGAGAAACGTTTTTTAGGCGCCTTGCTCCTTACTATTCAGTTGCCCAATGTGCTTACCACATCCTTCTGGCTACATGGTAGGTCCTACTGTGTGGTCTCCTGGGAAATGAACCGATTTCAAGATTACCTACCCTTCAGCAAACACCTTTTGTACTTTCTTTTAGGTAAGTCTGATTTTATCTTAGATCAGTCCAGACTCAGATACAGTGTGTCAAATCAATTAAAATTATTTACACTAAAGCATGAATCAAAGACGGATATCAAGTGTTCAAGAACCAAGAACACTGATGGACTGAACAAATAAACTTGAAAAGGGGTGACTACATGTGGCCACAACGCAGTACTCAGCTTTTCTTTGCAACCATAATAAAAGCCAGTTAAGATATAGCACAGGGAACTCTACTCAACACTCTGTAAACACCTGTGAGGAAAAAGAATTCTTAAAAAGAATGGATATATGTATACCGGATTCACTTTGCTATACACCAGAAACTATTACAACAGTGTGAATCAACTGTATACTCCAATTAAACGCCCCCCCCCCAAACAGTAAGTCATCTAAGTTTTAATCTCATTGTCTTAAGTGCCCATAACTGAAAGACAAGGCTGGTAATGCAATGAGACCTGAGATCACTAAATGGTTATGTTTTGCAGACCCACAGATTTAGATAGTTAAGGTGAAACAGGGTGAAGTGACAAGATGACAACTCTCATTTGAGCAGGGTGTTTTGACTTCAAGGCCGTTGGTAATAATTCTGAGATCCTCTTGACATTTCATTATTCCTCGTGTTTGGTATTTGTTTTTTTAACTTCAGCACTATGAAAATTCCACACTGATTTACAACTGTTTTTAGGGTAAGATGGGGCCTGGAACTTGGGTGTAAATGACATAGTTTAAGCTAATGCCACCTCCACCCTCTTTTGCAGGGCGCCCTCTCTTCCCTTCTCGCAGCGTTCCAACTCCCGGGCTTGGCTGAGGGTAGACCACGGGGTGACTACCCTGCCTCAAAAGCCATTAAGGGCGTATTCCTGAATCTTCAGATTCTCGCTCTCGCCATGACCTTTCAACAAGCAAGCGGTACGGCGCATGTGGTGATCCGGAGCCGGCAGTGCGCGCTGGATGCAAGCAACAGGCACGACAGACGTGCCATTGCTGTGATTCTCCAGCGACAGCAGTAGGCGGCACAGGAATCTTTCTTTAACCCTTCTTCACACAGAGTCCCACCCTCACCGGAAGTGAAGCTGTCTCTACGTTACGTCACTTCCGGCAGAGCCAGCCGCTTGGCGGAAACGAGCACGTCCGTGCGCGGTAACTTTGTTCCCGCCTCCTTTGCCCCTGACACCACTAACCTTCGGCTTTCTCGGAGCGCGACGTACGTGCGCGCTCCCGGCCTTGCGTCAGGGCCGAGGGGAAAGGCCGAAAGAGCGAGGCTGGAAGGAGGGGTTGCGGAGGTTAGGGCCCAACCAGCAAGTCCCGTCGTCCTTCCTCCTCCTGACGAAGAGCGGAGAGGGAAGGGGAGGAGCAAGCCGGGCCGGCCGCGCACTCCTGGAGCCTCCTCGTGGAGGGGGGTAGCGGAGGAAAAGGGCAGCACCGCCACCTCTGCTCGCGGCGGCGGAGGAAGAAAGTCAGGGCCCCTACCCACCGCCACAGACTCAGAAACGCCCCCCCCGCCCCCATCTCCCCGGAAACAGCCCCCAGCCCAGCCCCGCACACTCGCTGCCCCAACCGTGAGCCGCGGCCGGGTCGCCCCCGCCTCGCCCCGCCCCGCCGCCCGTCCCTGCGGGCAGCAGAGTGCGCGAGGCCTTAGGCCGGGAGTTGTTGTCAGGCCCAGGCCACTTCCGAGGCGCCCGCCGTGTGTCGCCGCCACTACAGGAGAACGACGTCGACGCTGAGAAGGAGGAGGAGGCGGCGGAGGCGTGTTGTTGTCTCGCCCACTCCCCTCCCCTGAACTCGCACCCAACGTCAGGGCGCGATGAAGTGAAGCGGCGACGAAGGTGGTACTTCCGCGTTGCGCTGCCGGAGCCGAGAGCGCAGCCGAGGCCGCTCCCCCACCCCTGGGGGGCACTTGGAGGACTCCGGACTCCCCCGCAGGTCAGCGCCCGGCGCATCTGGTGTTTTTGCGGCTGAAGCTAGGACGACGAGAGCGATCGGGAGCTCCACCGCCGGGATTCCTGCTGCCCTCGGGCCCGGAGGCCGCTACGTACCCCACTGTGACCTGGAACCCAGGGACCCAAGTCCCGATCCGGATTATCGTGGCGCTTCTCCCGGACAGCCCTGGTGCTCGGTGTCCCTCCACCGCTGCTGCCGCCGTTCCCGTTTCCGGCGGGGGAGATGGCCAGGATCTGACCCGGGAGAAGGCCGCACCCGCGCCGCGCTCTGCGGCGGGCTCTAGGCGATGCCGAGCAGCTCGGACACGGCGCTGGGGGGAGGCGGGGGCTTGAGCTGGGCGGAGAAGAAGTTGGAGGAACGCCGCAAACGGAGGCGATTCCTGTCCCCTCAGCAGCCGCCGCTGCTGTTGCCGCTCCTGCAGCCGCAGCTCCTGCAACCGCCGCCGCCCCCGCCGCCTCTGCTCTTCCTGGCTGCTCCCGGCACGGCCGCCGCCGCAGCCGCCGCCGCCGCGGCCTCCTCCTCTTGCTTCAGCCCGGGGCCCCCTCTGGAGGTCAAGCGGCTGGCGAGAGGCAAGAGGCGCGCAGGAGGGCGGCAGAAGCGGCGCCGCGGGCCCCGCGCCGGGCAGGAGGCGGAGAAGCGTCGGGTCTTCTCGCTGCCCCAGCCGCAGCAGGACGGCGGTGGCGGTGCTAGTAGCGGCGGGGGTGTGACCCCGCTGGTGGAGTACGAAGATGTAAGCTCCCAGTCCGAGCAGGGGCTGCTGCTGGGGGGGGCCAGCGCGGCAACGGCGGCGACGGCTGCCGGGGGAACGGGGGGCAGCGGCGAGAGTCCGGCCTCCTCCTCCGGCACCCAGCGTCGCGGGGAGGGGTCGGAGCGCAGGCCCCGCCGGGACCGCCGCAGCAGCAGTGGCCGCAGCAAGGATCGCCACCGCGAGCACCGGCGGCGGGACGGGCAGCGCGGCGGCGGCGAGGCCTCCAAGTCCCGCAGCCGCCACGGCCACGGCGGCGAGGAGCGGGCCGAGGCCGGGAAGAGCGGTAGCAGCAGCAGCAGTGGCGGCCGGCGGAAAAGCGCCTCGGCCACGTCCAGCAGCAGCAGCAGCCGCAAGGACCGAGACCCGAAGGCCCATCGGAGCCGGACTAAATCGTCCAAAGAACCGCCTTCGGCCTATAAGGAGCCGCCCAAGGCCTACCGGGAGGACAAGACCGAGCCCAAGGCCTACAGGCGGCGGCAGCGGTCCCTGAGCCCGCTGGGAGGCCGGGACGACAGCCCGGTGTCTCACCGGGCCTCGCAGAGCCTGCGGAACCGCAAGTCTCCCAGTCCGGCGGGAGGTGGCAGCAGCCCCTACTCGCGGCGGCTGGCCCGCTCCCCGAGCCCCTACAGCCGCCGCCGCTCGCCTAGCTACAGCCGCCACAGCTCCTACGAGCGCGGCGGCGACGTGTCCCCTAGCCCCTACAGCAGCAGCAGCTGGCGCCGCTCCCGGAGCCCCTACAGCCCCGTGATCAGGTGAGTTCGGCGTCCTAAGCGTCCGTCATGGGCTGGGCCGGCCAGAGCCCGGAGGCTGGGCATGAGGTGATGAGACTCTGCAAAATTCGGGTCCGCGGACGGGGCGAAAAACCCCACCTCGATCGGGGCTTCCGGTGGGGAGGGGCGCTTTCGCGCGCCCGGGACCCCTGGTGAGGGGTTTGGAGGGGACAAAGCGACAAGTCCAGCAGACTGTTTCTCCTCGCTCTGGAAAGGCAGTGTTCTGGGGAGGAGTTCAGTTTTAAACTTGTTGCATTAATATATTAACAGATTTCTTGAAACTGCCCTAAGCTTTTTACAGCCCAGTTGCTTTGGGTAAACCGAGAGGTGGTTGGATTTGTCACAATTTGAAAGCTCTCAGAAGAGGATTCACTGCTGGAGACGTAGGACTGGGTTGCGGCTTAAGGAGTAAATATTTTAAAGGAAAGTCGGCACCAAGTCCTGATGTCAAAGTTAGGTGTAGGTTGCATATGTTCCATGTGAGGAGTACAGCGATGGGAGAAGCAGCCTTCCTGTAAAGTTCGTTGTTTCAGTATGTGAAACAGCTGAAGTGAAAGCTCATGGTTATAAATTCTGAAGATACTTATTTTGTATTCTTGTGTGGAATAGTTTTTTCACCTGACCTTCCAGTCCTGGTTTTAGAAAGAAAAAAAAGGCAGATTGTGGTTTCATTGTTTTGTGTGACACTCAGTTGCTGATAACGTCATTTAAATACAGTCTAGTTGCTGTGATCCAGTATAGTGACCGAGTGAATGACTTAGTACTGAACGATTCTTACACTATTACACTACCTGCTGTTTAAATTATTTACATTAAAGTTAACTGGACCTTTAAGTATCAGGATTTTTGTTCAAGTATCTTTGAAAAGTATAATTTGATCTAGTGAAATTGGAGTAATTCTTTTATGCAGCTGTTATGCCTTACCTGTTATATAATACTCTTCCAGCGTGTGCCTTTATGTAAATTTATATCTTAAGCAAAATAAATTGAAAGTGACTTTTGAGGATATTTCATGTTCTTAAATTCCCTTAGATATGTAGGAATTCTAGGCTTTATAGTTTAGGGTATTGAAAAATGTTTGTCGGTTTTTTTTTTTTTTTTTCNGAAAGTGAAAGTGAAGTCGCTCAGTCATGTCCAACTCTTTGCGACCCTGTGGACTGTAGTCCACCAGGCTCCTCAGTCCATGGGATTCTCCAGGCAAGAATACTGGAGTGGGTTGCTATTTCCTTCTCCAGGGGATCTTCCCAACCCAGGGATCAAACCCAGGTCTCCCGCATATGCAGGCAGATGCTTTAACCTCTGAGCCACCTTGGAAAAGATAGGCATAAAATTTAAATAAAAGATAGGCATAAATTTAAATGAATTTACTAGCATTCACTTGCATATGTTGTAGGATACCTCTGTTGTGGATTATTTAGTGTTTTGTCCTAAAAACTAGTGCTCAAAAATAAATGACATTCCAGAATTTTAAAAACACTATTACTCATTAAATACTGATTTGATATGTACTTAATAGAAATGTCATGAATATCCATAGATGAATTGAGTTCTTAGAATGCTTTTCAAAAGTGTTAAAAAGATAGGCTAGTTGAATAAATGCAGAAACACTCAGAAGGGATGGAAATTTAGGTGAACTGTCTTAAATCTCTAAACCTGTAATCACTCCTTTCGTTCCCAAGATGACCTTGTGTTTTGCAACTTCTCTGACCAGACCTTACCTGACATTTATGTCTACTCATTCTGTATCACATTTTTGTTTTAACACTGATATTATTGCCTTAGTTCAGGCCCTTGTTTGTGATCAGACTTTCTGTTATTCCTTTCTTCCCTGTTCATCCATTCTTTTCTTCCCAGTTCATTCTTTATGCAGGAGAGTTTTCTGAAAACTTTGGTGCGGTTGTGTCCCTTCCATTAATTTAAGTCCACGTTTTCTGGTGCATTGTCAGTGAAGGCCTTTCATCATCGGGCCCTGTGCTCTCAGCGTCCTGCTCTCAGAGGCACTTCTTTCTCTCTACATTCTTACTTTTGCCGCTCCTTTAGCTTGAAATCCCTTTCTTTCTCTTTTCCGCCTCCACCTTTGCAGCTCAGAATCCAGCTCAAATTCCACCATCCTGAGACCTTTCTCCATTCATCCAGAAAAAGTTAATTCCTTTTTTAAATATCCTTATAGCACTTCGCTGTAGCTTTAATGTAGGGAGAGCTCTTAAAAATTTAATTGTTTGACTACATTTCCCTACTAGATCGCAAGCTCCTAGAAGACCAATTCCAAAGTGTATTTATTAGTGGTTAAATTAATTTAAATATTTTTCTCCACAGATTAATGCAAATCAACTTTGGCACAGATGCCATTTGTATCTCTAAACTTACCTACTGTTTTGATTCACATATACTCCAGGATGAGGGAAGTAATTGTTTTGATTTTTAAGTGAAGAATTTAAGAACCTCCCTCTTTTAGCATCTACTTTATTGGAATGAGTCAAGGATATTGGGAGTCACTTTTAATGTGAATAGAATGAATTCAGGGACTTCCCTGACAGTTCAGTGTATAGGACTCTGTGCTTGGGGCCAGTGTTCAGATCCCTGGTTGGGGAATTCAGATTTCACATGCCAGGATGTGTGTGGGCCCTCCCCTACACGCCCCCCCCCCCCAACAAAAGAATAAGTTCAGACTTAGTGTTTATATTTGCACTCTGTTGTGTGATCAAGATAATGATCTATTTTTCTTGGTGAAAATTTCCTGAATAGACTTTATGTCAAACTTTCATTTCCTAACTCTGAAAAATTAATAGCTATTTCTGAAAAACCNCCGCCCCCCCCCCCCAACAAAAGAATAAGTTCAGACTTAGTGTTTATATTTGCACTCTGTTGTGTGATCAAGATAATGATCTATTTTTCTTGGTGAAAATTTCCTGAATAGACTTTATGTCAAACTTTCATTTCCTAACTCTGAAAAATTAATAGCTATTTCTGAAAAACCAGTTGAAAATTAATGTTGCTTAATATTAGTGTTTAAGGTCATTTACATTTTTTATTCAGTATGCTTTCTGAATATCACTTAAGTTTTTGCTGTTATTTTTGTTTTTGGTTGACTTTGTTTCATATGTAGATAATTTGTAAACTTTAAACTGGATGTTGGAAGCAAAAGTATTTGCTAGAAAAATCAGTTCTTGTTTAGTTGCTCAGTCATGTCCATCTCTTTGCTACCTTTGCTGGACTGCAGCACACCATGCTTACCTGTCCTTCACCAACTCCTGGAGCTTGCTCAAACTCATGTCCATTGAGTCTGTGGTGTCATCCAACCATCTCATCCTCTGTTGTCCCCTTCTCCCCCTGCCTTCAATCTTTCCTAGCAACAGGGTCTTTTCCAATGCGTCCGCTCTTCACATCAGTTGGTCAAAGTACTGGAGCTTCAGCATCAGTCCTTCCAGTGAATATTCAGGACTGATTTCCTTTAGGATTGACTGGTTTGATACTTAAGTTTTTGCTGTTATTTTTGTTTTTGGTTGACTTTGTTTCATATGTAGATAATTTGTAAACTTTAAACTGGATGTTGGAAGCAAAAGTATTTGCTAGAAAAATCAGTTCTTGTTTAGTTGCTCAGTCATGTCCATCTCTTTGCTACCTTTGCTGGACTGCAGCACACCATGCTTACCTGTCCTTCACCAACTCCTGGAGCTTGCTCAAACTCATGTCCATTGAGTCTGTGGTGTCATCCAACCATCTCATCCTCTGTTGTCCCCTTCTCCCCCTGCCTTCAATCTTTCCTAGCAACAGGGTCTTTTCCAATGCGTCCGCTCTTCACATCAGTTGGTCAAAGTACTGGAGCTTCAGCATCAGTCCTTCCAGTGAATATTCAGGACTGATTTCCTTTAGGATTGACTGGTTTGATCTCCTTGCAGTCCAAAGGACTCTCAAGAGTCTTCTCTAGCCTCACAGTTCAAAGGCATCAGTTCTTTGGCATTCAGTCTTTTTTATTGTCCATCTCTCACATCTGTACATTACTACTGGAAAAACCATAGCTTTGACTAGATGAACCTTTGTTGGCAAAGTAATGTCTCTGCTTTTTAATATGCTATCTAGGTTTGTCACTTTTTCTTTCAAGGAGCAAGTGTCTTAATTTCATGGCTGCAGTCACCGTCCACAGTGATTTTGGAGCCCAGGAAAATAAAGTCTGTCACTGTTTCCATTGTTTCCCCATCTATTTGCCACAAAGTGATGGGACCAGATGCCATGATCTTCATTGTTTGAATGTTGAGTTTTAAGCCAGCTTTATCACTGTCTTCTTTCACCTTCATCAAGAAGCTCTTTAACTCCTCTTCTGGAAAAGGTCAGTTTTCATTCCAATCCGAAAGAAGGCATTGCCAAAGAATGTTCAGACTCCTGCTTGTGCTCATGTCACACGCTAGCAAAATATTGCTCAAAATCCTTCTAGGTAGGCTGCAACAGTATATGAACCGAGAACTTCCAGATGTAGAAGCTGGATTTAGAAGAGGCAGAGGAACCAGAAATCAAATTGCCAACATCTGTTGGATCATAGAAAAAGCTGGAAAAATCAGAGGTATTATTTACAGTGATTTTTGTTCCATGAATTTCTACACATGCAAATTATGGAATCTAGTGTTCTTAATGTATTTGGAAAATGAATATAGGTTAGAGGATCAAAGTCTAGGCTAAAATTGGAATTTACAGAAATGGAAATGAAAAAGGTAGTGAAAGGAACTGAAAACTGAGTGTAGTTAATGGGCTGCATGCCTCCCCTTTTCTGTTTCTGCATTTTCATTGCATAGGGAAACTGTTACTGAGGCATTTTATTGGCACTTCAAACTTTGTCCACCATTTAATTAATTATTTCACTTCTCGTGGAGTCATTTCTTTTTCTGATATTGCTCTTCATTATTTTTTATATATCCTCAAAGAATAATAGAGGCTTATGTAGACATTTTGGTAGTACAGAGAAGTATAAGAGATTAAAAGTCCCTTTGAATCCACCTACCTGAGATCATTCTGATATTTTGATGAACATTCTGCTAGACTTCTGTGCATATATTTGCAAGGACATAAGATTTTACATAACATACTGTAATTCTATTTTGTACCCTGTACTCCATATGTATTTTTATACTGACTTACAGTATTCTGTTATATGAATATATCGTAACTTGTTTGTCCAAGTCCATTTTGCTAGATTCTTAGTTTTTTGTTTTTTCCCTATGATCATGGATGCATCACAAAATTTTTGTGTACATTTGTTCATAATCTCTCCTAGATTGAATTTCCTAGGGATAAAATTACTGGGGTCAGTTTATAGGCTTATAAGCTTGATACACTATCAAATTGACCTTTAGAAGACTTTTATCAATTTATATTTCCCGATGATGTGAGAGTGCCTGTTTCTTTTGTATCACTATCACTTGAAATTATCAGATGTACCACTATTTTTTTTTTTTTCATTTGTGTTTCTTCAGTATCTAGTAAAGATGCCTTTATTTTCATTCATATACTGAATGGTTTCATTCATATATTGAATGTTCTAATTTCTTGATTCATTTTTCTGCTTTTTCTAATTTATAAGAGCTCTCTGTATTAGATTCTGACTGTTTTTTGTGGTACTAATATTTTTGTGAGTCTTTTAACCTTCTTTATATAGCTTTTAGTTTTGATAAGTTTCTGATTTGTGTGTGCATACATGTTTTAAGTGGCATTAGTCTCTCAAACCTCGCGTGGGAAAACCGTAGCAAAGCTCGACTCCTCTCCTCCCGAGCTCTGATGGGTCGCTTGTCCTCGTTGGTTCTGTAATGGCCTTTGCGCGGTGTGCTCAGTCACCCCAGGTGTGTCTGCCTCGGTGACCCTATGGGCTGTCACCTGCCAGTCTCTTCTGTCCTTGGGATTCTCTAGGCAACAATACTGGAGTGGGTTGCTGTGTCCTTCGCCAGGGGATCTTACCGACTTGGGGACTGAACCTGCACCTGCCCGCGTCTCCTGCATGGCAGATGAATTCCTTACCCACTGAGCTACCTGGGAAGCCGCCTGAGAGGTCATGATCTTTAGTATGCTCTTACTTAGTTTGAAACTCTTTAGCTCATGTCCCTATTGTTGATTCTGCTTGCTTTTGGGCTTTACATTTTTGAGTCCCTCCTATTTTCTGCATTCAAAGTAATCTTAAAATACTACTTTGAATCTGTCATTTATCTATAAAACATGTTACAGAGTCAAATTCTTGAATTGGGTATAATTTGGTATTTAAGATTCTCCATTGTAGACAGATCCAAAGTAGCCTTATGGATCTGTATGTACTGATGACAGTACAAACTGGACTCCTTACTATTTAAAAATATGAAGTTGTAAGCTCCTATACCTTGCTTTATGTCGTACGTTTCCTTGGCCAGTCCTGCTTGTCCATTCTTTGAACCATAGTTTGGGTGTCTTCTCTATGAAGCCTTCATTAATCTCATCCCAAAGTGCTTTGTCTTAATGCTTTTTTCTCTGAGATCACTTTTACGTATACTTACTACAACCAGGCTTACATTAAATAGAATTCTCCCACCTAACCCCAGGTATATTGGACATGTTTTACTTATTCATTATTTAAAATTCAGGTTTATTGAAGTATAACTTCACATATAGTATAATTCACCAGTTTTAAGTGTATAGTTAGATGGGCTTTGGCAAATATATATATATATACACACACACACACCTGGGTAATAGTCATCACAATCATGATAGCTGGAACATTCCTGTTGCCTCAGAAAGTTCCCTATGCCTCTTTGCGATCCATCCTCTGCTTCTGCCTGTGGTCCTTGGCAACCACTAATTTACTTCCTGTCACATTAGTTTTACCTTTCTTGATGTCATATAAATTGAATTACATGGTATGTAGTTTTTGATGCCTGTCTTTTACTTAGCACGCTTTTGATATTCACTGATGTTATTGTATGTTCTAGTGGTCTGTTCCTTTTTGTTGCTGAGTAATATTCCACATATGAATATACCACAGTTTGCTTATCCTGTTACCCAGTTGATAAACTATTGAATTGTTTCCAGTTTGGGGCTGTTGTGAACAAAGCTGCTGTGAACATTTGAATATACATTTTTTTTTTGGGGGGGTGAGCAAATTAAGGGTGGGATTGTTGTGTTGTATGGTTAAGTGAATGTTTGACTTTATAAGAAAATGCCAGCCTGTTTTCCAAAATGGCTGTACTATTTTGCATTCTAGTTGGCCATGTTTGAGCATTCCAGGTACTTTGCATTCTTACTGAGACTTCAGCTTTTGTCTTTGGTTTTAAGTGTTCTAGTTGATACATAGTGGTATATCATTGTGGTTTTATTTACAGTTTCCACAATGACTAGTAATGTTGAGCTTCTTTCTAGTTGCTCTTCGTGTCTTCCGTGAAGTGTCTTAAAATGTTTTGTCCATATTCTTTGTGAATTGAATTGCTTGTCTTATTGAGTTGTAGGAGTTCTGTACATATCCTGGGTACAAATTCTTTATCAGAAAACGTTTCTTATAAAGATGAGCCAGTCTGTAGCTCACCTTTTCTTAACAGTAATTTCAAAGAGCAGAAGTTTTTAATTTTTATGGAATCCCACTTGGCAGTTTTTTCTTTTATGATTTCTGTTCTTTGTCTTCCCATCCTGTCCTCAAACTGCCTAACTCATGTTCACAGGTTTTCTCCTCAAGTTTTTTTTTTTTTTTTAATTGAAATATAGTTGACTGATGGTGGTGTGTTAGTTTCTGGTGTATAAGAGAGTGATTCAGTTATTTATATAAATATTCTCGCTCAGTCGTATCCGACTCTTCGCGACCCCATGGACTGCAGCCTACCAGGCTCCTCTGTCCATGGGATTTTCCAGGCAAGAGTACTGGAGTGGGGTGCCATTTCCTTCTCCATGTATATATATCCTTTTTCATTATAGATTATTATGAGATATTGAATATATCCTTGGCTTTGTAATATACTTTTAATTTGTCACAGTCTACTTTCATGTATAATATAACATTACAGGAGCATATCTCCATTTTCTTCTTGTCTTTTGCACTGTTCTTGTCATGTTTTATTTCTACGTGTGTATAACTTAACATATATAAGTAGACAGGAAATGTAAAATGAGAAAAGTTACTTACCTACTTTATATATACTTTTCCTTTTTAAAAAATTTCTCACTGATTTTATTTTTGGCTGTGCCACATCTTCATTGCCGTGTGGGTGTTTCACTAGTTGAGATGAGCAGGGGCTTCTCTCGTTGTGGTGTGTGGGCTTCTCGTTGCAGTGGCCTCCAGGCTCTAGAGCATAGGCTCAGTAGTTGCAGCACATGGGCTTATCAGCTGCTCTGTGGCATGTGGGATCCTCCCACATTGGAGACTGGAGCTGTGTTCAGTGCATTCTCACCCTTGGCAGGCAGATTCTTTATCACCGAGCCACCAGAGGAGCCCTTACATGTATACCTTTTAAACATTTCTCTTTCCTTTGTATAGACCCAGATTTTAATATGACATTTTTCTGTAGCCAGAGGGATGATTTTGAACATTTCTTTTAATGTAGGTCTGCTGTTTTGTCTGTTTGAAAAAGTCTCCGTTGCAGAAGATATTTTTGCTAGGTATAGAATTCTGTAAAAACACCGCCCCCCC
>SJYX01016621.1:692486-723698 GCA_006410675.1 Oreotragus oreotragus
ATTGATGCTGAAGCTCCAATACTTTGGCCACCTGATGCAAACAACTGACTCATTGGAAAAGACCCTGATGCTGGAAAAGATTGAAGGCAAGAGGAGAAGGGGACGACAGAGGATGAGATGGTTGGAGGGCATCAGTGACTCAATGGATATGAGTTTGAGCAAATTTGAGGGGATAGTGAAAGACAGGGAAGCCTGGCATGCTGCAGTTTGTGGGGTCCCAAAGAATGTGACATGACTTAGCAACTGAACAACAAGAATGAAAACTTGATACATCCTATAACATATAGTTATATATAGTATATTATAGAGAAGCATTCTGATTTCATCCTCCTCTTCTCATGCTTTGTAGCATTCCTATCCCAAGACATTTGTACTGATGTTTATTTCTCTTTTCTTTCCTTCACCCACTCATCACTGAGTCTTCACCTTTAGTAATAAATGCATTTAGTTTATGGCTGCAAGTGCTGAGTCATTTATCTGGCAGTCTCTTAACTCTGGTGTTGATATTGGCTGTGACTGGGCAATTTGAAACCAGTCTGTTGTTCCATGTCCAGTTCTAACACTTGCTTCCTGACCTGCATACAGGTTTCTCAGGAGGCAGGTCAGGTGGTCTGGTATTCCCATCTCTTGAAGAATTTTCCACAGTTTGTTGTGATCCACACAGTCAAAGGCTTTGGCATAGTCGATAAAGCAAAAGTAGATGTTTTTCTGGAATTCTCTTGCTTTTTCAGTGATCCAGCGGATGTTGGCAATTTGATCCCTGGTTCCTCTGCCTTTTCTAAATCTAGCTTGAATGCCTGGAAATTCTTGGTTCACGTACTGTTGAAGCCTAGCTTGAAGGATTTTGAGCATTACCTTGCTAGCATTGAAATGAGTGCAGTTGTCTGGTAGTTTGAGCATTCTTTGACATTGCCTTTCTTTGGGATTAGAATGAAAACTGACCTTTTCCAGTCCCGGCCACTGCTGAGTTTTCCAGATTTGCTGGTATATTGAGAGCAGCGCTTAACAGCATCATTTTTTAGGATTTGAAACAGCTCAACTGGAATTCTGTCACCTCCACTGGCTTTGTTTGTAGTGATGCTTCCTAAGCCCCGCTTGACTTCACACTCGTGGTGAGTGGCCCCAGCATCATGGTTATCTAGGTCATTAAGACCTTTTTTGTACAGTTCTTTTATGCATTCTTACCACCTCTTAATCTCTTCTTCTTCTGTTAGGTCTTTGCTGTTTCTGTCCTTTATTGAGCCCATCTTTGCATGAAACTTTCCCTTGGTATCTCTGATTTTTTGAAGAGATCTCTAGTCTTTCCCATTCTGTTGCTTTCCTCTATTTCTTTGCATTGTTTGCTAAAGAAGTCTTTCTTATCTCTCCTTGCTGTTCTTTGGAACTCTGCATTCAAATGGGTGTATCTTTGCTTTTCTCCTTTGCCTTTAGCTTCTCCTCTTTTCTCAGCTAAATGTAAGGCCTCCTCACAGCCATTTTTCCTTGCTGCAATTCTTTTCCATTTCATGCGTCCATTTGTCTAATGGATTTTTAGAACAGCCCGACAAAAGGAATTGGGCACATAGCAGAAACTTATGGCTTATGTCTCTTTGCTTTCTTATGGGTAAAACATGATCTCATGTAATTCTAGGGCTCAAATCCTAAAAGACATTCCTAGACCCCAGTTTTAAGGATGTGGAAAGCTGAGCATCATAGTTACTTTTCTCTTCTTTCCTCACTTTCTTTCTTTTTTGGGTCAGGGGAGAGACCATTTATACAAGTAATGTTATATATCATTATTCCAGTACTCTCCCAATGAAATTTTCATTAATCATCTCTCAGGTGGAAAAAAAAAAGTTTGATTTCTTCTTGCAGTTGCAAACCCTAGTTAAGACTGTGCAATGGAATTAATGGGTCAGTGCTATTTGTCTTGGCACTGGAGTTACCATTGCCTAGTAATTTGGGAATATTCCAAAAGAGATTAAGAGTTTTCTCAAAGGAACAAAGCTTTCTGTAGAAACAAGATATGTAACCACTTCTGTAGTTGTGGTGAGTTTTTTGCTTCACCATTAATTTCTACTATGCCCACATTTATTTTCAGGTTCTTTTTAGTTCATTCAAATCTCTTTCTTTAATTTTCTGCCATACTTAATTAGGGTCACTAATTGTAAGACTTTATCTCATTGTTCCCATCTTAAAAGTCCAGGAATCAGCACATTGTTCTTTCCATATGTTGGTGACAGTCAATAAACCTGTCATGAGCAAGTCTCCACTCACCCAGGCATGAGTTAGATGGCATCCCATCAGTGGTGAAATTCAGGGAGAAGAGCTCTCACCTAGGACAGCAGTGATGCAGAGACAGGCATCTGTCTTCATCAGTTACCTGGAAGCCTTCATCCAAAGGCTCGTGGAGTAGGGAGTGGAAGGCAGTCTGCAGGGTGAAGTCTCCGGGACACCCCTAATTCAGAGCCAGCACTCATAGGTGCTTCCACATCCAAGATGCCAAGTGAATTGGTATGAGATCGTCCTGGGTATTAGAATTGTTTTAGCATGCATCTTGATTGTAATGTCCAGTCAACCTGAGAATCACTATACTAAATGAAAGCCTCCTGGCAAGTTCAGAGTCAGGTCTGGGTAAAAGGCAAAGGACTGGAGCTATAGTCAGAAGATTCTGCTACTTAGTAACTGTAATCTCAGGCCAGCCCCCTGTCGTCTCCTTGCCTATTTCTCTGTTTGTCTATGTAACCATGAGGGTTACATACCACACGATAGTGGTACCACATGAAGTTGTTGTGCAAATCAAATTTCATAATGTAGGGACTCAATAAATTTCTTTAAATGTGAAATACTATGCCACCATCTAGTTAAACACTTGTTAGCCAGAACTGAAGCTGGTTTCATGTGGCGACTTCCCTGGTGGCTCAGATGGTAAAGCGTCTGTCTACAGTGCCGGAGACCCGGGTTCGATCCCTGGGTTGGGAAGATCCCCTGGAGAAGGAAATGGCAATCCACTCCAACCCCCCCCCCCCCCCCCGCCGGTACCTATTTCATTTCTAGCTCACGTAGTTTGATGAGAATTTTCATAATTGTTTTTACTTCAGCCACTGGATTTTAAGTTCCATGAAGTTCTTTTTTAATCTTATTGTCTCTTAAGCATTTGTCACCTGTGTATATCTATAGGTGATAGATACTTGACAAATAATTTTAGATTGATTTGAATTACAAAATATCCAGCATTTCAGAATTGAATAAAATTTCATAGGATTGCATTGAATCCAGAGATTAATTTGGTAGTATTAGGACTTCCCTGGTGGCTCAGACGGTAAAGCGTCTGTCTACAATGCCGGAGACCCGGGTTCGATCCCTGGGTTGGGAAGATCCCCTGGAGAAGGAAATGGCAATCCACTCCAGGACTATTGCCTGGAAAATCCCATGGACAGAAGAGCCTAGTAGGCTACAGTCCATGGGGTCGCAAAGAGTCGGATACGACTGAGCGACTTCACTTCACTTCACTTCCTGTATTTATACATTGCTTGTATTGTTGGTGTTCAGTTGCTCATTTGTGTCTGACTTTGAGACCTCATGGGCTGCAGCATGCCAGACTTTCCTGTCCTTCACCTTCTCACGGAGTTTGCTGAAACTCATCACCAACTTTGAGTTGATGATGCCATCCAATCATCTCATTCTCATTGAGACCTGATACTGGGAAAGACTGAGGGCGGGAGGAGAAGGGGTTGACAAGAGAATGAAATTGCTTGTATATAAAACTGTTAATACATTTTGCTATTAACAGGGTCTAATATTGGCCTTGAAATAAATTCATGATAACTAGAGTGAAACTAATGACTAGAGATAACTAATCATG
The DNA here is from genome assembly GCA_006410675.1 of Oreotragus oreotragus. Classification (NCBI taxonomy): domain Eukaryota; kingdom Metazoa; phylum Chordata; class Mammalia; order Artiodactyla; family Bovidae; genus Oreotragus; species Oreotragus oreotragus. The sequence continues at coordinate 696,331 of SJYX01016621.1, forward strand.
TGCCTTTGTGCAAGTCAAGTATCAAGCCTGTTGTATGCTTTTCTCCTGTCTTTCTTTTTTCTTTCTTCAAAAATACATTTGAATACATGATTCAGTGAAACATGAAGACAGGGTTATGCTCAGTGGATTAGAACTTGTTTGCCTGAGCAAATCAGCAAAAGTCAGCCATGTGTTTTCTACCTTTTTTTTTTTTTTTAACTTTTAGTGTTGTGTTAGGGACATAAGGAAAGAAGATATACTTTTAAAATATGAAGCATTTCAGTGTTACTTATTTTTTCTAGTTTTAAAGTAATTGCACAGTTTACGCTGGTTTTAAATGGTGCAGTCAGTGGTCTTTGGTATATTCACAAAATGAATAATTCCTGCATAATAAAACCTGGAACAACCTGAGTACTCTGAATAGGGGAGCAGTTAAATAATTAATGGCACAGATATGTGTTTTGCAAATATTTTCTCCCTGTGTATCACTTTGCTGATGTCTATTTGTATCACTTTGCTGATGTCTGTTAAACACAGAAAGTTCTAAATTTTGATGAAGTCTGGTTAAATTTTCTTTTGTTGCTTGTGCTTTGGTGTCATCTAAGAAGGCATTTCCTAATTGAAAGTCACAAAATTTTCTCCTATATTTTCTTCAAAGGGTTTTTATATTTTCAATTCTTATATGTTGGTCTTTGATCTAATTTGAGTTACTTTTCTGGGATCTCAGTTCCATTCCATTGATTTACATGTCCATCCTTGTGCCAGTACAACACACTCTGGATTATCCTGCTACTGCTACTAAGTCGCTTTAATCGTGTCTGACTCTGTGTGACCCCGTGGACTGCACCCTACCAGGCTCCTCCATCCATGGGATTTTCCAGGCAAGAATACTGGAGTGGGTTGTCATTGCCTTCTCTGGATTATCCTAACTTTGCAGGAATTTTTGAAATCAGAAAGTATGATTGTGTTTTTTGGGGAGTCGGGGAGGGTGATGGAGAGATCCTTTGCATTTCCACATGGATTTTAGTATCGATCAGCTTGTCAATTTGTACAAAAAAGAAAGTTAAGGATTTTTATAGGAATTGCATTGAATTTGAAGATTAGTTTGGGAATATTACCAATATTCTTAATAATGTTGAGTCAGCTAATAATGTAAACTCAACTAATACCTGAACATGGAATGTCCTTCCATTTATTTAGATATTCCTTAATATTTTCAGTGGTGTTTTAAGTTTTTAGGTACAATCCTTGCACCTTTTTTTTTTTTTTTTTACCAAATTTATTCCTAGATTTTTCTTTTGAGGCTATTGTAATGGGAATTGATTTTGTAAGTTAATTTTTTTTGTAAATTTAAAAAACTTTTATTGAAGTATAGTTGATTTGCAATGTCATGTTAATTTTTGCTGTACAGCAGAGTGACTTGGATTTATATGTATATATGCTTTTTCATATTTTCATTATGATTTATCATAGAGTATTGAGTATAGTTCCCTTTGCTATACATTAGGACCTTATTTTTTAAGTAGATTTTGATTGTCCATTGCTGCTGAGTAAAACTAATGTAGATTTTTTTTTTCCGGGGGGCTACTCTCCATGGATTGAGGGATCTTGGTTCCTCAACCAGGGATTGAATTTTGGGCCTTGGCAGTGAAAGTACTGAATCCTAACTACTGGACTGCCAGGGAATTCCTTAACAGTAGATTTTTCTCTATTGATCATGTATTTTACATCTTGCTGACTTGTTTGTTCTAATAATTTTTTAGTGGTTTCCTTAGGGTATTTTATGGAGAAGGAAATGGCAACCCACTCCAGTGTTCTTGCCTTGAGAATCCCAGGGACAGGGGAGCCTGTTGGGCTTCCGTCAGTGGGGTCGCACAGAGTCGGACATGACTAAAGTGACTTAGCGATAGCAGTAGGGTATTTTATATACAAGATGTGTTATCCTATCTAAAGATANGAAGGAAATGGCAACCCACTCCAGTGTTCTTGCCTTGAGAATCCCAGGGACAGGGGAGCCTGTTGGGCTTCCGTCAGTGGGGTCGCACAGAGTCGGACATGACTAAAGTGACTTAGCGATAGCAGTAGGGTATTTTATATACAAGATGTGTTATCCTATCTAAAGATACTCCAGTACTCTTGCCTGGAAAATCCCATGGACGGAGGAGCGTGATAGGCTATAGTCTATGGGGTCACAAAGAATTGGACATGACTGAGTTTCTTCACTTTCACTTTGCTTCTTTTTTACCCCTACTCTAGTTTATTTTCTTGCTTAATTGTAGTGGTTAGAATTTCAAGTGCAGTGTTTATTAGAAGTGGTGAAACTGGACTTCCTTACTTTGTTCCTGATCATTTAGGGAAAGTATGCAATCTTTCTCCACAGAATGATTTTAGCACTAAATTTTTCATCAGTGTCTGTTTTATTTTTTGATTAAAGTTGTTTCTCTCAGAGTATCATTTTTGGTGTCAAAAAAATTCCAAAGGCTTTGGGTGTCTCATATACTAAGCCTGTATAATTGTCACTATTGTCTTATGGCCTAGAAGAAGAGGAAAATCTCCTACTTTGTGTGAAATGATTGGTCATATCAGTTTCTTCATATATAGTGTCCAAAAATCATTTGAAAAATGTGTGTTGTGGACAATATATGCATTAATTATCAGTATTTCCTTTAGTTACTGTTACTTGAAACTGGAAGTGGAAGTTGCTCTGTCATGCGCAACTCTCTGCTACTCTGTGGACTGTACAGTTCATGGAATTCTCCAGGCAAGATACTAGAGTGGGTAGCCATTCCCTGCTCCAGGGGATCTTCCCAACCCAGGGATTGGACCCAGGTTTCCACCATTGCAGGTGGATTTTTTACCAGCTGAGCCACCACGGAACCCTAGTGTTAACTTCAGTTCAGTTCAATCGCTCAGTCGTGTCTGACTCTCTGCGACCCCATGAATCTCAGCACGCCAGGCCTCCCTGTCCATCACCAACTCCTGGAGTTTACCCAGATTCAGGTCCATTGAGTCGGTGATGCCATCCAGCTATCTCATCCTTTGTCGTCCCCTTCTCCTCCTGCCCCCATTCCCTCCCAGCATCAGGGTCTTTTCCACTGAGTCAGTTCTTCACATGAGGTGGCCAGAGTATTGGAGTTTCAGCTTCAGCATCAATCTTTCCAATGAACACCCAGGACTGATCTCCTTTAGGATGGACTGGCTGAATCTCCTCGCAGTCCAATGGACTCTCAAGAGTCTTCTCCAACACCACAGTTCAAAAGCATCAATTCTTCGGCACTCAGCTTTCTTCACAGTCCAACTCTCACATCCATATATGACTACTGGAAAAACCATAGCCTTGACTAGATGGACCTTTGTTGACAAAGTAATGTCTCTGCTTTTGAATATGCCATCTAGGTTGGTCATAACTTTCCTTCCAAGGAGTAAGCGTCTTTTAATTTCATGGCTGCAATCACCATCTGCAGTAATTTTGGAGGCCCCCAGGATAAAGTCTGACACTTTCCACTGTTTCCCCATCTATTTGCCATGAAGTGATGGAACCAGATGCCGTGATCTTAGTTTTCTGAATGTTGAGCTTTAAGCCAACTTTTTCACTCTCCTCTTTCACTTTCATCAAGAGGCTTTTTAGTTCTTCACTTTTCTGCCATAAGGGTGGTGTCATCTGCATATCTGAGGTTATTGATATTTCTCCCAGCAATCTTGATTCCAGCTTGTTGCTTCATCTAGCCCAGCATGTCACATGATGTACTCTGCATAGAAGTTAAATAAGCAGGGTGACAATATACAGCCTTGACGTACTCCTTTTCCTATTTGGAGCCAGTCTGTTGTTCCATGTCCAGTTCTAACTGTTGCTTAAGCACACATAATTTTCTGAATTTCAGTCTGTAAAGTTAAGCAGTGGTATACTGGAGTAAATAGTACAACTTCTTTTGTTTTTATTGAGGAAAGTGACAATGTAAAAAACAATGTAAAATACCATATATTTTGGTTTGTAGTGATTTCTGGTCGTCTTTAAACTTTTCTATTGGTGTTTATCCTTAAATTTTTCTGTAATTTTCAATTTTCTACAATGAAGTGGTGTGACTTTTTTTAACCTACACTGTTTTCGGTATTTGCATATGTAATACTTGAAAACAGTACGGAGGCATAGCAAGATGTGAAAGCTACCCTGTATGTCCTTTTCATTTCCATTTCCTTCCAAATATATAACACTGTAAATAGATTGGTGTGCATCCTTTTTTTGCAAATATGCTTACATATAAACATATGTATTCATAAACATTAAAGATGTTTTTATGCCATAAATGTTCTTTACTGTTTTTTAAACAGTATTATGTGAAGATGTTTGCAAAACTAAATAGAATTCCATAATGAAATTTATCAGCTTTATTTAACCATCACCTGTTGGGCACTAAGCCATTTTTTTCATTATTTTTGATTTACAAATAGTCCTTTAAAGTATATGCTAGGGATAACTTTTGACACATTTGGAAATGTTTTTGTAGCATATGTTCTTAAAAGTGGAATTACAGTTCCAAAGCATTTGATAGATATTACCAAATTGCTTTTTTAAAAAAGTCTTAGTTAGCATTTTGGTATTTTCTCTGATAATTTATGTGAGTGACTGTTTCTTTGTATTCTAGTGACTACTTGATATTTTCAGAATTTCTGTTTTTGCCATCCTGATGGATGTAAATTTATTACCAATGTTTTATTTTGCTTTTTTCTGGTTGCCAGAGAGGAGAGAGCATTTACAATTTTTAAGTGACCATTTGTATTTCTTCTGTGACTGAATTAATTTTCTAATTAAGAAGACCCTCTAGTTACTAAAAAGAGGAGCAAACACAGTTTTTACATTAAAAAAAGTAGTTTTGTTCACTAAATTCCCATGAGATAATTAATGCAAAATGTTTGGTTGCTAATAAAGAATAAATTAATCTCAGTGTTTACCTGAATAAGCTAATGAACTAAATGTGATTCTGTCTCCTAAATCTTCTTAAAGTAGAGTTTTATCAGTAGACCTATACCCATTAGTTGACTAGCTGGATATATGTTACCCAAAGCATTCTTTAGTATTAATATTTGCAGACAGAGAAGTAGATGACTTGTTCTTAACTTTTATTCATCAATTCAGTAAATATCTTTTGATCTCTTACTATATGCCAGACATAGATTTAGGCATTGGGGCTATAGTGGTAAACGAGACATTGGTTGAGGAGAGGGCTGTATATGTACAAATTTATCTTTCTGATGAGGGAAAGCCTCACTATGAAGTTGACAGTTAAATGGAGACCTAGGCAATGGTGACCCACTCCAGTACTCTTGCCTGGAACATCCCGTGGATGGAGGAGCCTGGTAGGCCGCAGTGCATGGGGTTGTGAAGAGTCAGACACGACTGAGCGATTTCACCTTTCACTTTCCTGCACTGGAGAAGGAAATGGCAACCCACTCCAGTGTTCTTGCCAGGGATGGAGGAGCCTGGTAGGCTGCCGTCTATGGGGTCGCACAGAGTCGGACACAACTGAAGTGACTTAGCAGCAGCAGCAGATGACAAGAGTCAGTTATATGATGATCTAAGCATCCAAGGAAGAGAAAAAATTATATTTTAAGGTATCAAATCAAGAAGCATGGCCTTTCTTTCTTCATATTAAGAAAAATTAAGTACNCTGGTAGGCTGCCGTCTATGGGGTCGCACAGAGTCGGACACAACTGAAGTGACTTAGCAGCAGCAGCAGATGACAAGAGTCAGTTATATGATGATCTAAGCATCCAAGGAAGAGAAAAAATTATATTTTAAGGTATCAAATCAAGAAGCATGGCCTTTCTTTCTTCATATTAAGAAAAATTAAGTACAGTTTATTTACCATGTGTTAATTTTAGGTGTGCAGTAAAGTAAGTCATACATCTATATCGCATACAACTATCCTTTTTCAGATTCTTTTCCATTATAGCTTATTATAAGATATTGAAGATAGTTCCCTGTGATATGCACTAGGTCCTTACTGTTTATCTATTTTAAATATAGTGGTGTGTTTCTGTTAATCCTGAACTTCCAGTTCATCCCCTCCCCTCCTTTTTTCCTTTGGTAATCATAAGTTTGTTTCTAGTGTCTGTGGGTCTGTTTTGTAAATGAGTTAATGTGTGTCATTTCTTTTAGATTCCACATGTAAGGGATATCATATGGTATCTCTCTTTCTCTTTCTGACTTACTAGTATGATCATCCCTAGGTCCATCCATGTTATTGCAGATGGCATTATGTCATTCTTTTTTATGGCTGCATAATCTGTTGTAGCTACCTTATCTTCTTTATCAGTTCATCTGTTGATGGACATTAGGTTGCAAAGTGTGACCTTGTGAAGACTTGGGAAAGAGGCTTGTGTGGCTGGGCCCTTAAAGCCATATAAGAAATAAATGGAGGAGAAAGATGCAGTATGGTATGGTAGCAATAAATGATGCCTGCCTTTCAACTGGAAGACTTGCTCTTGAGTATTGACTCTACCTTTTTATAGATCCTGGCCTCTGAACTTCTGAACCCTCTTCATCCTAGTTCTTCCGTCTACTTTCTCTATGCCTTGGTTAATACAAAGAGCAAGTCTAACGAAAAATGCCTATAAAGGTATTTTGTAAACTGTTTGGTTCAGTGTGGTGTGCTTGTTTATTTAATAAAAGGCCACTGTCTGTGTGGTTTGCTAAGGGCTATGGAGTGACACTGAAATGAATTACATTTGGTGTTTGCTCCTTAAAAGAGGATGTAGTCTAGTAGTAATATAGTAATATCTGAAATACAACGCTGAGAAAAATGGGGATTTTAAGGATGCAGATAAGGTGGTATAGGGACTCAAAGAAGGGAGAGCTTTCTTTTTTCTTGGAGTTGGCTTTATGAAGAACAAAGGAGTCTTGAATTAGCCCTTGAAAGATGGGTATGGTGTCAATAGAAGATGGAGGGGAAGAGGATAATCTCAATAGGTCAGCCTGTGGGAGTAAAGACATGGAGCCTTAGGCAAATTCAGAAGGAAAGGTTAGGACCAGACAGATTATGTAACATTTTAATACTAGGTTAAGGAAAGTGAATTCCATTCAATAGGAACACTACCAGTAAATATTTATTGAGCATCTGCCTTTGCCAGGTCTGTGCTGGTTAGGGCTATGAAAATTCAGTGATCTCAGTTTAGTTGGAGAAGACAGATTAATTATTATAATTTTAATTAAATGTGAATAAAGTGTTGCAGGATCATAGTTCAAGGAACTATGCCAGCTGCCTGGCATAATAAGGGAAGGCTTCATAGAGGTAGATATTAGTGCTTGGACATAAAGTATTCCTTTTCGTAGCAGATAAAATTGATAAAGAGAGGTATATGAAGAAACATTCTAGATCTGGCACTTTATGTGTTTTGGGATGGCTGGATGAGGTTTTGTGTGCAGTACAAGGCTGTGAAGAGTTTTGTCAGAAACTGAAAGATTCAGGTGGCAGCGTGAATAGTAAATTAGAGAAGGTAGAGATTTGAGGTGGGGAACCTGTAAGACTATTATGCTGGACCAAGTAAAAGATGATGTAGGAACTCTTCATGTGAAATAGTAGCTAAGGGAATAGAGAGCCTGGAAAATTGGAGACCTGCTTAAGATGAGAATTGGCAGGACTTGAAAATCAGTTGGTTATAGGAGAAGGGAGGAAAGGATCAGGTGGAATATGGAATGACTTCCAGATTTCTGCTACTTCAGTGGATACCATTGCATGAGGATAGAGTATATTTTTAAGGGGAAAGGATGTGGATTTGGAGAGGTAGGCTAATAGTTTCCCTGTATTGTGTCAGAGGTGCATATAAGATAATTGGGAGGGGCAAAGGATGACTTGGAGGGTGATCAACGTTTAGATGATGATTTAAGCCTTACATAGTGAATAGGGAAAATCACAGTCTTGTCCGACTCCTTTGCAACTCTTTGCAACTATGTAGTCCATGGAATTCTCCAGGCCAGAATACTGGAGTGGGTAGCTGTTCCCTTCTCCCGGGGATCTTCCCAATCCAGGGATCGAACCCAGGTCTCCCACATTGCAGGTGGATTCTTTACCAGCTGAGCCATAAGGGAAGCCATATATAAACATAAATTAAATAATCATGGGAGAATAGGTAAGTGAAGAGGAACCTTAAGGAGCATTGAGAGACAGCCACAGAAGTAAAAAAAAAAAAATATCAGGAAAAAAAAAAGATATTAAAAGTGGTTAGAAGTTTTTTTTTAAAGGGTGTAGTCAGTGTTGTCATCATAGATGTTGACATTTCTCTTTCTTTTTCCCTTTATTTTTCCTCCAGAAGTAGGTAATTGGTCACCTCAATAGTTTCAGTGAGGATTTATAAGTCCGATTATAGTGACTTGAGTATATGGGGGCAGATTAGAATTTGGCTATAATTGGAAGGAGAGATAAAGATACAATATCAAGGTAGTATTGTTTGCTTATTTTTTCTTGTCTGTTTTTAAAGATCAAAGAGTCTTGAGTTTTTTATTTCCTGAGAGGAGGAGATAGTGACTAGATAGCAAAGGGTTGAAGTCACAAGTAATGGAGTAGCCTTTGAGGAGCCTAGCATAGTACATCTCAAACTGTAATGGAAATTCTGTTGAAATGCAGATTCTGAATCGGAAGGTCTGGGTTGGAGTCTGAGATACAGCATTTCTGATAAGCTCCCTGGATCAGGATGCTGCTACTTTTGTTTATGAGCCATACTCTTTGAAGTAATATTTAGAGAATATGGGATCGGTAGTATTATAGTGCGGGGAAGGCAATGGCACCCCACCCCAGTACTCTTGCCTAGAAAATCCAATGGACGGAGTAGCCTGGTGGGCTGTAGTCCATGGGGTCGCTAACAGTCGGACAGACTGAGCGACTTCACTTTCACTTTTCTCTTTCATGAATTGGAGAAGGAAATGGCAACCCCCTCCAGTATTCTTGCCTGGAGAATCCCAGGGATGGGGGAGCCTGGTGGGCTGCCGTCTGTGGGGTCACACAGAGTCGGACACGACTGAAGTGACTTAGCAGCAGCAGCAGCAACAGCCTTAATAGAAAGAGGAACACCTGCTCTGAAATCAGGTGGAACATAAGATGGATGGGATTCCAATTAGGTTTACAGGTAGGAAACATGCTTGGTAACCTTAATTTGTTTTTTCTATGCAATAGAAGTAAAGTGGCTTAAAAAAAAAAAGACTTGGAGAATGGTGTGTGAGCTTAAAAAAGGTGTGAAGGTTTGGAATAGTTACAAAAAGAGAAGGGAAGTGAGTATGAGACATGTAATAATCACTGAAAAGTGAGAATTATTAATAGTTTGGTTATGGTGTCTGTACAAATAGTTGGGACAAGTTAGATTTGAGGAAGTCAGTCCTTTTTAAGATGATAGGGTAACCTAGAGGAGAGGTAATGAGGTCTGAAATAGAACAGTGGCCTTCAGAGTAGAAAAGGAAGGTGTGAATAATGGCCCCCTCAAAGATGTCCTGGTGGCTCAGATGGTAGAGAATCTGCCTGCATTGCAGGAGACCCAGGTTCCGTCCGTGGGTTGGGAAGATCCCCTGGAGAAGGGGATGGCAACCCGCTCCAGTATTGCCTAGGGAATTCCATGGACAGAGGAGACTGGTGAGCTACAGTCCATGGGGTCACAAAGAGTCTGACACGACTGAGCGACTAACACACACACAGACAGGTGTCCATGTGAATTTGTGGTACGCTACTTTATGCGACAAAAGGAATTTTGTAGATTAAAACAGAAGTTTTAGACAGATTATTCTGGTGATAGATCCTGGGTAAACATAAAGATCTTTGTAAAAGGAAGCAGGAAAGTCAGAGTCAGAAAAAACCATGTGATGACAGAAACAGAGAGAGAGGAAACGTGGTGCTGAAAGCAGAGGCCAGAGGGTGTGGGACCGTGACCCAAGGAGTGGACAGCCTTTAGAAGCTGGAAAAGGCAAGGAAACAGGTATTCCCGAGACTGTAGAAGGAACAGGGCCCTGGTGACCTGTGGATTTTAGCCCAGTGAGACATTTTGGACTTCCAGAAACTGTAAGATAAATCATTTGTGGTGTTTAGGCCACTAAATTTGTGGATTAATTTGTTACAGCAGCAGTAGGCAACATGCAGGGAATTGTGGATGTGTGGGCATGTTGAGTTAGAATCATAAAATCAGGCAACTAATGGCATGTGAAATGGACAACAGAAAACTGCGAAGGTTTTTACGCTGGGTAAGTGGGTGGAGGAGTGTGGTGAAATTAAAAATAGAGAATGACAGAGCAGATTTTATAGAAAGGTGTTCATTTTGCATGTAAGTATGGGTTAGTTATGGATTAGTTTTGAAACAAGGAGATAAATTTAAGCGGCTGCTATTTTATAGTACTATTTAATGGTACTATTAAAGTTAATAGCATTGTTATAATAAAATGCATGGTAAATTTTATAGGAATATTTAGAGTTTAGAGTTTTGACTGAGTGGCCAAAGAGGTGAGTGAGAGAGACTGGTTTTTTAAAAAGCAATGCCACATTATGTTTATATAGTGCTTTTCTTCATTTTGGGACGTGTTCCCCCCCTGGTTTATTGAGGTATAATTGACAGATAAGCATGAAATTATAATATATTCAAACAGTGATGGTTTTGATATATGTACACATAGTGAGAGTCTTTCCACACATTCATGACTTCGCATATTTACCTTTTTTTTTGTTTTTGATTTTTTTTTTTTGTTGTTTAGTTGCTAAGTCGTGTCCGACTCTTTGTGATAAGTGATATCATGCAATATTTGTCTTTCTCTGGCTTATTTCACGTAGCATAACGCCCTCCAGATTCATCAGTGTTGTCACAAATGGCAGAATTTCTGTCTTTTTTTTAAAGGCTACATCATATGAAACACGCCCCCATTTTCTTGCTCTGTTCGTTTGCTCATGAACACTTAGATGGTTTTACTTAGTATCTTGGCTGCTGTGAATAGTGCTGCAGTGAGCCTGCGCGTATAGCAGTATTTTGTCTTATTGTGCTTTGTAGGCTCTCTGTATTTTTTTTTGTATACAAACTGAACTGAAAGTTTGTGGCACCCCTATACTGAGTAAATCTATTGGTGCTGTTTTCCCAGCAGCATTCTTTTTAAAAATATTAGTTATTTTTAATTGGAGGCTAATTGCTATCTCTTCCCTCTTGACCCTTCACCTCTGCCCCCATCCCAGCCCTCTCGGTCATCACGGAACACCGGGCTGAGCTCCCTGTGTTACACAGCAGTTTTCCCACTAGCTGTCTGTTTCATGCATGGTGGTGCATGTATGTCAGTGCTTCAGTGTGTTTCTCTCAGCTCATCTCACCCTCTCCTTCCTCTGCTGTGTCCACAAGTCTGTTTTCTGTGTCTGTGTCTCTCTTCCTACCCTGCAGATAGGTTCATCAGTACCATTTTTTCAGATTCCACATGTGTCTGTTAATATACAATATTTGTTTTTCTCTTTATGTCTTAACTTCACTCTGTACAACAGGCTTTAGGTTCATCCACCTCAGTTCAACTGACTCACAATTGTTCCTTTTCGTGGCCCAGTAATGTTCCATTGTAGGTGTGTACACACTTTTGTCCATTCATCTGTTACTGGACGTCCAGGTTGCTTCCATGTCCTGGCTCTTGTAAGTAGTGCTGCGGTAAACATTGGTGGGGTACGTGTGTCTTTTTGAATTGTGTTTTTTTCAGGGTACATGCCCAGTAGTGGGATTGCTGGGTCACATAGTAGTTTCATTCTTAGTTTTTTAAGGAATCTCCATGCTCTTCTCCATAGTGGCTGTATCATTTTCCTTTTCCACCAGCAGTGCAGGAGGGTTCCCTTTCTCCACATCCTCTCCAGCATATATTGTTTGTATATTTTTTGATGATTGCTATTCAGACCTGTGTAAGTATTGTAGTTTTGATTTACATTTCTCTAATAATTAGCAATGTTGAGGATTTTTTCATGTATTTATTGACCACCTGTATATTGTCTTTGGAGAAATGTCTGTTGAGGTCTTCTCCTCGTTTCTTCATTGGGTTGTTTGTCTTTCTGAATTGAGTTGCATGAGTCACGTGCATAATTTGGAGATTAATCCTTTGTTAATTGTTTCATTTGCAGTTTTTTCTCCCATTCTGAGAGTTGTCTTTTCATTGTGTTTAGTTTCCTCTGCTGTGCAAAAAGCTCCTAAGTTTAGTTAGGCCTTATTTGTTTGTTTTTGTTTCTGTTTCCATTACTATAGAAGGTGGGTCAGAAGATCTTTCTGTGATTTATGTCAAAGAGTGTTCTGCCTATGTTTTCCTCTACGAGTTTTATAGTTTCTGGCCTTACATTTAGGTCTTTAATCCATTTCGAATTTATTTTTGTGTATGGTGTTAGGAAGTGTTCTAATTTCATGTTTTTACACATAGCTGTCCAGTTTTCCCAGCACCACTTACTAAAGAGCTCCATTGTTTTTTTCTCCATTGTATATTCTTGCCTCCTTTGTCAAGGATAAGGTGCCCATAGATGTGTTGGTTTATCTCTGGGCTTTCTTTCTGGTTACATTGATCTGTATTTCTGTTTTTGTGCCAGTACCATACTGTCTTGATGACTATAGCTTTGTAGTATAGTATGAAGTCAGGATAGTTGGTTCTTCCAGCTCTGTTTTTCTTTGTCAAAATTGCTTTGGCTATTCAGGGTCTTTTGTGTTTCCATACAAATTGTAAAATTTTTTTATTCTAGTTCTGTGGAAATGCCATTGGTAATTTTATAGGGATTGCATTGAATTTGTAGATTGCTTTGGGTAGTATAGTCATTTTCACAATGTTGATTCTTCTGATTCAAGAACATGGTATGTCCCTCCATTTGTTGTTGTCATCTTTGATTTCTTTTATTATCAGTCTTACGGTTTTTTGCTTACAGGTATTTTGTCTCCTTATATAGGTTTGTTCCTAGGTATTTTATCCTTTTTGTTTGCAGTAGTGAATGGGATTGTTTTCCCTAATTTCTCTTTTTGCTTTTTTGTTGTTAGCATATAGGAATGCAAGGGATTTCTGTGTATTAGTTTTGTGTCCTTACCTTTACTAAATTCATTGATTAGCTCTTAGTAATTTTCTGGTGGTATCTTTAGGGCTTTCTATGTATAGTATCGTGTTATCTGCAGACTGTGAGAGTTTTACTTTTCCAATCTGGATGCCTTTTATTTCTTTTTATTCTCTAATTGCTTGGGTAGGACTTCCAAAACTGTTGAATAATAGTGGAGAGAGTGGCCACCCTTGTGTTGTTCCTCATCTTAGAGGGAATGCTTTTAGTTTTTCACCATTGAGAAGAATGTTTGCTTGGGTTTGTTGTATATGGCCCTTATTATGTTGAGGTACCAACAACAGTAATTTTTAAAATTGAGGTATGTATTTATTTTAGAAATAATGCTATCGCACACTTAATAGACAGTATAGTACAACATAGCTTTTATATGCGCTGGGAAACCAAAACATTTGTGTGACTTGCTTTATTGTAAATTTGCTTTTTGTGGTGCTTTGGATATGTCTGTACAGATACCTCTCTTGAGGTAGTGATTGCATTTCCTTTGAATTTATACAGAAGCAGATTGCTAGTAGTTGTATTTTTGACTTCTAGATGTGCTTCCATATGATTTCTGTGGTGATTGGATCAGTTTGCATTCCTACCATCAGTGTACTGAGGTTCCCTTTTCTCTACATTCTCACCAGCATTCAGTGTTTCTCACCTTTCTTAGACATTCAGGCAAATGTGTGATGCCTTCTCATTGTGGTTTTGAATTGTGTTTTCCTGATGATTAGTGATACTAAGCACCTTTTCAGATACCTGTTAGCCATTTGGATGTATTTCAAAATCTCTTCAAGTCCTTTGCCCACATTCTTTTAAATAAATGCTTTTAAAAATTAATTATTTGGCTGCGAAGAGTGGCATGTGGGATCTTAGTTCCCTGACTAGGGATCAAGTCTGCACTCCCGGCTATGGAAGCATGGAGACTTAACCACTGGACTGCCAGGAAGTCCGTTTTGCCCATTTTTTAAATTGGGTTATTTGATTTTTTTGCTCCCTGAGTTGTATGAGTTCCTTATGTGTTTTGTATATAAACCCCTTATCAAGAACATTTTTTCCCATGCTATATAGGTTGACTTCTTGTTTTGTTGGTGGTTTCCTTTGCTATGCATAACTTTTGTTATGCATAACAAGTTTGTTATACATAAATTATGCTCTGCATAATTTTGATGTAGTCCCACGTGTTTGTTTTTGCTTTTGATAAACCATTGCCAAGACCAATATCAAGGAGTTTACCCCCCTATTTTTCTTCTAGGAATTTTATGCTTTCAAATCTTATCTTCAAGTCTCTATCCATTTTGAGTTGATTTTTGTATGTGGTATAAAATAAAGGTCCAGTTTTATTTTTTTGCATATGGTCATCTAGTTTTCCTACACCATTTATTGAAGAGATCATTCTTTCTTTTTGTGTATTCTTGACTCCTTTGTAGAAAATTAAATGGCCATATGTATGCAAGGGTTTATTTCTGGACCCTCCATTTTGTGCTGTTAGTCTGAATCTCTGTTTTTATGTCAATACAATTACCAATACAGTAATCAATTATTTTAATTACTGCAACTTTGTAATATAGTTTGAAATCAGAAAGTTGATGCCTCTGACTCTGTTCTTCTTTTTTAAGAGTGTTTGTGCTATTCAGGGTATTTTGTGGTTCCATATGAATTTTAATCTTTTTTCCCAATTTTTATGTAAAATGCCATTGGGATTTTAATGGGGATTGCATTGAATTTGTAGACTACTTTGAGGAGTATGGATGATTTAATAATTCTTCCACTCCATGAGCACAGATGTTTCCATTTATTTCTTTTTCAATTTCTTTCATCTCCTTGGCTAAATTTATTCCTGATTGGTTCATTCTTTTTGATGCTGTTTAAAAGGGATTGCTTCTTACTTAGTCTTTCTGATAGTCCATTGTTGGTGTATAGGAGGACCATTGATTTTTTTATACTGACTTTGTATCCTGCAACTTTGTTGTTGTTCAGTCACTAAGTCGTGTCCAACTCTTTGCGACCCCACGGACTGCAGCACGTTAGGGCTCCCTATTCCTCACTATTTCCTGGAGTTTGCCCAGGTTCATCTCCATTGAATTGGTGATGGGATGTCGATGTTTATTCTTGCCATTTCTTGCTTGACCACGTCCAATTTATCTTGATCCATGGACCTAACCTTCAAGGTTCCTATGCAGTATTGTTGTTTACAGCATCAGATTTTACTTTCAACATCAAACACATTCACAACTGAGGATCATTTCTGCTTTCACCCAGCCGCTTCATTCTTTCTGGAGCAATTGATAATTGTCCTCCACTCTTCCCCAGTAGCATATTGGACATCTTCCAACCTGGGTGGGGGGAATGGTTCATCTTTTGGTGTCATATCTTTCTGCCTTTTTATACTGTTTATGGAGTTCTCATGGCAAGAATACTGGAGTGGTTTGCCATTCCCTTCTACAGTGGATCAAGTTTTCTTAGATCTCTCACTGTGACCCATTATATCATTTTTATAATAAAGGGATGTTGAATTTTATCAAACACATGATTTTTATCCTTTATTTTATTAATGTGATATATCACATTTATTAATTCACATATATGTTGAATCATTCTTGCATGGGAAGCATTTCATACCTTTTTAGGGGCTTAGCAACACGTTTTTGAATGGACATAGCTACTAGCATGTAAAATAAGCTACTAGCATATAAAATTAGGCCAAAATAATGTTGTGAATGGGTTCTTCCCTGGTAGCTCAGCTGGTAAAGAATCTGCCTGTAATTCAGGAGATGCTGGTTCAATTCCTGGGTCAGGAAGATCCGCTGGAGAAGGGGTGGGCTACCCACTCCAATATTGTTGGGCTTCCCTGGTGGCTCAGCCCGGTGGTAAAGAATCCCCCTGCAATGTGGGAGACCTGCGTTCGATACCTGGGTTGGGAAGATCCCCTGGAGAAGGGAACAGCTACCCACTCCAGTATTCTGCCTTGGAGAATTCCATGGACTATTCCATGGGGTTGCAAAGAATCAGACATGACTGAGTGACTTGCACTTTCAATATTGTGAATAGTTATTACTCTAATAGATATCAAAAGTATAGACCATTTCCACCATCGCAGAAATTTCTTTTGGATACTGCTGTTCTGTATTATTTTATGTAATGAGGGATTGAATATCATTACAGTAAAAGTTTTAAGAATCACTCCTTGCTAATTACGTAGAATTTCAGAAGATCTAGAGTCTTGGAAAGATTGGATGACATAGTGAAGTGAACAGTACACCATGCTGTTTAAGAAACACTAATCTAATTAACAGTGAGCACTAACCAGTTGGTTTTTTTTTTTTTAATCCTAGTTCTGCTTTGTGTTGTATGAATTAAAGCTCTTATAAAACAATAAAAGCAGACAAGAAACAGCTAATGTGTGTTCACTGTAAGTTTTACAGTGTAAAAAAATTAGAAAAACCATTTTTAAAAAGAAAAATCATATTTGTAAAACATGGACTTGATGTCTATCATCCATTTAAGTTCTTTTTGTAACATGATATAATTCATTGTATCGCCTTCTCTAATTCCATCCACTTTATATCGAGCCACTTCTCTCTTAGCTTCATAACTTTGTTTGACTGAAGTATTAGATCATCAGTAAAGAAGAGACCTAAACTTGAGTTTTGTGTTTTTATTTAATTTTGGATTCCCCAAATGTGTTGTTATAAACAGTAAGGATTTCCCTCCGTGGTTCAGTGATAAAGAATCTGCCTGCAGTGCAGGAGATGAAGGTTCCACCCCTGGCTCAGGAAAATCCCCTGGAGGAGGGCATGGCAACCCACTCCAGTATTCTTGTCTGGAGAATCCCATGGACAGAAATGCCTGGTGGGCTACAGTCCATGGGATTGCAAAAGGTCAGACACAACTGAAGAGACTTAGCATGCATGCACATAAACAGTAAATACATAATGGAAATTTATTACCAAATATGAAACATCTTAGAGGATACAAGTTTACTAGGATAGAAAACTTGAAAAGTTAAGAAAACTTTGAAGTGAAATAGAATTGGATAAGAAGGAAGAGTGTGTCTAGAAGAATTTCATTTGGTACAGAGAACCAATACCATAAAAACGTCTTTTCTGAAATATGATTTTTTAAAAATCAAACATTTTTTGTTTTTCCGATAATTTCGTTATACAGGTTCTTGGCAGAAGAGAATAATCAATATGCTAGAGGAGTTACTTGTGTTGGAATTTTATCTTTGTTTTCTTAAATAAGGTTTCAGTTCAGTTCAGTCACTCAGTCGTGTCCGACTCTTTGCGACCCCATGAATCGCAGCACGCCAGGCCTCCCTGTCTATCACCAACTCCCGGACTTCACTCAGACTCACGTCCATTGAGTCCGTGATGCCATCCAGCCATCTCATCCTCTGTTGTCCCCTTCTCCTCCTTCCCCCAATCCCTCCCAGCATCAGTCTTTTCCATTGAGTCAGTTCTTCGCAAGAGGTGGCCAAAGTATTGGAGTTACAACTTCAGCATCAGTCCTTCCAGTGAACACCCAGGACTGATCTGATGAACTGGTTGGATGTCCTTGCAGTCCAAGGCACTCTCGAGTCTTCTCCAACACCAGAGTTCAAAAGCATCAATTCTTCAGCACTCAGCTTTCTTTACAGTCCAACTCTCACATCCATACATGACCACAGGAGAAACCATAGCCTTGACTAGACAGACCTTTGTTGGCAAAGTAATGTCTCTGCCTTTTTTTTTTTTTGTCTCTGCTTTTGAATATGCTATCTAGGTTGGTCATAACTTTCCTTCCAGGAGTAAGCGTCTTTTAATTTCATGGCTGCAATCACTATCTAGTGATTTTGGATAAAGTCTGACACTGTTTCCACTGTTTCCCCATCTATTTGCCATGAAGTGATGGAACCAGATGGCATGATCTTAGTTTTCTGAATGTTGAGCTTTAAGCCAACTTTTTCACTTTCCTCTTTCATTTTCATCAAGAGGCTTTTTAGTTCTTCACTTTTCTGCCATAAGGGTGGTGTCATCTGCCTATCTGAGGTTATTGATATTTCTCCCAGCAATCTTGATTCCAGCTTGTGCTTCTTCCAGTCCAGTGTTTCTCATGATGTACTCTGCATATAAGTTAAATAAGCAGGGTGACAATATACAGCCTTGATGTACTCCTTTTCCTATTTGGAACCAGTCTGTTGTTCCATGTCCAGTTCTAACTGTTGCTTCCTGACCTGTTTCTCAAGAGGCAGGTCAGGTGATGTGGTATGCCCATCTCTTTCAGGATTTTCCCCAGTTTATTGTGATCTACACAGTCAAAGGCTTTGGGATAGTCAATAAAGCAGAAATAGGTGTTTTTCAGGAACTCTCTTGCTTTTTTGATGATCCAGTGGATGTTGGCAATTTGATCTCTTGATTCCTCTGCCTTTTCTAAAACCATCTTGAACATCCGAAAGTTCACAGTTCACGTATTGCTGAAGCCTAGCTTGGAGAATTTTGAGCATTACTTTACTAGTCTGTGAGATGAGTGCAATTGTGTGGTAGTTGCAATTGTGTGGTAGTTTGAGCATTCTTTGGCATTGCCTTTCTTTGGGATTGGAATGAGATACTGCTGCTTAGTATCTGATCAGGGCATAGAAACATGGTGTAGCAGACTTACTTTGAGGTCCAAGATTCTGACGGCATAGGAAATTAAAAGTGTGGCTGCATGTTTCATAATATGACACTTTTGGCTCCTATATTAATATAGTTATCCAAGATAGTTTATAAGCAGCTTATTACTTTATATTTAACCAAACATTTCCCTCATTTCCATAAATAGTTATAAGCTCATTGATGATTTTAATGATCAATGTATATGAGTATTTAACCATAACCAAGTGTTAAAGTGTTTTCTAAACCAATATTCCCTTTTACCTGAAATAATTTTAAATAAATACTTTATGTAAAGTATTGAGTTCGAAACACTAGCTCAGCACTGAACACTGATTGGCCCTCTGTACATTTTGAAATGTTTCTGAAAGAATGAGGGAGAAGTTGAATTTGTATTTGAGTTTATCCTAAATCTAACCATTATTTGTCTTCATACTAGAATTGTAAAATGTATTGCATAATATATATTATATAATACATGAATGCCAGTTATAAACAAAAATTTTCAGTTCTTCCTTTTCTCTTCCTATTTTAATTATAGATTCTTAGGAGTTTGTTTGCTTTTTTCCCTGAATCCCAATATTTTGTTTTCAGTAGGAACTGTCTCCCATCAGTTCAGTTCAGTTCAGTCGCTCAGTCGTGTCCTATTCTTTGCGACCCTATGAACCACAGCATGCCAGGCCTCCCTGTCTGTCACCAACTCCCGGAGTCCACCTAAACCCACGTCCATTGAGTTGGTGATGGCATCCAACCATCTCATCCTCTGTCGTCTGCTGCTCTTCCTGCCCTCAATCTTTCCCAGCATCAGGATGTTTTCAAATGAGTCAGTTCTTTGCATCAGTTGGCCACAGTACTGGAGTTTCAGCTTCAACATCAGCCCTGCCAGTGAACACCCAGGACTGATCTCCTTTAGGATGGACTGGTTGGATCTCCTTGCAGTCCAAGGCACTCTCAAGAGTCTTCTCCAACACCACAGTTCAAAAGCATCAAATTTTCTGCACTCAGCTTTCTTTATAGTCCAACTCTCACATCCATACATGACCACTGGAAAACCATAGCCTTGACTAGATGGACCTTAGTCGACAAAGTAATGTCTCTGCTTTTGAATATGCTGTCTAGGTTGGTCATAACTTACCTTCCAAGGAGTAAGTGTCTTTTAATTTCATGGCTGCAATCACCATCTGCAGTGATTTTAGAGCCCCGCCACCCCAAATAAAATCAGTCACTGTTTCCACTGTTTCCCCATCTATTTGCCATGAAGTGATGGGACCGGATGCCATGATCTTAGTTTTCTGAATGTTGAGCTTCAGTAGTAGTGTGTTAATGTGTTGAATATGACTTTACCTTCTTCAGAATCAAAAGGTCTGGTTTTAAGACCTGGCATGCAGTTAGGTTCTAAAAGGTGACAGAATCCAGCTCAGATGGTTCAGGAGGAGTACAGGGATAGGGATGGAGTAAGAAAACTGACAAAGGATGTGTTTTCACTGGTTACAGAGGAAAACTTGAAAGGGCAAGGAAAGCATAGTGTCATTAGAGCCTAGTGAGAACTGTGGAGAAGTGAGTACCTGACAGGAGCCATGAGTGATGAAGGGACACAGCGTCTGTCACAAAATATGACCGGTAGGAAGGAGGGAATTGGAAAGAAATAATCCAGCTTTTCTCTGCCAGTGATGGACAGTCCTGGAACGAAGCAGATGCTGTTCAGGTCTGCTTCCTTTCGGCACAGAGTGGGGCAGAAGAATTTTGGAGGGATGGGGTAGTGGCAGTAAGATAATAACCAGGACAGCTACTCACCAGAGGGGGGCTGACTTAAGGTGATCTTTTAGATTCAGTTTCTTATCTCTAAACTGCAGATACTTTACTGGGGTTGATGTGGTCGTTAAGTGAGCCATATCAAAGTACTCCAATAGTGCGTTGGTCTTGTATTTTTTAGAAGTTTTGATAAGGTGTGAATTTGAAAAGCTCAGCTTTATTTCTCTTGGTTCTATGCTGCATTTGTTTCATAAGAACTTTGATTGCCACCATACTTTTGAATATATGTTAGTATTTGTGTTTCCCAATGATTTTAGGGGCTTCCCTGTTAGCTCAGTTGTAAGGAGTCCACCTGCAATGCAGGAGACCCCTGGTTCGATTCCTGGGTTGGGAAGATCTTCTGGAGAAGGGATATGCTACTCACTCCAGTTTCTTGGGCTTCCCTGTGGTTCAGTTGGTAAAGAATCCGCCTGCAAGGTGGAAGACCTGGGTTTGATCCCTGGGTTGGGAAGAACCCCTGGAGAAGGGAAAGGCTACCCAGTCCAGTATTTTGGCCTAGAGAATTCCATGGATTGTATAGTCCATAGTGTCGCAGAGTCAGACACGACTGAGTGACTTTCTCTGTACTTCAGTGATTTTTGAGAAGTGAACAATCATTGTTCAGTAGTTCCCAGGATTTAGACTTCTTTTACTTACTGCCAAATGAGAGGTTTCACTCTCTACATTCTTGGTGTAGACAGAGCAGTGCTTGCTTCTGAACTTACAGGTGAAGTGCTTTTGAGATGCAGAAATTATCTCTCTGGTAAGAGACTGGTCAGACTTCACTCTCCCGCGTCTACCAGTGATGTATCCTTAGTGACTGCTTCTATTTTCCTGAGACAGCAGTGATTGTATTTTCAAATTTTTTCCTCCTAATTCTTACTGTATTTCTTCTCACAGAGATGTGCTTTCATCCAGCTTTACCTCTGAGCGTTAGTAGGCCAGACCAGAGTCAAGCATTCACTCTGTTTTCAGGAAATGTATAGCCACTAGATGCTATTTTACTTAAAAGCACTTTTTGTTTTTTAAAAAATGCTCTCACAAAAACTGTATGTGAATTTGAAATTAAGTACTTTCTATGTAATTTACAGGCTCAAGTTAGCAGATTTGTACATTGCAAATTGAACTTTTCTGAATTACTGACTAAATCTTAATTATTTTCCACCAGACGGTCTGCCAAATCGCGAAGCAGAAGCCCGTATTCATCTAGGCATTCAAGATCTCGTAGCAGGCATAGATTGTCTAGATCCAGAAGTCGTCATTCTAGCATTTCTCCTAGCACACTAACTCTGAAGAGTAGCCTGGCAGCTGAATTGAACAAGAATAAAAAAGCACGAGCTGCAGAGGCAGCCAAGGCTGCAGAGGCTGCTGCCAAAGCTGCCAAAGCTGGCAGCACGTGTACACCTACCAAGGGGAACACAGAAACTGGCGCCAGTGCATCGCAGACCAACCATGTGAGGGACGCGAAGAAGCTGAAACCTGAGCACGCACCTTCTCCCTCAGGTGGCGGGACGTTAAAAACTGACAAGGCAAAAGCAAAGCCACCTCTTCAGGTAACAAAGGTGGATAACAATTTGATTATAGATAAAGCCACCAAGAAAGCGGTTGTAGTTGGAAAGGAGAGTAAATCTGCTGCCACAAAGGAGGAACCAGTATCTCTTAAAGAGAAAACGAAACCACTTACACCAAGCATAGGAGCCAAGGAGAAGGAGCAGCATGTGGCTTTAGTGACCTCTACCTTGCCACCCTTGCCTTTGCCTCCCATGCTGCCTGAAGATAAAGATGCTGATAGGTAAGTGCAAAAAAGTTGGTTGTGACTGCTTAAAGAAAAGGAAATCTCAGTTTGAAATGACAGATTATTTAACCCCTCCCCCAAAAAACTTTATGAAATACTGTTTAGTAAGTGAATTAATTTTCTTTATGGTATATAACTTAAAATGAAGCACATTGCATGTAGGATGAAAAAATTACAGCTTATGCTAAGAATTCCAGGTAAAAATTGCCATTGTCATGGGTTATAACGTATATCTCAGTTTGAGTTTGGAAATTAGAAATGTCAGTATTTTCTTTGGCTGAGTATTTGATGTTATCAGAGACAGGACATGTTATAATAGAATCTGTCCTGGGTGATAATATCATATTATCTCGGTTATTTCTAAGTGTTTTCACTGACCTTATAAACTTATCACTTTAGGTCCCTTTATAAATGCATCATTTTTTAGTTTTTTTATTGACTCAGTTTTTTGCAACTAGAGATTAATGACATGTTTCAGAAATGTCATAATGTGTTAATGCTTTCCTTTAAATTATTTATAAATTTCTGCTGTTGGGGTATAGCTAATACTTTATTTTGAAACATTTTAAAGAGGATGAAGGTAAGAATGGCTAAATGTAAACGCAGTTCTAAGAATGTTTCTCAAATTGTGCTCAGATGGAAACTTTATGCTGTGTGTGATTTGCCTATTGACTTGACCTTTCTCATTTTTAGTTTTATGAAGAAATTATAACTCCTACTCTCCTTTTGGTTAAAAAACAACTATATGGGCAGTTTTTCTAGCTGGCATCTTAAGGGAATTTGAAAACAAGTTGGTAAACATGCCATGTGGGCAGGTCTTTCAAGCACTCACTTTGGCTAGCTTTATGAAAATTTTGTAATTTAAACAAAAATAAGTTATAATTTCATGGTCTCTAAACATCTTTTCTCTTTTGTATTTTTAACACAATCAGAAATGTTGCTGAAGGGACCCCATCCAATTTAATCAGGTGTTATCAGGTTATACTATTCTAATTGTGATATTTGCAGGTTTGACTGTTTTTGTTAGGAACACTGAAGGGACATAACAGTAATGATTTATAATTTTGATGAGTCCTGGAATAGGTTGTCCAGCACAGAGAGGCATGAGTCCAGAACAGAGTCACTTCATCAGTAAGAGAATAAGCCTGTTGCCAAGAATCTAGTGATTCTGGACTAGTGAGACTAGTTATTCTCTACTTTACTCTTCATATGTGCTGTAGGGGTAAATTTTACTGGTAAGAATTCAGGATATGTGCCCAGGTGGTGACTGCTTATTAAGAAGGGCTTTCTTTGTGCATCTGTTTTTAATAAGATGGTGGCACATTCCATACTTGGTCATTAAAACTTTTTTTGATTCACCTTCTTTGCTGTCTTCTTTTTTTATTGTGTCTCTGCCCTTTTTTGCTTTGAATGTTTTTGTATGTTTCAAGGATACAGAACTTTTTTAAGACTTGAATACTACTACTGACATGTGTGGCCAAAGATTGATTTAACATCAGTTACAGCCACTCTTCTTTTTGATGTTCCAAATTTGATTGTCTGGGATTTGGCCAGTGGGAGCGCCTTTAAGCCAACTCCTTTGTCCTTTTGATATGACCCCTTTTATTTTGGAGTGAATTCTTGCTTCCCATCCAAATAATCTTTTAGACTCACTTTGAACTTTGCTTCTCTCCCAGCCCTGGAATCTATTTCTCTCTGAAAATTATAAGATAGACAGTTAATTATACATTTATAGCTAATCATCTTAAAAAAAAAATGAGGATCATACCATTTATAATGTTCTTCCCCTCTTCTTTTGAAATTTAATGTATTGGAGATCTTTCCATGTTGGTAGAGATAGATTCAGTATTCCTTCACATGGAAGTGGATGCATCCACTTATTAATTATTCTCCTGTTGATTATTGGATATTTAGATTTAAATTTTTTTGCTATTAAACACTCCTTATACTTTAATATTTTATGTACACATGAGCAATTTATGTAGGATAGTTAAGTGGTCAAAGCTCCACATTTAAAAATTCGATAGAAACCGCCAAATTGGGTCTTAGTAGGACTGATTGTGTGTCAGTTTATGTGACCAGACATATACAGTTGCTTCAGTGTCACTGGATATTGCCAGTTTTTAAATACCAAAAATCTGTAAAATATGTGGTTAATTTTGCCTTTTTCTGATTACTGAGATACAGCCTCTTTCTGAACATTTGTTGGTTATTTATTTTTTCCAGTGAATTGCTTGTTCAGTTCTTATGCTGACTTTTCCTTAAGATTATTATTATTTTTTAGTTGATTTATAGGTACCCCTTATGTTAGGATCTTGATCTGTTCCTGTCAGAGTGTGTTGCTTGTCTTTGAGACTTAACTTGTTTTGGCTGTGTGAATGTTTTCCATTTTGAATGTATTTAGATCTGTCATTTTTCCATTAAAACTTACAAGTTTAAAAAGTTTTTAAAGGTTGATTCACATCTTACAGAAATTTGTTTTTGTTTATTATATGTGGGAGAAAGACATGGTCTGATTGTCCACTCTCGTCCACCACCTTGTGGACTAATAGATCAGTTGTTACTAACATCATTTATTGAATACTCTATCTAACTTCTGGTGCCATATATAAAAATTAGACACAGGCAGGTAATGTAAAAGTGAAGGGATGGAGTAAATGACTGCTTAGTGAACAACCCAACCCTTCAGCCTCAACTTCAGTGCTGCTATGAATGAATTTGGGTCCACTGTTGGCATTTTTTCCTTTTTTCTTAGATAAATTTTAAATCATTTGATTTCTCTCGCTTGATTTTTTGTTTGGGACTTGATTAAATGTAGTGATTAATTTGGAGACTGACAGCTGTACAGAATTGGAACTTCCCATATGAAAAGATCATTTCTTTTCTTTCATTCTTGTCTAGTTTTATGTTTATCAATCATGTTTTAATTTTCTTCTCATGATCTTACACATTTCTTGTTAAGGCATTTTATTGTTTTTTGTTACTGTGGTATATGGAAACAAACAAAAAAATCATTATGTATCCTATTTGGTTATTGCAAGTATTCAGTGCGAATATATTTTAAATTATATAGTGTTATTCTTGGGAAGTAATATTTCATTTCTGTTAAGTCTTGGAGCCTTGCTGAATTTAATATTTCATATAAGAATGTATTTGAATATAGGCGGTCTTCTACATGCTAAATTGTAAGTAGAGTAAGACTTCTACTCTGTGCCCCCATGTTGAATTGTTTTTGTACAAATTTTTGACTAAAGTCTAATTACGAGTTTGAGACTAAAAGTTCTCTAAATAAATTATTTTAAATAGATTTATTTTCAGACAGTTCAAGTGGTACCTTTTCTAGAAAAAAGCTTTTACTGTCTTTCAATCTTGAGTTGGCTACCCTTTAGTACCATATTACTCTGGAAATCAGTGTGTTTAGTACTGTATCCTGCTGCTTACTGACGTCTTCCAAAAGACTGAAAGCTTTTTTCTGAGAAGAACTGAATCTTAATGTTTTCATGAATTTTTTTCTCTTGTTAATGTTTTATGTGACATCTAGCACATGGACATATACAGTGAATATTTGTTAAATGGTGGGACATTAAAATTGAAAAGTAGGTTGCATGACACCATTACTATAGAAATAAAACTGCAATCCATGTCCCTTTTGAGCTTGTTTTCCCTATTAGAGGTTACTTTCTAGTAAGTAACCTGGGGTTGTCAAGAAAAGTCATAATTTTATTCATAGTTTTTATTAAATGGTATTAAAAGATCCATATATTTATTGTACAATAATATTAATTTTCAGTGTGAGTAGAAGTGATAAGTAAAATGACGTATTGTTAACATAAGTAGTAGTCTGACTACAGCAGTGTAGTTTCAGTAAATTTTTTAAATTCTGAGACTCATAACTGTTATGAAAGTATATGAAGTAAGGCTTCTCTACTGGCTCAGTGGTAAAGAATCCACCTGCCAGTGCAGGAGACAGTGTTCAGTCACTGATAGGGAAAATCCTGCATGCTACAGAGCAGCTAAGCCTGCGCTGCAACCATGGAGCCTTGCTCTAGAGCCTGGCGGCTGCAGCTACTGAGACTGAACAACATAGAGTCTGTGCTTTGCAGCAGGAGAAGCCACTGTAATGAGGAGCCTGTGGACTGCTTGCCGCAAGTAGAGAAAACTGCATGCAGCAGCAAAGGCCCAGCACAGCCAAAAACAAAGAAATAAAATTATATATAAAAAATGAAAGTATGTGAAGTCCAAATTTTATTACCATTTTAAGATTCTCTTTCAATGTGTTATATTTGTAATGTCTGGGAGGTTTAAAATAATTACCAGGTTAACATATACTTAAAAAAACCAGAGCACTTAATCATAAAAGTATAAAACTGAGCTTAATTTTCAACTGTATTCTGATAAACTAGAATCTTAAAAAAAACTAAAAAAAAAAAAAAAATCATTGTCCAATTCAAGAAAAAATTGATTTGGAAAAGAGATGAAGCTAAATCAGTTTTTTGTGTATGTGCTCAGGCCTGTCTGACCCTTGCCACTCTATGGACTGTAGCCCTCCAGGTTCCTTTGTGTATGGAATTTTCCAGGCAGAAATACTGTAGTGGGTTGCCATTTACTATTCCAGGGGATCTTCCTGACCCATGGATCGAACCTAGGTCTCTTGCATCTTCTGCATTGGCAGGTGGATTCTTTTCTACTGACCTACCTGGGAAGCCCTAAATTAGTTCCCTGTGGTTATTTAAATAGGCAAGATAAATAATAGCATGTGGTTTATTTCTTATAACAAAATGGCTTTTTGTCTCTCTACCAGAATCAAACCAAATGCTTTAAAACTAATGAATTTTCCTGTAAAGCATGACTTCTTGACTTTAAGTTTTAATTTATAGTTTATATAGTAATTCTGTATCATTTAAAAATAAACATTTTTTAAGAACAGGTTTAATATTTACAAAAACATACAGTGATGTTACAGAGGGTTGCCATATACCTTGAACTTGGTTTCATTATTAACATCTAACAGTATTGTATGGTACATTTGTTACAATTAACAAATGTAAATATTGAACCAATACTCATACATTATTAGTAACTGAATTCCATATTTTTCTTAGTTTTCCATTGTTTTTT
>SJYX01016621.1:724960-852708 GCA_006410675.1 Oreotragus oreotragus
TCTCTTCTTTTCACAGCTATTTGTAAGGCCTCCCCAGACAGCCATTTTGCTTTTTTGCATTTCTTTTCCATGGGGATGGTCTTGATCCCTGTCTCCTGTACAATGTCATGAACCTCCTTCCATAGTTCATCAGGCACTCTATCTATCAGATCTAGGCCCTTAAATCTATTTCTCACTTCCACTGTGTAATCATAAGGGATTTGATTTAGGTCATACCTGAATGGTCTAGTGGTTTTCCCTACTTTCTTCAATGTAAGTCTGAATTTGGCAATAGGGAGTTCATGATCTGAGCCACAGTCTGTTGTAGAGTAGAAAGCTAGAAAACGTTTAAAATAGTCTCTACTTGAGTATTGTAGCTTAATTACTTAAATTCTCTTACCTGCCAGAATATTAAAATACTACAGAGTTACATATCTTCTTGACGAGTGTCAACTGTTTGTTGTGTATATAATGCAGACTTTTAAAAAAGTGTGGATTCCTAAGGTATGATTATATTAACATTTCTATATTCTCTTGACTGAAAGTCTTTCTGGTGCTTCTGTTTTTAAGATAGCTTTATTGAGCCATAAGTATCAATATGCTTTATATCTTAATATGCTTTATAGTTAGATCTTTGGTAATTTTCGTATTTTTAAATTTTGAAAGCAAATACGTATAGATTTGATGTCAGTAATGAAAAAGAAAACACTCTGGTGGCTGATTAGAGAGGTTTGACTCTTTGGACTGGTGTTGCTTTGGTCCACTCACTGAAAAATTACATTGTATTTCTGAAAGTCCCTCATAAACACTTTACTTCTCCTCTTCTGTTAGTCTACAGAAGGAAAGTCAGTATGCAGAAATAATAACTTGACTTTCATGATGATTTATAGTACCAACTCACAGTGTTACTTGTCTTAGATGATCACAAATATACAAGAGTGAGGGGAAATAAAAGATTTAAGATTGGGTGGAGGGTGGATACTGAGTATTAAATAGTTTATTCAGTTTGCTTGATTGTATATAAAAACTTCAGAACTATATTTGATAGAATATGTGGGCCTCGCTATGGTGAAATCAAAGAGAAAGATATTGACTGGGGAAAACGCTGCGTGGATAAATTTGATATCATCGGAATTATTGGAGAAGGTACCTATGGACAAGTTTACAAGGCCAGGGATAAAGACACTGGTAAGAATGCCAAGTATTTTGGATCTTTGGGTCTATGGAATGTACTTAATATATGTTTCTCTTCTAATGTATAACTTGAAGTTTCAGGAAAAAGTTAAACTTGAATTTATCATGCTCTACTTTCATCTTGTTTTTGGTTTCATTTTCTATATAGACTAACATTAAGATATGTGTTCAGGTAACAAGGTTTATACATATATATGTTAAAAAATTTTTTTTTAGTATTTATGTTGTGTAATATGGGGGGATTTAGATTTTTACGGTCAGTAAAATTTTATGTTGTTAGTAATCAGGTGGAAAGTACCTTGACCTTAATTTTGTTCTATTAAGACTCATGTGATACCTATATTTTGTGCCCCCCACCCCCCCAGTTTTTTTTCTGTAGAAGTTATACTTTATTTGGAGGCCAGATTTAGTAGTGTACTCTTTCAAATTATGAGTCACCTGAGAGAAAGTTTTAAAAAGCTTTGGAGTAGAGGAAAAAGTAATTATGTTAGAGGTCATATATTTAGTGCTTAGAGCCAATATTTAATTTTTATTTATAGTTCCTTGTTGATATAAACCAATACATAAGATAGTATAGATGTTTGAGACCACTTAGTATAAGGGAGACTACCTATGCATAGAAACTTTGAAGTCAGTTATAGGATGCAGCAATAAAGTAATGTTTAGAAAGATGATTCTGCATTATCAAAAGAAGTTGAATTATAAAGCAAGGACTCATACTTTATTTTAGAGTTCTATTAAAAAGAATCAACTAAGTTTTAATGACTAAAAGTAAAAATGTCCTTCCTTTAGAAAAATTATAAGTACTGATTTCTTCTTTTTTCTTACAAAAGAAGTGGAATGAACAAACATTATAGTGAATTTTCTCTTAAAATAGGATTTCTGTGTGTGTGTTTCAGTGCACACACCCCGCTTCTTTGGTAGCTCAGATAGTAAAGAATCCACTTGCAAGCGGGAGACCTGGGATTCAGTCCCTATTGGGAAGATCCCCTGGCAAAAGAAATGGCTGCCCACTCCGGTATTCTTGTCTGGAGAATCCCATGGACAGAGGTGCCTGGCGGGCTACAGTCTATGTGTCTGCAAAGAGTTGGACATGACTGGGTGACTAACACTTCAATACTTAGATTATCTGTTATAAAAACTCAGTTTTATTTAAATTATGAAATCATTTAGTGTTGGAAGAACACATAGTTTGGAGACAGCTAAACCAGGTTTTGAATTCCAGTTTCACTACTAGATAACTGTGCATCTTTGGACAGGTTAATATATATGAGCATATCTTCTATCTGTTTAATTTCCAGAGTTTTTGCATCTGTTTAGAGAGATTTTATACATGTATAAGCAAATTAGGTGTGTATTTAGTGTTTCCTCTTCATTAAAAAAATTGACAGTGTAATGTATCAACCCTCATTATCTTGCTTTTTTCATTTATGCATCTTATCATAAAATAATAATATATTGGGACCTACCGTATCCTTTTTAACAGTTATATAGTATTCCGTAGTTTGATAAATACCCCCTAATATATTTAACCAGAGACTTTTTGAACCATAAATTTATAATTTGGTGTATTGGGAACCAAAATATATTTTGTGGGTTGTAGTTTCAAGAGGTAGGAACTGAAATTATGAATTAAAAATTGGGGGGATTCCCTGGTGGTCCAGTGATTAAGACTCCAAGCTTCCTCTGCAAGGGCATAGCTGTGATCCTTGGTTGGGGAACTAAAATTCCCATGAACTGCCTGGTGCAGCCAAAAAGAAAAAATAAAAGTTTAAAATGTTATTTGGTTTTGTTAGTTGGTAACTTGATTTTATTTACTTTTCTAATAGGAGAAATGGTAGCCTTAAAAAAAGTGCGCCTGGATAATGAAAAGGAAGGGTTTCCTATTACAGCAATTCGAGAAATTAAAATTCTCCGGCAGCTTACCCACCAGAGTATTATCAATATGAAGGAAATAGTGACCGATAAAGAAGATGCTTTGGACTTTAAGAAGGATAAAGGTATGTGTGCATGTTTATATAATCAGCTCTGTATATTCATGTTGTTGCTAACATATATTTTGGTGTTGATTATTTATTAGATACAGTAAAGCTATTGCCTTAAATCAAACTTATTAAATTTTTTTCTAAAAATATTTTATTGAATTATAGTTGATTTACAGTGTAGTAATAATTTGCACTGTATAGCAAAGTGATTCAGTTTTACATTTGTATACGTTCTTTTCTATATTCTGATATGAATTTCATGTGATGATAAACAGAATATTGACTATGGTTCCTTGTGATATATAGTAGGACTTTGTTGTTTATCCATTGTATTTATAATAGTTTGCATCCAATAATCCCAAATTCCTAATCTTTCTGTCCCCCATCTCGCCTCCTCCTTGACAACCACAAGTCTATTTTCTGTGTCTATGAGTCTGTTTTGTTTTGTAGGTAAGTTCACTGGGTCACATTTTAGATCCACATGTAAATGATACCATATGATACTTGTCTTTGTATGACTTCACTCAGTATGATCATCTCCAGGTCCATCGTGTTGCTATGAACGGCATTATTTCA
Source organism: Oreotragus oreotragus (assembly GCA_006410675.1). Lineage (NCBI taxonomy): Eukaryota > Metazoa > Chordata > Mammalia > Artiodactyla > Bovidae > Oreotragus > Oreotragus oreotragus. The sequence continues at coordinate 728,695 of SJYX01016621.1, forward strand.
TTCTTTTCTGTGTCTGAGTGATGTGTATATATATACCACATCTTCTTTTCTGTTCGTCTGTCAATGGACATTTGTGTTTCCTTGTCATGGCTGTTGTAAATAGTGCTGCTGTAAACATTGGGGTGCACGTATATTTCTGAATTATAGTTTTGTCTGGATATATACCCAGGAATCAGATTGCTGGATCATAGGGTAACTCTATTTTACTTTTTTGAGGAACCTCCATACAATTTTCCATAGTGGCTGCACCAACTTATGTTCCCACCAACAGTGCAGGAGGATTCCCTTTTCTCCACACCCTCTCTAGCAAGTTATTTGTAGACTTTTTAATGCTGGTCATTTTGAACTGGTATGAGGTAGGGACCTCACGGTAGTTTTGATTTGCTCTTCTCTAGTAATTAGTGATGTTGAGCATCTTTTCATGTGACTGTTGGCCACCTATATGTCATCTTTGGAGAAATGTCTGTTTAGGTCTTCTGCCATTTTTCAGTTTGGTTGTCAAATTCTATTTTAAAAATAGCTGTGTTGAATTATTTTACATGTATTACCTTACTGGTTTTCGAGTCACCTAAGTAAACATCGAAGCATACTTAGCAGTATTACACGTAAAGCATTGACTAGTAATATTTGTTTTAGGGGGCTCAATATATAATTTTTAGTTAGTTCAGTCACTCAGTTGTATCCGACTCTTCGCACTCCATGAATTGCAGCACGCCAGGCCTCCCTGTCCATCGCCAACTCCCGGAGTTCACCCAAACTAAATGTGCATCGAGTCAGTGAAGCCATCCAGCTGTCTCATCCTCTGTCGTCCCCTTCTCCTCCTGCCCCCAATTCCTCCCTGCATCAGAGTCTTTTCCAATGAGTCAACTCTTCACATGAGGTGGCCAAAGTATTGGAGTTTCAGCCTCAGCATTAGTCCTTCCAGTAAACACCCAGGACTGATGGACTGGTTGGATCTCCTTGCAGTCCAGGGGACTCTCAAGAGTCTTCAACACCACAGTTCAAAAGCATCAGTTCTTTGGCAGTCAGCTTTCTTTACAGTCCAACTCTCACATCCATACATGACGACTGGAAAAACTATAGCCTTGACTAGATGGACCTTTGTTGGTAAAGTAATATCTCTGCTTTTTAATATGCTATCTAACATACCTATATCTATGCTGTATAATTTTTAGTCTTAATTTTTTAGTGATTGAGAAGCAGTTTGTAGTAGTAGTGTTAGAATATATTTACCTTAGATTTTTAATGTTAAAATGCCTCAGCTTACAAGTAAAGTCTATGGCAGGCATATATATTATTTCTAAAAGCGTGGAGACAAAAATTTTAACCTGAAATTGTTTTTTGATAAACTATAGTAGTATATGGTTGACTTTTAGCAAAAACAGTTGAAAAGACATTAGTGTGCTTTTTGAAGTAGTTAAAAAGTAGTTATTACAGGATATATGATGGATAAAAGAAATGCTCTACCTCCAATAGGTTTTAGATCTTCAGAGTAAGATTTTGGAACCAAGATTGACGCCCTGATTGGTTTTCAAAGAGCAGAATTCATTTTCAAACTAAATCTGGTATAAAATAGGTTACATTAGGTATGTTCTGATTGAGCATGATTCTTAGCCTCCTCCCATCCACAGGTATACTATCCACCATCTTATTCTTCTATGGACCAAAGTATAAAAATGATTGATGTTATATATAGTAACCATTTCTTGTGAAGGAACCTATGTTTGAAAGTATTCTGTATTTCTTATGGAGATCATCAGAATCATCTTTTTAATTGACATCACGTTCATTAGTTTTTTCCCCATAATAAAGCTAATTTCTTAGCCTGACTTTCAACCCAGTTTGCCTTTTTCATGTTAGTTATCATTATTTCTTACAGTGTAGTAGAAAGGAGACCTGTTTGACTTCAGTTGGAATGTCAGATAGAGACTTAGCTTTTTAATAGGGTCTTTAGCCCTTCTGAGCCTGCTATTTCTTCAACCTTTAATGGGAAATATTTCTCTTACTGTGTAGTGAGAATTAAGATTTTATGAATGAGGGTGGTGACAAATTTTGGTTTTTATTAATCTTGTACTATAGCCAAGTTTATATAGTATTTTGCCTGTAACATATCCTGGACTTGCTATTTTTTTCTGATCTGTGGATCACATCCTTGTTTATTTTCCCAGAACCAGCCCAAATCAGTTTTTCTGATTGCTCACCAAACTCAAGTCACATTGCTTGTTTGGTCAGATAGGCTAGTGCACTTCTTTGCCCTGCAGCCTTTCTTTACACTGGCATATACCTCTCCAACCCCAACACACACACATTGTTTGAAGGCTAGTTTCTCTTTTCTCCAGGTCTCTACCTGAGTGTTGTTTAGTGAGGCCTTACCTGGCCATATGATAGAAAGCAAAGAGTAGCTAAAGAGCCTCTTGATGAAAATGAAAGGGGAGTGTGAAAAAGCTGGCTTAAAGCTCAACATTGAAAAAAATGAAGATCCTGACATCCAGTCCCATCACTTCATGGCAGATACTTGGGGAAACAATGGAAACAGTGACAGACTATTTTCTTGGGCTCCTAAATCACTGCAGATGGTGACTGCAGCCATGAAATTAAAAGATGCTGGTTCCTTGAAAGAAAAGCTATGACCAACCTAGATGGCATATTTAAAAGCAGAGACATTACTTTGCAGACAAAGGTCCATCTAGTCAAAGCTACAGTTTTTCCAGTGGTCATGTATAGATGTTGAGAGTTGGACCATAAAGAAAGCTGAGTGCTGAAGAATTGATGCTTTTAAACTGTGGTGTTGAAGACTCTTGAAGTCCTTTGGACTGCAAGGAGATCAAACCAGTCCATCCTAAAGGAAATCAGTCCTGGTATTCTTTGGAAGGACTGATGTTGAAACTGAAGCTCCAGTGCTTTGGCCACCTGATGCAAAGAGCTGACTCATTAGAAAAGACCCTGATGCTAGGAAAGATTGAAGGCGGGAGGAAAAGGGGATGACAGAGGATGAGATGGTTGGATGGCATCACCGACTCAATGGACATGAGTTTGAGAAGGTTCCAGGAGTTGGTGATGGACAGGGAAGCCTGGCGTGCTACAGTCCATTGGGTTACAAAATGTTGGACACAGCTGAACGACTGAACTGCGTGGCCGATCTTCCCACTTTCCACCACGGTGTCCTTAAGAAAACAACATTAAGTGGTTTCGCTGTGTGTATAGTTTTATGCAGGATCACATAGAGGCTGAAGGAGCTTTTTCTGAATTAACTGAGGTAATAATGCAGGAGAGACTAATTCTGAATTTTTTTCCTAATTCTTTTTTCATGTTTAAGCAGTTCCATTTCTTTTAAATTATCTTTGAGGGAATCTTTGAACGTTTTGTCGTTTATAGTTTTTTTATTTTTAATGTGAGGTATAAGAAACATTTCCTGTACCTCTAGATCTTTAGTTTCTGTGATGGGATGCAGTTACTTGTTTCAGTTTTAGTATTCCGGTGTGCATACAAAGTCAACAAGCTGTGAATTATTTTGCAGCAGAAGCTTTGCCTTGTTATTTTCTTCTTTCAACTGAGGATTATGAATTTACAGATACTTTCTGAATGAATTTAATAATGTTCAATTAAAATTTTTAATGCAGTTTATAATTCTCTGAGTAGAGGAGACTTTTTGTATTACAGTTATATGAAGAATAAAGTAAAAACTTCAGTTATTGATCTCTATGTGCTGTGCTTGGTCATTCAGTTGTGTCTGACTCTCTGCGACCCCATGGACTGTAGCCAGACAGGCTACTCTGTCCATGGAGATTCTCCAGGCAAGAATACTGGATTGGGTTGCCATGCCTTCCTCCTGGGGATCTTCCCAACCCAGGGATCAAACCCAGGTCTCTCACATTGCAGGCAGATTCTTTACCGTCTGAGCCACCAAAGGGAAGCCCAAGATTTGTTCTCCATATCAAAATGTAAATATTTAGTATTCAGGTTAAAAACAAAGACTGAAATAATGGTATCAATATAGCAAAATAGTATTTTCGTATTTAAAATTAACATAATAACCTGGATAACCAAACCAGTATTAAAATTACTTGGTGTAAACTGTTAGCTATATTATATTTAATACTAGTATTTGTTTAATGAGAGAATTGAGTAATTTTTTAATTTGGAATTTTCCTAAGGATCAAGAAAACAGTTTAGCAATGCTTATGGCAAAGTGTCACCTGGAGTATGAAGTCAAGTGGGCCTTAGGAAGTATTACTATGAACAAAGCTAGTGGAGGTGATGGAATTCCAGCTGAACTATTTCAAATCCTAAAAGATGATGCTGTCAAAGTGCTGCACTCAATATGCCAGCAAATTTGGAAAATTCAGCAATGGCCACAGGACTGGAAAGATACTTGTCATTCCAGTACCAAAGAAGGGTAATGCCAAAGAACATTCAGACTACCGACTGTGCAGTTGCACTCATTTCACGTGTCAGAAAGGTAATGCTCAAAATCCTTCAAGCTAGGCTTTAATAGTATGTGAATGGAGAACTTACATATTTTCAAGCGGGATTTAGAAAAGGCAGAGGAACCAGGATCAAATTGCCAATATCCTTTGGATCATCAGAAAAGCAAGAGAATTTCAGAAAAACATCTGTTTCTACTTCATTGACTACACTAGAACCTTTGACTGTGTGGATCATAATCGCTATGGACAGAGGAGCCTAGTGGGTTATAGTCCATAGGGTCACAAAGAGTTGGACACTACTGAAATGACTGAGCACACATACACGCTGATACTTCATATGTTTTGTGATGAGAGAATTATTGATTATTGATTGATTTGGTCATTTTTTCATTCCACACACTGTGCCCAGTCAAGACTTGGGCTGACCAAAACAGGATCCATTAGGCAATGTGGTTATTTGAATTTAAACTAATTAAAGTTAAATAAAATTAAAAGTTGAGTTCCTTGGTTACATTAGCAACATTTCAAGTACTCTATAGTTGTATGTCACTACTGGCTGCAATTTGGATGGTGAAGCTATAGATTGAAAGAAAGTGAAAGTCGCTCAGTTGTGTCTGACTGTTCGTGATCCCATGGACTTACAGTCCATGGAATTCTTCAGGCCAGAATATTAGAGTGGGTAGCCTTTCCCTTCTCCAGGGGATCTTTCCAACCCAGGGATCGAACTGAGGTCTCTCACATTGCAGGTGGATTATTTACCAGCTCAGCCACAAAGGAAGCCCAAGAATACTGGAGTGGATAGCCTATCCCTTCTCCAGCGGATCTTCCTGACTACAGAATATTTCCATCAAATCAGCAAGTTCTAATGAACAGTGCTTGAGATATATAAGGGAAAGAAAAACATCTGGTCTGTGAATCAGCTGAGCTTCTGGGAACCAGACGGATCAGTGCTTGCTAGAACTAGAACAAACTAATACATGAATGACAAGCTTATTTCTGCCCAGAAATTTTCCTCTGTTAATTTGTAATTGCTAAAATTTCAGTTGTAGGTGGTGAGTTTTCAAGAGAAGTGAAAAAATTTAAATACAGGCTGTGGAATCTTACCTAATAAGTAGGAGAAACTTGGTTAAGGTGTCTGCACCTACTAACTCTATACTATATCTTCTTTTTTCCCAACTTAAAAAAGTAATGAACTGGTTGTTGTATTAAAAATACAATTTTCCTGTAATGGTGCAGTCTCCGGCAGGTTATTGATGCAGGGTTGAAAGTCATTTGTAAGTTTAAATTTTTTATATACTGCTGTGTATGTGCTCAGTAGTGTCTGACTCTTTGTGACCCTATAGACTTTAGCGCACCAGGCCACTCTGTCCAGGGGATTTTCCAGGCAAGCATACTAGAGTGGGTTGCTATTTCCTGCTCCAGGCAATCTTTGCAACCCAAAGATTGAACCTGCATCTCTTGTGTCTCCTACATTGGAAGACTGCCTGTAGTAAGGCATTAATTTTGTCATGTAAAAGATAAAACGTCTCAGATGTTTAATTTATTTGTATCTGATATTTTATGTGAAATTTCCAATTAAGGTGTCTAGACCAGGGATGCATAGTTTTAAGATCTTATACCCTCTTTTTGTGTAGCACTACTACTATTTAGAATTAGTAACTTCTTTTGAGTGAGGCAGAGTATATCATGAGAAATGCTGAGCTGGATAACTCAAGCTGGAATCAAGATTCTCAGAAGAATAACAATCTCAGATATGCAGATGATGCCACTCTAATGACAGAAAGTGAAGAGGAACTAAAGAGCCTCTTGATGAAGGTGAAAGAGGAGAGTGAACAAGCTGGCTTAAAACTCAGCATTCAAAAAACTAAGATCATGGCATCTAGCCCCACCACTTCATGGCAAATAGATGGGGAAAAATGGAAACTGTGACAGACTTTATTTTTTGGGGCTTGAAAATCATGGTAACTGCAGCCACGAAATTAAAAGATTCTTGCTACTTAGAAGAAAAGCTATGACAAACCTAAATAGCATATTAAAAAACAGAGATAACAGTTTTCTGACAAAGGTCTGTATAGTCAAAGCTATGGTTTTTCCAGTAGTTGTGTACGGATGTGAGTTGGACCATAAAGAAAGCTGGGTGCTGAAGAATTGATGCTTTTGAACTGTGGTGCTGGAGAAGACTTTTGAGAGTCCCTTGGACTGCAAGGAGATCCAACCAGTCAGTCCTAAAGGAAATTAACCTTGAATACTCATTGGAAGGCCTGATGCCGCAGCTCCAATACTTTGGCCACCTCATGCAAAGGGTTGACTCATCGGAGAAGACCCTGATGCTGGGAGAGATTGAAGGCACGAAGAAAGGGGGACGACAGAGGATGAGGTGGTTGGATGGCATCACTGACAACGGGCATGAGTTTGAGCAAACTCCAGGAGAAATGAAGGACAGGGAAGCATGATGTGCTGCATGCAATCCATGTTGTTGCAAAGTTGGACACAACTTAAGGACTGAACAACAACAGCAACTTTTTAAAGTGAGGCAGAGGAGGAGAAAGAAAAATATTAGACTTTCTTTACTTGATTAAAAGAGTTATGGTTACTGGTTTAAATTTGGGAGATAACACATAAAGAATAAAATGACCCAGATATTATCACTTGAAATTTTCTGTAGTTTTCCTAATATCCCTTTTCTCTATACATATGATTATTTATTCCCAAACTGAAGCTCTGCTTCTGTCATTAATAACTTGCTTTTTTATTGGCATAGTGTCACTTGGAAGACCATATTTCATTCCTCCATTGTTGCACATTTTATTTCTTTCAGGCATTTCAACTACTGTTTGCTATACTGAAGAGTTTATTGGAAAATTCTAGTAGTTATTGTAGCTTTTCATATACCTTTAACCAAACATAGGAATTTATCTGCTAGAAAAAGTCCTAACAAGTTCTGAATTATAGGTTTGATGAGAAATGAAGTAGTGAGTGATAAAAGACTCTGTATAATAAGCATGTATAATTCTAACAGTCAGTGAGTCCATATGTCTTTTTGTATAAAACTTATTTGCATCTGATTATTCCCTTAACCTCATTATAGAAATGGGATTACTAGGTCAAAGGATTTGAACTTTTGAAATTTCCTGACACATAATCATGTTGTTTTCCAGGCAGTTTTGTGTCCATTTACACTCTGAAAAGTAGGGCAGCAATAGAACAGAATAGGAAAAAAGGGAACTGCCTCCACTTGTTAAAGGGCATCTGTGAAAAATAAGGATGTGTGCTCTTGCCACTTATATTCAACATTACCAGGGCAATTAGGTAAAAAAATGAAATAAAAAGTAACCAGTTGGAAAGGAGGAAGTAAAACCAACTCTAATCAGTTTGTGTGTGTGTGTGTTTGCATGTATACACACTACAGAATATTCTGTGTAATCCACAAAAAATCTGTTAGATCTAATAAATGCAGTCAAGAAGGTGGCAGAAGACCAATATACAGAAATCTGTTTTTCTTTACACTAGTAGTGAACTGTCTAAAGTGAAATTAAGAAAACTTTAGTTTACATTAGCATGAAAAAGAATAAAATATCTAGGAGTAAATTGACCAAAAAATTTTAAGTCTTTTGTGCCCTGAAAACTGTGAAATATCATTGAAAAAATATTAAGACCTAAATAAATGGCAAGACATTGGATCAGATTCATAATACTCCCCAGTTTGATGTATGTATTCTATTCAGTCTCTTTCAGAATCCCAGCTGGCTTCCTTACAGAAACTGACATGTTGATCATAAGATTCATATGAAAATTCAAAAGGTGAACTAGTAAAACAACAAAAAAATTAGAAAAACAAAATTGGAGGGTTCATACAAGGAGATCTCAAATATTACTACAAAACTAAACGATCAGGACTGTGTGGTACTGGCTTTAAGATAACTATAGAGTTCAGTGAACTACAATTGAGATTCTAGAAACAGACCCTCATAGTTATGGTCAGTTGATTTTTTTTTTAATGAAGATACCAAGACAAGTCTATGGAAAAGAATTAAGTTTTTTAGGAATTAGTGCTGGGTCAAGTGGGTATCTATCCACATGTAAGAGAATGAAATTGGACCCCTTTCTCACATTATACACAGTAATTAACTGAAAATGGATCAGGAACCTAAATATAAGAGCTAAAACCATATAAAACTGTTAGAAGAAAATCTAGGAGTAAACTTCATAGCCTTGGATTGGCCAGAGCCACCTTAGTTACGACACTAAAAGGAGAAACCAAAGGAAAAAAATAATTTATCGGACTTGATGAAAATTTAAAACTTTTTTTCCTTTGGTGGACCCATTGGAAAAGTGAAAAGAGAACTCACAATGGGAGAAATTTATAAACCATATATCTGATTTGAGGCTTGTATCTAGACTATATAAAGAACTCTTAGAACTAAATGCAAAGGATTTCGGTGGACATTTCTCTGAAGAAGATATGCAAATGGCCTATAAGCATATAAAGAGATGTTCAACATTATAGTCTTTAGGGAAATACTGATCAAAAATACAATGAGATACCACCTTATTCACACTATCAGTTGACCATAATTAAAAGGATAAGTAATACCAAGTGTAAGGGGAGATGTGGAGAAATTGGAAGACTTGTACATTATTGGTGGACTGTAAAATGGTACAGTGGACTACTTTGAGAAGCATCCTGGCATTTCCTCAAATTATATGTGACCCAGAACAACTTCTCCTCCTAAGGATATATCCAGTAGAAATAAAAACAGGTCTACACAAAAACTTGTATACCAATGTTCACAGTAGCTCCAAAGTGTAAAGAACCCAAATGTGAATCAGTTTTTGTAAAGAAACCAAATGAGAATCAGTTGATGAAAAGATTAAGTCTGTTATATTTATATAGTTGTGTATTACTCTGCCATTAAAAGGATTGAAGTACTTACACCAACAAATTGGGTAACTTAGATGAAATGCACTCATTCATAAAAGCACAGAACCTACCAAGAATCATGAGGAAATAGAAAATCTAAATATATAACTATTAAAGAGACGAATCTGTACTAAAAAAAAAAAAAAAATCTCTAGACTTCCGGTTCAGTCACAACTAGGTGTTGAACAGCCATCAACAGGAGGACACTGGAACCTACCAAAAAAAGATACCCTATGTCCAAAGACAAAGAAGCTACAATAAGACGGTAGGAGGGACACAAGAACGATAAAATCAAATCCCATACCTGCTGGATGAGCAAGCTACAAACTGGAGAACAGTAATACCAAAGAACTTCTTTCATTGTTGTGAAGGTTCAGAGCCCCATGTCAAGCTTCCTAGCCTGGGGATCCAGCAAAGGGACTGGGAATCCCCCAGGGAATCTGAGCTTGAAGATCAGTGGGATTTGATTACAGATAAGTCTTCCACAGCACGGGGGAAACAGAAACTCCACTCTTGGAAGGCACAGACAAAATCTTGTGTACACCAAGATCCAGGGGAAAGGAGCAGTGACCGTTCAGGAGACTGAACCAGACCTACCTGCTAGTGTTGGAGGGTCTCCTGTAGAGGTGTGGTTCAGCAGTGGCTTGCTGTGGGGATAGGGGCACTGGAAGCAGCAGTCCGGAAGGTGCCCTGTGAAGTAATTCCTCTTTGAGTTTGCCATTAACCCTACCATAGAGCCCAGGGCTGGGTCACCTCAGGCCAAACAGTTAACAGAGAAGGAGGGAAACCCCACCCATATGCAGATAATTGGATTAAAGCTTTATTAAGGCTCTGCCCACCAGAGCAAGACCCAGTTTTTCCCATCCAGTCCCTCCTCTCAGGAAGCTTACACAAACCTGTTAGCCTCATCTCCTGTTAAACAAAAGCAAGAAGAACCACATTCCCATAACTGCTAGTACGAAAACCACATTACTGAAAGTTAACTAGAATGAAAAAGCAGAGAGTTATGTCTCAGATGAGGGGACAAGGTAAAACTCCAGAAAAAAACAACTAAATGAAGTGGAGATAGGCAGCATTCTAGAAAAAGAGTTCAGAATAATGATAGTGAAGATGATCCAGAATGGAGAACATGCAAGAAATGTTTACCAAAGACCTAGAAGAACTAAAGAACAAACAGAGATGAACGTTACACTGGAAGGAATCAGTAGCCGAATAACTGAGGCAGAAGAACAGATAAGTAACCTGGAAGAAGAATGATGGAAATCACTACCACAGAACAGAATTTAGAAAAAATGAAAATAGCTTAAGAGACCTTTGGGACAACATTTGCATTATTGGGGTACTAGAAGGAGAAGAGAGAGAGAGAGGACCCAAGAAAATATTTTATGAGATATAGCTGGAAACTACCCTATCATGGGAAAGGAAATAGATAGTCAAGTCCAGGAAGTGCTGAGAGTCCCAGGCAGGATAAATCCAAGTAGGAGCACACTGAGACAGATAGTAATCAAACTGACAAAAATTAAAGACAAAGATAAAATACTAAAACCAACAAGGGAAAAACAAAAAGTAACATACAAACAAAAAGTAACATACAAGGGACCTTCCACACTGTTATTAACTGATTTCTTACTGGAAACTCTACAAACCAGAAGGGAATGGCATGATGTATTTAAAGTGATGAAAGGGAGGAACCTACAACAAGAATACTCTACCTAGCAAGGCTCTAGTTTATTTGATGGAGAAATCAAAAGCTTTCCAGACAAGCAAAAGTTAGGAGAATGCAATACTACCGAACCAGCTATATACAACAAATGCTAAAGGAACTCCTCTAGCCAAGAAACACAAGGAGAAGACCTACAGAAAATAACCCCCAAACAATTAAGAAAATGGTAGTAGGATGATGAATACTGATCATTATCTTAAATGTAAATAGATTCAGTGTACCAATCAAAAGACATCGATTGGCTGTGCGGATGAAAATGTGCCTGTATGCACTTCCACTTACCACATCACTCTACTTAACCCCTTAAATTGTATGTAATTATTTTCTCTTGTTAGGTTAGTCATGTTTCCATTATGGCTTGCAGTTATAATTATCTTTTGATTTTTGTCTGGCTGTTGATTGTGAAAGTTGATAAAATCTTTTCTTTGATTATATAACTATTTGCTTAGTACCATTGTGTTATGATTGGTCAACAGAAAATCATTGAATTCTTTATCACTAAAACTAGCATTTAATAGAAAAACCTGTAATCACTTTTAAAAATCCAGATGCATATCAGGATTATCTTGGAAAATTTTGAAAAATACAAATGCCCAAGTATTGCTTCTTTCTCCAAGGTTCCAGATGTGTTTCTAATGAGCAGCCATGTTTAAAAACAATTGGATTATATGACTTTACTTTTATCTAGTTTGTTTCACTTTTTCTATTTCATATTCAGTGTTCCCATTTCATTTAGTTTTTGTTTTCCAGGTTCTCTGTCTCTCTTTTTTTTAATGTTCTTTCTCAACCCTTTATCAAGAAAGTAGAAAAGATTTTGCATAAATATATATGTATATAAATAGTATGTATAATATATGTTTCAGAAAACTGAGGAATTTGTGCCTAGCCAAAATACTTATGACATTTTGATACCACTTGTTTGAGTTAGTATGAATAGTTTGCTAGATTTCTAATTTATAGTCACTCAAACTTTGATATAATTCCATGTATTTGTTTCAGAAAACTGAGGAATTTGTGCCTAGCCAAAATACTTATGACATTTTGATACCACTTGTTTGAGTTAGTATGAATAGTTTGCTAGATTTCTAATTTATAGTCACTCAAACTTTGATATAATTCCATGTATTTGTTTCAGAAAACTGAGGAATTTGTGCCTAGCCAAAATACTTATGACATTTTGATACCACTTGTTTGAGTTAGTATGAATAGTTTGCTAGATTTCTAATTTATAGTCACTCAGACTTTGATATAATTCCATGTATTTAGGCATTTAGTATCACTGCTAAAAATCTAGGAAGTTTATTATGTTAGTTATCTTTAAATAAAAAATTTGAATGAGGCTTGAAACTTCTAACCCAATTCTGAGAATATAAAGAGATACCATGTTACTGGAAAAAAAAAAAAAACAACCCAGGAAGTTTTTTTTTTTTTTTTTTTTAATGACCATTATCTTTATTTGGAACAAAACAATAATAGTATCAGTGGTCCTATAGCCTAGTATCCAACTCCTGGAGAAATTAAACTGTAACTTACTTTTTGATGCAGGATACAGGATGCTTGGGACTGGTGCGCTGGGATGACCCAGAGAGATGGTATGGGGAGGGAGGTGGGTTCAGGACTGGGAACTCGTGTACACCCGTGGTGGACCCATGCTGATGTATGGCAAAACCAATACAGTATTGTAAAGTAAAATAAAGCAAAAAAATTTAAAAAATGTCAAAATGGGCAGTAGAATTAAAAAAAATAAAATCATTCTTAACAGCAGAGAAAGATGTATCGATGCAAAATTTTTCCATTTCATAACTTTGTCAGAGCCAATCCATTGTGTCATAACCAGTCAGAATTATATTCTTCCTACTTTTACTTTTTAATTTCCCTTCATAGGTGTTGAATCTACATGAACAAGAGTTAATTGTCTCCAACCATTATGTATGTTTGAACAGCTTAGTTGCTCTCCTTTTTCAACTCGTCTATGCATGGTTTTATGAGTTTAATGGGGCTTCCCTGGTGTCTCAATGGTAAAGAACCCACCTGCCAAGCAGGAGACACAAGTTTGATCCCTGGGTCGGGAAGATCCCCTGGAGAAGGAAATGGCAACCCACTACAGTATTCTCGCCTGGGACATCCCATGGACAGAGAAACCTGGGAGCTACACTCCATGAGATTGCAAAAGAGTTGGACATGACTTAGCAACTAAACAACAACAAACATGAGTTGAACAATGTTCTTTAAATGTTTATCCCTTGAAATCCTAGCTTCTAGGACACCTGAGTATGACCTTATTTGGATATAAGGTCTTTATAGATGTAATGAATTTAAAATAAGGGCATTAAGTTAGGTCTTCAACCAATATAATTGACATCCTTTTAAGAAGAGGAAATTTGGGGACCTCCCTGATGGTCCAGTGGTTAAGATTCTGTGCTGCTGATGCAGGGGCTGTTGGTTCAATCCCTGGTCAGTGAACTAAGACTCTACATGCTGGGCAGCATGGCCAAAAAGGTTAAAAAAAAAGAAAGGGAAATTTAGATATAGAAATGTAGAGAGGGAAGACAATGTAAAGATACACAGAGAAGATAGCCATCTACAAGCCAAGGAGAGAGACATGGAACAGATTCCTTTTCAAAGCTCTCAAAAGGAACCAAATCTACCAATTCCCTTGATCTCAGACCACTAGCCTCCATAACTATTTCTGTTGCTTAAACCATTAGTTTGTGGCATTTTGCTATGGCAGCACTAATAAAGTAATACATATGATTAATCTTCTTATCCTTCAAGCGAAAAGGAAGTATTCGTAGCTCAGTTTGTCTGACTGTGATTCCACGGACTATATCCTGCATATAACCTGCCAGGCTCCTCTGTCCATGGGATTTCCCAGGCGGGAATACTAGAGTGGGCAACCACTCTCCTCTCCAGGGGATCTTCCCGACCCAGGGATCGAACCCGGTCGCCTGCATTGCAGGCAGATTCTTTACCGCTTGAGTCACCAAGGAAGCCCTAAATTTTGGCAGCACTGCACAACATGCTGGAATTGCTGTGCAGAGATTAAACCTGAGATCCCTGCACTGGGAGTGCAGTCTTAACCACTGGACTAGCAAGGAAAACACCATCTCAGCTCTTTATCCCAAGCATGTTCATAGATTTAGCTATGTGTCTTCCTACCTGTGCTCTCAGGTTAAGACACAGACCTCTCATATTCTGTGTAACTACTCCATCATCTGGCCCCTGTGGATCTGTTTAGTCTGCTATGTGCCACATTCCATTCTTTCTCACTACCATGTTCCAGCTGCACCAAACTACTATACTTTTCATTCCACAGATGGTCGCGACTCTTGCGCCTCCAAGTTTTCACTCATGCCCTTTCCTCTGCTACGAATCACTTCTAGTCCCTCTCCTTATCCTCGTGCTCTTTTCTCTAACTGAATTTTAATAATCATTTGGTCTCAGCTTATACAACTTTCTCTTGGAAATTTTCTCTGATGTCTAATTGCGACCTCATGGACTGCAGCCTACAAGGCTCCTCTGTCAGTGGGATTTTTCAGGCAATAATAGTGGAGTGGGTTGCCATTTCCTTCTCCAACAACCCAGGAAATTAACATGGGATACAGTATTATTAACTAAGTACAGATTTTGTTCATATTTCACAACACATAAAAAATTTTTCAACAAAAAAAGCCCAGGTCCAGATGGTCTTGCTGATGATTTCTGTAAGAAATTTAATGACAAATTAACACCAGTCCTATCCAGACTCTTCCAAAAAATTTAACAGGAGAAATACTTCAAATTCCTTCCCTAAGCCTAGCATTACTCTGTTACCAAATCTCAGCAAAGACTACAAGAAAACTATAGACTAATACTTTTGATGAATATTCAACAAGCTAAATTCAGCAGTGTTTGGAAGGATTATACACTATGATCAAGTGAGATTTATTCTTGGATTGCAAAGATGATTCAATGTATTAAAATCAATGTAATATATTACATTATTACAATGAAGGGGAAAAAAATCACATGATAATCTCAATTAAGACTAAACATTTGTCTTGGTCTCTCAGTCTCTATTTCTCAAAAAGAGAAAAAGCATTTGGCTGTTTAATGCACTTTTATATAATATAAACAGTCAACAAACTAGGAATAGAAGGAAACTGTGTCAACATATTAAAGAGTATATATGAAAATTCCACACCTAACATCATGCTTAGTGATGAAAGACTGAAAACTTGTAAAATCATGTAGAAGACAAAACTGTAGTTTCCCCATGCTATGTGAAAACTGAGGGGTCTTGTGAAGCCTTCTGTAAGCCAAATGGTGTAAAGGGAAGAAACAATTACTTTAGGACACATCTTGCTGATAAAATAAAAAAATAAATTGCAATAAAGTGCAGTTATGGCAGCCTGATGCTAGGACTGTGAGTACAGTTGCGAGGGAAGGAGCTTGGTAGTGCCACTCTCATTGCTCAGAGTGCATTCTGCCTCTGTAATGAATCAGTGTAAAATCAATGCTATTTTTGCTTTTTACCTTTTTTGGTAACAGCAAAAATCTTCTTTCAGTTAGCAAAAACGATACTAATGTAGGTCTTCTATAAAAAGCAAAGTGGTGTAAAATGAACTTTGTAAAAAGGGATATACCTGTACCTGCTTTTGATGCTTCTGTTCAACATGGTGATAGAAGTCCCAATCAGAGCAAGAAAAAGAATAGATGCCCAAATAGGAAAAGAAATAAAATTATGTCTGTTCATAGATAGCATGATTTTATGTGTAGAAAACTCTAAATGTTTCACACACACATGCACTCAGAATTAATGAATGAATGCAGCAAAGTAGCAGGGAATAAAATCAACATCCAAAAATCAATTGCATTTCTATACTCTTAACAGTAAAAAATATGAATTGGTCAAGGAAATGAAAATGTTTTACACTCAAAATTACAAGACAAGAAGTTAAGGACACTAATAAACTACAGATATTTGTGATTATGGGTTAGAAGACTTAATAGTTTTAAGGTAGTAATACTACCCAAGGTAGTCCGCAAATTCAGGGCAACTCTTATGAAAATTCCAACATTGATTTTTGCAGAAAAAGGTTTATTTGTTTTATTTAAAAAGTATAATGTAAAATATCAAACCTATGTATAAGTTTAAAAATAGTATAATGAAATAATACTCCATGTACCCATGGCCCACCCTTACCAATTATCAACTTATGGCCAATCTTGTTTGTACATATCCATATCACAGTGATCTAAACTGCAATCTCAGGAATCTAGAAAAAGAACAAATTAAACTCCAAGTAAATAAAAACAAGAAAATCAAGAGTGGAAATCAGTGAAATAGAAAACAGATATGGTAATAGATTAAAAAGCAATAAAACCAATATGTGATTCTTCGAAAGTGGGAATATCACTTTGAAAGTGGGAATATCACTTTGAAAGTGGGAATGTCACTTCTAACCCTACAGATGTTAAAACGATACAGGAATTATGACAAGTTTATATTTATAATTTCAACAACTTAGAGGAAATGAACACATTCCTCAAAGGGAAGAAAAAAGCAGAGCAATGATAAATTTGAGTAACCTTTGTGAAAGGGTTGTTGGACCCAGTTCGTGTGTGTGTGTGTGTGTGGCACCCTGCTGGTATCTCATTTCTGACACTGTGTGTGTGTGTGTGTGTGTTTAGGGTTCCCCACCTCAAGCGAGAGTCAGTGTGTGTGTGTGTGTGTGTGTGTAGGGTTCCCCACCTCAAGCGAGAATCAGTGTGTGTGTGTGTGTGTGTGTGTGTGTAGGGTTCCCCACCTCAAGCGAGAGTCAGTGTGTGTGTGTAGGGTTCCCCACCTCAAGCGAGAGTCAATTCTTAAAGCACCCTGCTGGTATCTCATTTCTGACACTGTCTACTGGAAGGTAGAAGCAGATTCCAAAGGTGTAGGGCTCAGTCCTGCAAAACTGCAATCTACTTCAGATGCTGGTCACAATCCCAGGTTGTTACCAGCACTTCTGACCAACCAGCTATAAATCAGAAGTTCCCACAACCCCCTCCTTGGGTTCACTTAACTTGCTATAATAGCTCAAAGAACTCAGGAAACTTCATTTATTCACTGGATTACAGATTTATTACAACTTGACATTAAGCGATATGAATCAACAATCCGATGAACAGATACATATGGTGAGGGTCCAAAAGGGGGAGTTTATGTCTTTGTGAAGCCTAGGGTCTGGCATGGTACACAGGGAAGCATACTGCTTCCCTAAAGGGGAAAACTCTTGAAAAACCCTTGGCCCCTGTTTTTTTGGTTGTTGTTTTATTTTTGTGCAGGCTTCATTACATAGCCAAAATTGATGATTAATTTATTGGTCATTGATTAATACTACCTCTGGCCCCTTCCTCCATAGTGGTTGCATCAGTTTCATTCCCAGCAACAGTGGAGAAGGGTTCACTTTCCTCCACACTCTCTCCAGCATTTGTTGTTTGTAAACTTTTTAATGATGGCCATCTTGACTGTTCATCTTTTTAGTGATTTATATGAAAAGTATCCTGCAGTCTGGTTTTCTTGCTCATGGTGTGTTTCTTATGTTATTGCTTAGTGTTTGTTGAGTTGAACTGAGGCGAAAAGTATTTATGAGACAAATACTATATTGTTTTCTCTTCCAGAATAACTAAATGAATGTTTCATGATTGTGAATTTTGTGTGATCAGTAAAAGTTATAGGAAGATGCTTTTAATTATTACATCAGTAAAACACAAATAGTGCTTTTAAAGAAAAAAAAAATTGAAATCTTAACTAGCAATGACTTCCTTCTTTGAGTTACAGGAAATAAAGAGTTAGCCTCGTGTGTTGAAATATAGAGGCAACATACATAGATCAGAATGTATAGGTGCCCATTAGGAGGTGATGTATGGCAAGAGGATTGTCAGTAGTTTAAAAGGAATCTGTAGGGAAAGTAGGTAAGGGGTAGATAGACGTGGAAGGGGTGTGGGGATTCCGTTTCCCTGCTGTTATTTCCTGAATAGCTGAACAAGAAATAGGTTATTTTGACGTAGATGTTATAAGGCACTAGTAATGGGAACTATGTGTAATGGTTGAGAACATAGTTGGAATCTGTGCTTCTTGCACTATTATGTCTTCCCTGTTTTCCTCACCTGGAAAATGATATAATTATTACCTAACTCTTAGGTTTCTTATATCAAATGAGACAAACTGTGAAGTGCTAAACCTAGACATTTGCACATAGTAAGCACACAGTAAAGTTTGCTGTTATCATAGCTTAGTGGTTGATTGTGAGAGCAGAAATAGATCAGTAATACAATAATTGCTTATAATCAAGCACAGAGGGTAGATGTTTGGGAGAAATGAATATTTTAATTTTAGTCTTTAGTGAAACTTGACTATGTGGAGATCAGATATCAGGAATGGTGCTGACCCAGAAGTTGAAGTAAAGAAACTGTCCTGAAAGCTTAAAAATAGTCTCTAATTATTAACAGCAAAAGTTGTTAAGAGTAAAAAACTTGTCACATCTGATCAGCTGTGATTGACTGGTTAACTCACCAGAAGTTAAAAAGTGAATTTTTTGTGTGAAGTCACTTCAGTTGTGTCTGACTTTTTGTGACCCCATGGACGGTAGCTCACCAGGCTCTTCTGCCCATGAGATTCTCCAGGCAAGATTACTGGAGTGGGTTACCATTTCCTTTTCCAGGGAATCTTCCTAACCCAGGGATCGAACTAGTGTCTCTTAAGTCTCCTGCATTGGCAGATGGGTTCTTTACCACTAGCACCACATGGAAAGCAAGCCCTAGAGTTCTTTGGTTGGATCAAACCCAAGCAGCCAAAAGGAAGTCGAAAGGGTAAAACTCAGTAGGACAGATGCCAGTGGCAGAAGCCATAGACTACTATGGCTGTCAGTAAGCTGAAAGAAGTCTGCAGTTAAATTCTGTGGTGGGGAAAGGGAGTGAACTAAAAGACAGCTGTTAGATTGCTCTGTGGCTTTTGAACCCTCTCTGAGAAAGCAAATAACCCATTTTGCTTCATGATGAAAAGGGGATGGGACACTCAGGCTGAGGGATTGTTTTACTCTTGCCATTTAGTAGGTGTGTGATAATGGGCAAATTATTTAGTGTCTCTTGAGCCTCTGTGTTATAAGGAGATAATTATTGAGTAATTGTTAAGCCTAAATGAGATAATATGTGAAGTATTTTCACCTCTGTAGTAGTTGACCATTTTTTATGCTTACTGTAGAGTCAGCCTCCATACTAGTATGTCACTCTTAAAGTGAATGTTATAGAAGAGACTTAATAGTTGTTAATCATGCAATTACTACATAAGACTTTCAGATTCCTTATTTCTTTTCATTTGTGTGCAGAATTTTGTTGAAAGTCATTTGTTAGAATTTGGAAGGTACTATGTCATGTGTCATATCTTTAGAGGTGTATCTCATGTTTAAAAGAAATATCTGTGGCATCAATGTTCTTTTAAACATATACGCAGTTTTCCTTTATAGCTCAGAAAAGGTTTAGTAGAAGAAGACATAAACCAGGAACAAAACCCCAATAATTGCTAGTAAATATTAGCAAAAATATTTAGCTGCCAATGCAGGAGATGTGGGTTTGATCCCTGGATTGGGAAGATCCCCTGGAATAGGAAATGGCAACTCTCTCCAGTATTCTTGCCTGTAAAAGCCCATGGACAGAGGGTCTTGGCAGACTACACTCCATGGGGTCGATGAGTCAGATATGACTGATCCACTGAGCACACACATACATAAAGGAAACGTAATTTAAGGACAACATATTTTTTACCTGTCAAAAACTGGTGAACTTCTCTCACCTGATTCTTCATAGAATTATAAAAAAATTAATGTATCTGGTGAATTAAAGCCCTGGAAATATAGAAATAAAGAACATAAATGAGTAGAATAGAGACATAGACATAGATGCTCTGATATTTGGCCAACAGCAGCCATGAAATTAAAAGACGCTTATTCCTTGGAAGAAAAGTTGCTGCTGCTAAGTCACTTCAGTCGTGTCCGACTCTGTGTGACCCCATAGACGGCAGCCCACCAGGCTCCCCCATCCTGGGATTCTCCAGGCAAGAATACTGGAGTGGGTTGTCATTTCCTTCTCCAATGCATGAAAGAGAAAAGTGAAAGTGAAGTCACTCAGTCTGTCCGACTGTTAGCGACCCCATGGACTGCAGCCCACCAGGCTACTCAGTCCATTGGATTTTCCAGGCAAGAGTACTGGGGTGGGGTGCCATTGCCTTCCCCGGGAAGAAAAGTTATGACCAACTTAAGTAGCATATTGAAAAGCAGACATTACTTTGCCAACAAAGGTCCGTCTAGTCAAGGCTATGGTTTTTCCGGTGGTCATGTATGAATGTGAGAGTTGGACTGTGAAGAAAGCTGAGAACTGAAGAATTGATGCTTTTGAACTGTGGTGTTGGAGAAGACTCTTGAGAGTCCCTTGGACTGCAAGGAGATCCAACCAGTCCATTCTGAAGGAGATCAGCCCTGAGATTTCTTTGGAGGCAATGATGCTGAGGCTGAAACTCCAGTACTTTGGCCACCTCATGAAAAGAGTTGACTCATTGGAAAAGACTCTGATGCTGGGAGGGATTGAGGGCAGGAGGAGAAGGGGACGACAGAGGATGAGATGGCTGGATGGCATCACGGACTCGATGGACGTGAGTCTGAGTGAACTCCAGGAGTTGGTGATGGACAGGGAGGCCTGGTGTGCTGTGATTCATAGGGTCGCAAAGAGTCGGACACGACTGAGCGACTGAACTGAACTGAAAGGCTTTCCTGGTGGCTCAGATGGTAAAGAATCCACCTGCAATGTGTGAGAAACCTGGGTTTGATCCCCTGGTTGGGAAGATACCTGGAGGAGGGCATGGCAACCCACTACAGTGTTCCTGCTTGGAGAATCTCATGGACAGAGGAGCCTGGTGGGCTACAGTCAGTGGAGTTACAGAGTCGGACATGATTGAGTGGCTAGCACAGCACAGCAAAGAGACACCAAATGGCTCCCTCATTTTAGTTTCTTTGCAGGCATTTGTGTGTGTGTGTGAAAAAGTATACACTTTATTTAATCATTAAGTTGACATAATCAATATTCTGTGAAATAGACATTTTTTCTATATCATACAGCCATTTTTGTTCTGTAGTTTTGTAATTTGGATATATTTTATTAGACTTTCCTCTGTAAACAGGCATTGAGGCTATTGGTTTTTAACTTTTAGTAATGCTTTATCGAACACCATTAAATGTATATCTATGTATGTTTCTTGAGTCTATAGATAACATTCTTAAAAGTGGAATTGTTAGGTTAAATGATACAGCTTTTTAACGTTACTAATTACAGCCAATTTAACATATAAGAAAGCTTATACCAATTTACATATCCATTATAATTTTGTGTGAATGTGTTGTTTAATGAGTCACGGTTCATTATTGATTTTACATTTTTTGTCCAACTTACAAGAGAAAATAATTCTTTTTTGTTACTCGTGAGGCTTAATATTTTTTTCATGTTTTTTGCCATTTCTTCTGTGAATTGCTTGTTCCTTTGACATTTTCTTACCATCTGGGGAGATTTATTAAAATATAGATGTTAATGCTTCATGTGTTTGATATATCCCAGTTAATTTTTCCCATTCTGTTGCTTGCCTTTAACTTTTTCTATATTCTTTGTTAATTTATATTTTATATATGGTCATTCTGTCAGTTTTGGGCTTTTTGAGGGAAAGTGATTTGTCTTATGCGTAGCCTTCTAGAAAATTATGAGAATGTTTTTTGAAGTTTTTTTCAACTTGTGTTTTAGTTTTAAATTTTTAGATATTTAAATCATTTTTATTTTATTCTGTTCTGCTATCTTTAATCAAGTTCCCTTATGTTCTGTGCTCTCCTTATTTATTTATTGACCCTTTTGTATGTTCTGCTACCATACCACATTGTTTCAATTATTGCAACCTTATATTACCTTTTAATTTCTGTAAATAAAGGTTTCTTCTCCTTTCCCCCTTACAAGAAAGTCTTATGTATTTTTATGCATTTAGGTGGAGATGACATGTGAAAACTTACCAGTATGGAGATTTGACTGGAATTACATTGGGCTTCATTTGGGGAAGGGCAGGGATTTTTAAAAACTTATTGATAGGATCATAGATGGGTATGTTTATGTAATGCTTGAGAGTGAAAATTGGTATAAGTTTCAGAGCATAGTTAAGGGTAGAGTGTGTGACACATACTAAATGATGTGTAAATATTTGATGTTGATATTGTAATAATTATTTATTAAAAGATAATGTGTCCTATAAATCAGCTATTCTATTTTTAGAACCATATACGGGGACTTGCCTGGTGGTACAGTGGATAGGAATCTGCCTACCAGTGCAGGGGTCCCAGGTTCAGTCCCTAGTCGGCGAGGATTCCACATGCCTCGCGACAACTAGGCCCTTGTGCCGCAACTACTCAGCCAGCCCTCTAGTGCCTATGGGCCACAGCTGCTTCAGCCCCGGTGCCGCACCTGCTGAAGCCCGTGTGCCTAGAGCCTCTGCTCCGCAGCAAGAGAAGCCAGCACGATGAGAGAGGCCTGTGCAGCGCGAAGAGCAGGCCCCACTCAGCGCAGCTAGAGGAAGCGTGTGCACAGCAAGGAAGACCCGTGTAACCAATAAATAAGTGACTGTTTCCAGAAGAAGATATAAGGAAGTAATCGTGACCTTATATAGACGAAGCTGTGAAAGTGTTCTTCGTGGCATTGCTTATAGTAGCAAAATGTTAGAAATAGTTATCTAACAACGAGGGGTTCTTAAACAGAACTCGGGCATCTTATTACTGTGGAATACTGTATAGCTCTTAAAATCACGTGAACACTAAATGATGGTGAGGAAAATTGGTAACCCTCTACATTATGAACTGGAGAAAGTTCACAAAGGAAGATATTAAGTTTAATCCAATTTTTGTTTTAAAAATGTATCCTAGGAGTACTGGGAAACCTGTGTGGGTGATAGATATAGTCATTATCTTAATTGTAGCCATAGTCTCAATATAGTTTCATATAGTTTCACCTATGTGAAAACTACTTAAATTTTACCTTCTGAATATATGCAGTTTATTATTTTTAACTAATAAAATCTATTTAAAAAACAACTTTGTTCTTTAAATGTAATAAATGTAAGGAAAACTGTTGAGCTTATTGCTTCAAGAAATAAAACCTTTAGTACATATATATATATATATATATATAGAGAGAGAGAGAGAGAGAGAGAAAGATTGATTTTAAGGAATTGGGTCACATGATTGTAGAGGCCAGCAGGTCTGTCATTTGTAAGGCCTTCTGGCAAGCTGGAAGTTCTGGCAGGAGTTGCTGCAGTCTTGAGTTCAAAGGCAGTCTGGAACAGAATTCTTTTTTCTTTAAGGGACCGTTTTCTGTTCTCTTAAGATTTCATCTGAAGACTCTCCTCAAAGTCTATTGATATAAAAGTTAATTAAATCTAAAATCTAAAGTACACAACAACATCTAGACTGGTTTTGAGCAGGCATCTGGGTACTATAGAGTAGCTGAGTTTACACGTAGAATTAGCCATCTCACTTGTGTTAGAGTGATTTCAGCAGAGTAACAGAAAATCCAGTTGGAATGGTTTAAACTGTTGTGGACATCTCTTAACTTGCATAAGAAGAGGTCCAGAGGTTGAGCAGGGTTTAGGGTAAGTTGATTCATTGGCTTCAGGATGTCATCAAAGACCCTAGTTACACCATCCATACTGTCTGTTTCATTCTCACTGTAGTGTGGCTTAGAGAGGCAGTTCTTCGTAACTGGAGAGACTTCCTGGTTTCCCATGGCTCTTTGGAGATGGACTTGTGCCTGCACATCGGTAAACCAGTAACCAGCAAGAGGTTTGCCAAGAACCTATTTAACATAAAATGTGCTCGAACTTAGAATATCATAAAAAGGAAAGAAACTAAAGAAAAGTACCACTTTTAGAACTCAGGAGCTTACTTGGAGAGGAGATAGCTAAGTTATACAGAGTCAGTTCTTTGGCTTTACGTGAAATCCAAAGATATACACTAGAGTGTAACATAAGATTGAGAAATAACCTGTTCTGGTAAGCAATGTAAAGGTTATGCACTGGTTTTGTCCTTTTTTTCCTTCCATTTAAATTAGTAGTCTGTATCTCTGGGACAGGTGGGTACTGGCAGCCAAACATACTGAGTCATAAAGTAATGGAGTAATTGACCATTTTTAATAAAGTGTGGCAAGTTACATTGATATCCTTTAAAAAAATTTTTTTTGATTGTGCTGCATCTTCTTTGCTGCGTGCAGGCTTTTTCTAGTTGTAGTGAGAGGGCTCTGTTGCGGTGTGCGGGCTTCTCATCCCAGTGTCTTCTCTTAGGCGCGTGGGCTTCAGTGGTTGTGGTGTACCGGCTTAGTTGCCCTGTGCCTTGTGAAATCTTCTCAGACCGGGGATTGAACCCATGTCCCCTGTATTGGTAGGCGGAGTCTTATCCACCGGGCAGGAACTTACCAGTAGGAAATTCCATTATCCTCTTTTTTGAATGCTGTGACTTTAATGTTTTATTTTAGTGAATGTAATAATTGTTTACTGACTCATCTTCCATCACTGGGCTTGTTCAGAAGGTTTAAGTTCATAAAGTTTAAGTTCATGAAACCTAGGGTTTTCAGTTACCAAATTTCCGATTTGGGGATTTTAGGTCATTTTAGTGTATAATGGGATTTTCTAACAACTGTTATATACTCATAAGATTTGTCTATTTTTTACAGATGCTTGGGGTAACAGTAATTGAATAAATTTTGTACTTCACAAAGATTTTTTGTTATTTGTCTCTGGCTTTACATGAGTTTCTTGAAAGTGAATTGGATTTGTACATTATTTTCTAGATTTAATATAGCTTGATAAGCTCTCAACTTTCATGAATATAGCTTGGTATTGGCCCTTCTTTGGAGTAGGTAGTTATTGTATTGGACATATTTTGGCATCTTCTACCAATTTACCCTACTTCCTACTTACTTTACTTCCTATAATAGCCTTGAGCTTTTTCGTTTGTTTTTGAGGTTCCAGCTTTTTATCTCTTCTTTGTCCATGAAACTGTGGAGCTGACTAAACTTCTGGCTCCCTAGGTATATGTCACTCAGGTTTGGCTAGTTAGAGCCTTACAGTCTTTCTGTCCACGGATTTGAGGCTTTTCCTAAGGTTCCATGTTGTAAAGAATCTGCCTGCAATGCAGGAGACCCTGGTTCAATTCCTGGGTTGGGAAGATCCACTGGAGAAGGGATAGGCTACTCACTACAGTATTCTTGAGCTTCTCTTGTGACTCAGCTGGTAAAGAATCTCCCTGCAATGTGGCAGACCTGGGTTTGATCCCTGGGTTGGGAAGATCTCCTGGAGAAAGGAAAGGCTACCCCCTCCAGTCTCCTGGCCTAGAGAATGCCATGGACTGTATAATCCATGGTGTTTTGAAGAGTTGGTCATGACTGAGCAACTTTCACTGCAACAACTGCATGTACATTCAGTGAGGTGTCTTACCTGTAACCTGTGCACCTGAGAGCAAGAAGGGGCTATTGCTGTAGGAATCACCTTGAGACAGTATGGAGTCTGAGGATAGAGCCAGCACAGAGAGGTGGAGAGAGGGAACCTTGCCATAGGATTTTGAAAGCTGTTTTTGCTTCATACCCAAAACAAAATAGAATGTTTAGGAAATTGATAAATTTCCTTTTTTGATCAAATCATTGTACTTTGAATTGTAGAAGTAGTCCAAGTTTAACTGAAACTTAGATGAGAGGCTTGGATTAAGGAGGTCCCTCTTAAATATCTTGTGGTCCTAGAATGCCCAAGTAGCACAGGGCTGTTCTGAGGTTGATGGGAGGGCTTCCACTATTTTTCCAGTTGTGATTCCCAGGCCTCAAATGCTTGAGTTGTCTTCTGTCAAGTGTTCTGGACCTTTTGGAGAAGTAGACATTTAAGGGATTCAACCTAATTACAGTGAAAAATGCTGACTCTACTTTTTACTCCGTGAAGGTGATCAGAGCTGTAACACTATAATTTATTCCCCCTAGGGTGCTTTCATTGCATTTTATTGCTTTAACTATGATTGTAGAATGTCATCAAGTTTTACTGAATGTAGAAATTTTGTATTTTAAGGACTGTTAACTGTAAATTCTTTAATATTTTTCTTTTGAAAATGAAGTTCTTCTGTAAGAAGTAGAAAAATAAAATGAGTTTTTAAAATAATCATTGAAATAATATATATAAAGAAAAAACTAATTTTCCTTCTCTTGCTACTTTGCCCAGCTCAGGGTTATATATCTTCAAGACCCTTGTCTATGCAAAGAAATGGAAATAGAAATAATAAGAAAAACTATATTTAAATAATAAACTATATTTAAGTATATAAACTGAGAGAGAGCCAGGCAGTCAGTCAAGCAGAGACAGAGTATCCAACAAAAACAGTTTGACAGAGCCACAGAAAGGGACACAGAGAAAGAGGTAAAGGCACAGAAAGCCCCACAGAAAATCTAACAGGCGTGCACGCACACGTGGACACAGACACACACACAGTACTGTCACTGCCTTAAAAATCCCAGCGTCCAGCTTTCATTGCCCACCTCCACCACTGTCCCTGCAAACACTTGGTTTTTATTTTATTTTTTTACTGTCTGCATAGTTAGTTTTACCTCTTCCAGAATATCATCAAAGTTGGAAATACATAGTATGTAGCCTTTACAGACTGGCTTCTTTCACTTAGTAATAGAGATTTAAATTTGCTGCATGAATTTTCATAGCTTTATACCTCATTTGTTTTTAATGCTGATCAGTGTTCTATTGTCTGGATGTATTTACCCATTCACCTACTAAGCAATATCTTGGTTGCTTCCAAGTTTTTACAATTAAGAATAAAGCAGCTATAAACATTCATGTGAAAGTTTCTATGTAAATAAAAGTTTTAAACCTCTTTGGGTAGATATCAAAGAGTGAAGTTACTGGATTGTATTTAAGAGTATGTTTGCTTTTGTAAGAAATTTCCAAATTGTCTTCAAAAGTGGATGTGTTTGCATTTCCACAAGCAGTGAGTGAGTTTGTTGCTCCATGTCCTCATCAGCATTTGGCATTTTCAGTGTTATAGATTTTTGTCATTCTAAGTATGTATGATATTGTTGTTTTAATTGGCCTTTCTCTGTTCAAATATGATGATATTCGTGTACTTATTTGCCATCTGTGTGTTTCTTTGGTGAAATATGTTCAGATCTTTCACTCATTTTTAAATTAGGCTTTTTGTTTTCTTATTGTTCAGTCCCTAAGTTGTGTCCGACTCTTTGTGACACCATGAACTTCAGCACCCCAGGCTTCCCTGTCTTTCACTGTCTCCCGGAGTTTGCTAAAATTCATGTCCATTGAATTGGTGATGCTATCTAACCGTCTCATCCTCGGTCATCCTCTTCTGCAGGGTCTTTTCCAGTGAGTCAGCTCTTCACATCAGGTGGCCAAATTATTGGAGCTTCAGCATCAGTCCTTCCAATGAATATTCAGGATTGATTTCCTTTTGGATCGACTGGTTTGATCTCCTTGCTCTCCAAGGGACTCTCAAGGGTCTTCCCTAGTACCACAGTTCTAAAGCATCAGTTCTTTGGTGCTCAGCCTTCTTTATGATCCAACTCTCACATCCATACGTGACTACTGGAAAAACCATAGCTTTCACTATTGGACCTATGTCTCTTTTTAATATACTGTTTAAGTTTGTTATAGCTTTTCTTGCAAAGAGCAAGCGTCTTTTAATTTCCTGGCTGTAGTCCCCATCCGCAGTGATTTTGGAGCCCAAGAAAATCTGGTCTCTGACTATTCCCACTTTTCTCCATCTATTTGCCATGAAGTGATGGGATTGGATACCATGATCTTTGTTTTTTGAATGTTGAGTTTTAAGCCAGATTTTTCATTCTCCTCTTTGATCCTCATCAAGAGATGCTTTAGTTCCTCTTCACTTTCTGCCATTAGATTCTAACTCTTGCTTCTTGTCTTGTATACAGCTTTCTCAGGAGATGGGTAAGATGGTCTGGTATTCCCCTCTCTTTAAAAATTTTCCATAATTTGTTGTGAGCCACACAATCAAAGGCCTTTCCATAGTTATTGAGGCATAAATAGATGTTTTTCTGGAGTTCCCTTGCTTTCTCTCTGATCCAACTGATTTTGGCAATTTGATCTTTGGTTCCTCTGGCTTTTCTAAATCCACCTTGTACATTTAGAAGTTCCTGATTCAGGTACTTCTGAAGCCTAACTTGTTGAAGCCTAACTTGAAGGATTTTGAGCATCACCTTGCCAGCATGTGAAATGAGTACAACTGTATAGTAGTTTGTACATTCTTTGGCAGTGAAATGAAAACTGACCTTTTCCAAACCTGTGGCTATGCTGAGTTTTCCAAATTTGCTGACACATTGAGTGCATCACTTTAACAGCATCATCTTTTAGGCTTTGAAATACTTCAGCTGGAATTCCATCACCTCCACTAGCTTTGTTTTGCTTCCTAAAGCCTGCTTGACTTCACACTTCAAGATGTCTGGATCTAGGTGAGTAGCCACACCTTTGTGGTTAACTCCGGGTCATTAAGACCTTTTTTGTATAGTTTTCTTCTATGTACTCTTGCCACCTCTTTTTAGCCTCTTCTGCTTCTGTTAGGTCCTTGCCGTTTCTGTGCTTCATGGTTGTCATCTTTGCGTGAGATTTTCCCTTGATATCTCTGATTTTCTTGAAGAGATCTCTTTCCCATTCTATCATTTTTCTCTATTTCTTTGCATTGTTCACTTAAGAAGGGCTTCTTGTTTCTCATTGCTACTGTTGTTTTCTTATTATTGAGTTTTTACGTTTCTTTGTATATGTCTTATGTGCTGTGCTGTGCTTAGTCACTTGGTTGTGTCACTCTTTGCAACCCCATGGGCTGTACAGCCCACCAGGCTCCTCTGTCCATGAGGATTCTCTAGGCAATTGTTGCCATACCCTCCTCTAGGGGATTTTTCCCAACTCAGGGGTCGAATCCAGGTCCCCCACATTGTAGGCAGATTTTTTACTGTTTGAGCCACCAGGAAACCACATATGTTGTATACCGGACCTTATCAGATACATTTTAAAAAGACTTTCCCCAGTCTGGCTTGTCTTTTTATTCTCTTATTTGTGTTTTTGCAGAGCTGAAGTTTTTAATTTTAATCAAGTCCTGCTTCCTTCACAAGAACCCCATTTCTTTTTCCCTGGTTGCAATTTTGGTGTCGTTGTCGGGGTTTTCTGTTTTGTTACATTCTAGGAGTTTTTTGGGAGAAGGAAATGGCAACTCACGCTAGTATTCTTGCCTAGAGAATCCTGTGGACAGAGGAGCCTGGTGGGCTGTTGTCTTTGGGGATGCTGAGTCAGACACGACTGAAGTGACTTAGCAGCAGCAGTTTTTCAGTTTTGCATTTTACCCTTAGGTCTATGATCTGTCTTGAGTTAATTTTTGTGAAGTGTTTAAGGTCTGTATCTAGATTCTTTTTTTCTTTTTTGTTCTTGGCATGTCTGTGTCCACTTGTTAAGCAGCCTATGTTGAAGACTCCATTTTTCCATCAAAACGGCTTTGCTCTGTTGTTGAAGATGGTGTCTAGTTTTGGTATTAGAGTAATGCTGGCCTTTTGGAATGAGTTAGGAAGTAGTATTTCTTAGCTCTTCTTGTATTTTCTGGAAGAGGTCTTAGAGAACTGATATAATGTCTTCCTTAAATGTTTGGTGAAATTCGCCAGTCAAGCTGTTTGGGTCTATGCTTTCTGTTTTGAAAGGCTATTAATTTTTGATTAATTTTCTGTAATAGATTTGAGCCTATTAAGATGATCTGTTTGTCACTGTTTGAGTTTTGGTAGGTTATATCTTTCTAGTTGTTGGTTCATGTCGTCTAGAATATACAATTTGTGGTCATAGGGTTGTTCATATATTCCTTTGCTATGCTTTTAATGTTTGAGGGAGCAATAGTGATGTGTCCCTTCTTTCATTTCTGATATTAATAATTTGTGCTTTTCCTCTTTTTTCCCTTAGTTAACCTGGTTAGAGCCTTACCAATTATATTGTTCTTTTCAGAGGATCAGTTTTCAGTTTCACTGATTTTTCTTTTTGTATTGATTACCCATTTTCAATATCACTGATTTCTGTTCCAATTTTTATTATTTCTCTTCTGCTTACTTAGCTCTTTTTTCTAATTCCTTGGGTGAATGCAAAGGTAATTGATTTTAGAAAAGAACGTCTAAAATCAGTAAAAAATATACATATATTCCGTGCTATAATTTTGCCCTAAGCGATAGCTTTGCTGTATCCCAAGTGTTTTGGTAAAGTGTGTTTTATTTACTTCAAAATATTAAGAAATTAATTTTTAGGTTTCTCCTTTAACCCACATGTTATTTAGAAAAAAATTTTTAATGTATTTTGCAGTTTTCCAGCTATCTTTCTGTTACCGATTTCTAGTTTAATTCCATTGTGGTCTGATAGCATACTTTGTATGGTTTCTATTATTTTAAATTTGCTTAAGTGTATTTTATGTGTGTAACTGGGTCTGTCTTGGTGATTGTTTCTTGGGGAATTGAGAAGGTGTATTTATTCTGCTGTTGTTAAAGAATTATACAGACGTAAATTAGATCCAGCTGACTGATAGTGGTGTTCACATATGTTCTTACTAATTTCTTTGTGTTGAATTTGCCAGTTAATCTTAGAGGGGTCTTGAAGTGTCCAACTGCAATGGAGAGTTTTGACACTGTTGCTAGGATTATACACATTATGCACTTGTTTTGGAGAATTGATTCCTTTATGTAATGAGGATTTGTTATGTAATTCTCCACTTTATTCCTGTTGACTTCTTTTGCTTTTAACTCAGCTCTGTCTGAAGTTTAATATAGTTTCTCCTGCTTTCTTTTCCTTAGTATTACTCTGTTGGTCTTTATGTTTAAAGTGGATTTTTTTTTGTAGACAACATACAATTGGGTTGGGCCTTTTTAAAAATTCAGTACAACATTCTGCTCTGAATAATTGGTATATTTTAGACCATTGGCATTTAAAGTACTTGTTGATGTTTCTGATACTATCTACTGTAATTTGTTTTGTTTTCTATTAGTTACCCTTGCTTGTTTTTCTTCTATTCTTTTTCTGCCTTCTCTTGTCTTTGTCTTTTTATATGACTCTGTTTCTTCTCTTTTCTGAGGATATAAATCCTTAAAAACATTTTTTTTTAGTTGAACTTGTGTTTGCAATATACATTTACAGTTGGTCCAAGTTCTCTTTGAAATAACATTATACTACTCTAGGTTGTATGCATGAGTCCGTGCTTCAGTTGTATCCGACAGTCTTTGTGACCCTCTGGACCATAGTCCACTAGGTTCCTCTATGCGTGAGATGTTCCAGGCATGAATACAGGATTGGGTTGCCATGCCCTCCTCCAGAGGATCTTTAGGTACCTCATAACAGAGGATTCCCATTTCCTCCCTCCTATCCCTTATAACATTGTTGTTATTCGTTTTACTTATCCACAAGCTGTAATCACTCAACTCAGTTTTGCTATTATTGCTTTAAACAGACTCTTAACTGTTTGGTCAGTGAATAATAAGGAAAATATTTTATTCTACCTTCATTTAAGTTGGTCAGTTTTTTTTGTTCAACACTTTATAAATAGTTCATTTCACTCTCTTCTTGCTTGTATAGCTTCTGAGGAGAAATCCAATATGCATTTTATCTTTCCTACTCTATAGGTAATTTTTTTTTTTTTTTAACCTGGCTTCTATCAGGATTTTCTTTTTGTCTTTGATTCTCTGCAGGTTGCATGTGATAGACCGAGGTGTAGATGTTTTCTTATCTATCCTCCTTCATATTTAAGCTTCCTGATTTGTGGTTGGATAATTATCATTTGGTTAAATTTCAATCATTATTAGTTTTAGGTGTTTTTTTTTCTGTCCTTCTCCCATCCCTTTCCTCTTTCCTTCCTTCCTCATTCACTTGTTTCTGGTATTCTTATTTATATCTATGTTGTTATTGTTCCATGTTTTTTTGGACTTTGTTTTTCACTTTCTTTTTTTCCTTGGCATTTCAGACTTTGGAAGTTCCTTTTGACATATCTTCAAGCTCACTGATTCTTTGCTTGTTTAAATCTGGTGTACTGATGAACCCAACAAAGGCATTCTTTGTTTTTCTTACAACATTTTTTATTTCCATCATTTCCTTTTGGTTGTTTCTTAGAAATTTCCATTTTTCTGCTTACAGAACCCATCTGTTATTACATGTTGTGTATTTTTTCCATAAGAGCCCTTAGAATATTAATCACTGTTACTTTAAAATTCTTGGTGTGATAATTCCATTATGCTTGGTTTTCCATATGCAGACTGTGTTTTAGCATGCCTTGTAATTTTCTGTTGAAAGGCATATATAATGTATTTAGTAAAAGAAAATGAGATAAATCGACTTTCATTGTAAAGTTTTATATTTATCTGGCTAGCAGTTAGATTGTGTTTGGTGTATGCTGTTTGCTGAAGCTGTGTCAGAGGCTAAAATTTCCTTCCCTGTTGTCTTTTGGTTTCCCTGGAGACTTCTTCTTAAATAAGGTCTGAGATGCATAGTTACTTTGTAGTACTCTGTTCTTATATAAGTAAGTAAAGTCACTCAGTCGTGTCCGACTCTTTGTGACCCCGTGGACTGCAGCCCACCAAGCTCCTCAGTCCATGGAATTCTCCAAGCAAGAATACTGGAGTGGGTTGCCATTTCCTTCTCCAGGGGATCTTGCCGACCCAGGGATCGAACCCAGGTCTCCCGCATTGGAGGCAGACGCTTTAACCTCTGAGCCACCAGGGAAGTCCCTGTTCTTACATATGATGGTAAGTTATAGGGGGAAGGGAAGTCTTCTGTAGTCCTATGATTTGGCCTCAGTTTTTTAGAGAGTCTCTATCCTCCAGACATGTTTACCTGTTTTCTTGTTTCTGTTCCCTCTTAAGTGAGACAGGAATGCTAAAAGGCACTGGAGTTTAGTGTTTCTTTACCCTAAGTCAAAGACTAGAGTGTTCTGGAATTGGATATTTCCTTTTTGCTAGACTGATGAGGCTCATACTGAAGCCCAGTTGGTTAGGCTCTGGTAAAATAGTTTCTCTTGAGGACAGACCTTGTTAAAGAACAGAATGCTTTAGGGATATTTCATCATGACTGTTTTCCCCCTCACTTTCCTGGAAGAACAACTTGGTTTTCAGTGTGATAGATAACCTGGTATGTTCCTGGTGATGAAATTCACAAAAGTGGTGGCGGGGGCTTCCCTAAGACCCCCTGGAGTTTTAACTTAAATTTGTTTATGCTGAGTCTTCAGAAATTTTTCAGTCATAATTTAGGCTTGCCTGTGCTGGTAATGGTTGTTGTGGCATTTTCTGCTTCTGAGCTTTGCTGAATTGATGATTCGCTTTATCTGCCTGTCTCTCTCGCCAATTTTGGGGGCATTGGTTTGTTCTATGACTCCAATTCTCTGATAATCTAAGAACTGTTGATTTTTAAGTTTGTTTTGCTATTTGCTATGAGGATGGGTGTGGGAACTTCCAAACTCCTGACTGCTGGATCAGAAACCATAAGCCCCCTGTAATAATTACTTTTATTTATTCTATATTTTACTTTTCTTACTAAAGAATATAACATATCTCAAGGTGATAAAGCTTTCTTTTTCTAGCTGCATAATATGACATGGTATGTATAAACTGGGCTGATTTAACCATTCTTCTTGATGGGCACTCAGTTTTCCCCATCTTTTCCCATTACTAACCGTACTGCTAGAAATGTGTTTATACGTGTATCCTTGCATGCTGCTTATGTCATTTCCTTAGTTTACTTCCAAAAGTATGATATCCAGGTCAAATGATATTTTCTTTTCTTACCCTACTTTGTCAAAAAATTGTAGCAGTGTATGCATTTCCTTTCATTTGGACATCACTGAATATTGTCAGCCTGATAGATAAAAATGGTTTCTTGTTGTTTTTTTGATTAGTACTTTCCCAGTTAGACTGAGATCTGAAGCATCTTTGTCTGCCATTTCAGCTTCCTCAGTGCATCTTTATTTGTGATATTGCCATTTCTTTCATTTGGGTTATTTGCTTATTCCTTATAAATTTGTATTCTAGGCCCAGTTGTTAATATATTTAAAACTTATTATTTGTGTTCCTTATAGAAAAGTCAGAAAATGGCAGCATAAGAAGAAAGTAAAAATCATCCATCTGCTCACAGAGATAAACTGCTCTTAGAATTTTGATATTGGACATTTTTCTAAGCATATGTATGTATATAAATTCCTACCACAATGAAATTTTACTTGGCATGCTATATAAAAATATTATTACATGCGATTTTATGTTTAAATACAAAATAAGAAAAAATATCAAGCAAGAGAAAAAAGCTTTTGAAATGTAGGTCATGACCTACTAAATTGATTTCATGACACACAGTTTGAAAACATTGCCTAAAATATGCAACCTTGATAAAATAAAAATATGAGAACAATAAATATATCCCTTAATTCAAGATAACTTGAATGTATTCTGTGTTTTTCATTCTTTAGTTTTGTTCAGACATTTAAAAAATTCAGTATTACTGAAATGCTCAAACATAATTAAAAGTAGACAAAGTAGTATGATGAATCCCACTGTCCCCATGCCTTACATTTAGCAGTTAACACATTTTGCTGATCTTGTTTTACTGAACAATCTATATTTAAATTTACCTAGTTGTCTCAAAAAATATTTTTCATAATTGGCTTTCTTTGAATCTGGATGCAAGCAAGTGATCTGTACACTGTGTGGTTAATATTATCTTAAGTCTCTTGTGATCTATAGTATCTACTCTTGCCTGTAAAAGTTTTTGCTCTACTTATTGCTTCCCTGGTGACTCAGACGGTAAAGAATCTGCCCACAATGCAGGAGATTGGAGTTCAATCCCTGGGTTGGGAAAATCCCTTGGAGGAGGAAATAACAACCCACACAAGTTATTCTTGCCTG
Source organism: Oreotragus oreotragus (assembly GCA_006410675.1). Classification (NCBI taxonomy): domain Eukaryota; kingdom Metazoa; phylum Chordata; class Mammalia; order Artiodactyla; family Bovidae; genus Oreotragus; species Oreotragus oreotragus. The sequence goes on from SJYX01016621.1 coordinate 763,772, forward strand.
GAGAATTCCATGGACAGAGGAACCTATGGGTTATAGTCCATGGGGTCACAAAGAGTTGGACATGACTGAGCACCGAATGTTGACTGAAGAATAGACCATGTTGAGGGGTTTGACATATGCTGTCTTTCATGGTAGTAAAGGACAGAAATGGTATGGACCTAACAGAAGCAGAAGATATTAAGAAGAGGTGGCAAGAATACACAGAAGAGCTATACGACAAAGATCTACATGACCCAGATATCAACAATGGTTTGCTCAGTCACCAGAGCCAGACATCCTGGAATGCTAAGTCAAGTGGGCCTTGGGAAGCATCACTATGAACAAAGATAGTGGAGGTGATAGAATTCCAGCTGAGTCATTGATGATCCTAAAAGATGATGCTATGAAAGTGCTGCACTCTTATGCCAGCAAATTTGGAAAACTCAGCAGTGGCCACAGGACTGGAAAAGGTCAGTTTTCATTCCAGTCCCAAAGAAGGGTAGTGCCAAAGAATGTTCAAACTACCACACAATTGCACTCATCTCACATGCTAGCAAAGTAATTATCAAAATTCTCCAGGCCAGGCTTCAACAATAAGTGAACCGAGAACTTTCAGATGTTCAAGCTGGATTTAGAAAAGGCAGAGAAACCAGAGATCAAATTGCCAACATCTGCTGGATCATCGAAAAAGCAAGAATTCCAGAATAAAAATCTACTTTACTGACTACACCAAAGGCTTTGACTGTGTGGATCACAACAAACTGTGGAAAATTCTTAAAGAGATGGGAATCCCAGGCCACCTTACCTACCTCCTCAGAAATCTGTATGCAGGTCAAGTAGCACCAGTTAGAACCGGACATGCAACAAAAGACTGGTTGCAAATTGGGAAAGGAGGAGGTCAATGTTGTATATTGTCACAAGTTTATTTAACTTATACGTAGAGTCCATCATGTGAAATGTCTGGCTGGATGAAGCCAAAAGGTAGAATCAAGATTGCCATGAGAATCATCAATAACCTCAGATATGCAGATGACACCACCCTTATGGCAGATAATGAAGAGGAACTATAGAGCCTCTCGATGAAAGTGAAAGAGGAGGATGAAAAAGCTGGCTTAAAACCCCACATTCAAAAAACTAAGATCATGACATCCAATCCATCACTTCATGGCAAATAGATGGAGAAACAATGGAAACAGTGAGAGACTTTATTTTCTTGGGCTGCAAAATCACTGCAGATGGGGACTCTAGCCATGAAATTAAAAGGCGCTTGCTCCTTGGAAGAAAAGTTATGACCAACCTAGACAGCATATTAAAAAGCAGAGACATTATCTTGCCAACAAAGGTCTGTCTAGTCAAGGCTGTTTTTTCCATTAGTCATGTATGGATGTGAGTTGGACCATAAAGACAGCTGAGTGCTGAAGAATTGATGCTTTTGAACTGTGGTGTTGGAGAAGACTCTTTAGAGTCCCTTGGACTGCACGGAGATCTAACCAGTTAATCATAAGGAAATCAATTCTGAATATTCATTGAAAGGACTGATGCTGAAGCTCTAATACTTTGGTCACCTCATGCAAATAACTAACTTATTGAAGAGCCTGATGCTGGGAAAGATTGAAGGCAGAAGGAGAAGGGGATGACAGAGGATGAGATGGTTGGATGGCATCACCGACTTGATGGACATGAGTTTGAGCAAGCTCCAAGAATTGGTGAGAAACAGGGAAGCCTGGCGTGCTGCAGTCCATGTGATCTCAAAGGGTCAGACAGGAGTGACTGACTGAACTGACTGAGCTTGTTCTTCTAATCCTTGTATTTCCTATAAATGGAAGTTAGCTATAGATGATTATTTAGATGTAAGTTCACATCTTTGGCAACTGTACTTCAAAAGTCATGCTGGAAAGGTTTTTTTTTTTTTTGCAGTTTCTGTGGGGAGGAGTTTGGGAACCTTAGCTAGGCAGTTTTGACTTGAATGCTTTCATAAAATTGCAGTGAAATGTTGACTGGGGCATCATCACTAGAAGGTGTAACCAAGATTGGAGAAACTGTTCCAGGTTGGCTCTCTCACGTGGCTGGCAAATTGTAATTCACTGTTGAGGGAAGGTCTCAGTGGTTAGTGTGGACCTTTCAAAAGTGTTAGTTGATTATTTGACAGCCTGGAGGCTGGCTTCTCAGGGCAAATGATCCAAGAAAGTTTTTAATAATTTTTTTTTTAATATTGAATGTGTATGTCTGTTCAGAGAACAAAAGTTTATGTCATCTACATGTGGGGATAGTTTTAACGCTTTCAGTTCTTACTCTAATTCAGAACAGGCTTCCCTGGTGTCTGAGACGGTAAAGAGTCTGCCTGCAATGCAGGAGACCTGGGTTCAATCCCTGGGTTGGAAAGATCCTCTGGAGGAGGACATGGCAACCCACTCTAGTGTTCTTGCCTGCACAATCCCCAGGGACAGAGGAGCCTGGCGGGCAACAGTCCAGGGGGTCACAAAGACAAGTATAAATAGAATGCAAGACATTATGTTTCAACTTAACACAATCTGTTAAGTCTTATTTTTTAAAACTTTTAATATTTTGATTTAACCCAGTATATCAGTAAATTATTTGGAAACAACTGACAAATTATCAAGATATTAATTTTTTTACTTGTAGTGAGTTTTTGAAATCAGTGTATGTTTCACACTTCAGGAACATTTAGACCATCCACATTTCAAGTAAGCAGTAGCCACATGTAGCTAGTAGTCACTGTATTGGGCTGTTCAACTGTGGATACTCATTGTATAATTGTGTTACTTAATACCATCAAAGATAGTGAGATAGAGGTATCAACTGTGTAATCTTTGATAATCTACTTTAACTCAGTATCATCACTATATTTCCATATCAGCAACATACTTCTGCAATATTTTTCAGAGCACATGGTATGGTATAGATCTACCATAATAACTCTCTGTTCTTTTTATTTACTTAATGTTTTAAGGTATTATTATATTACTTTTAGTGAACATGCTTATAGAAAAATCTTTTATGTCTTTATTTCCTTGTGCTAAATATCTATAAAAGCCCTTGCTATGTTAACGGGCACAGGATTTTTAAAGCTTTGGGTGCCTTTGCCAAATTATATTTTGTAAATATGCCAGTTTACTACTGGCGGCATATAACGGTGTATGTTTACATCATACCTTTGTTAATACTGTCTAGATTTCCTTTGGAAATATTTTCCTCTTAGTTAAAACTGATATATGATTTGTATATTTTTATTAATAGTGAGATTAAATACATAGGCATCTGCATATTGACAATTCATTAATTTTTCATTTGTATTGTTGTCCTGGTCTTTTCTTGGTTCAGTTCAGTTCAGTCACTCATTCGTGTCCGACTCTTTGCGACCCCATGGACTGCAGCGTGCCAGGTCTCCCTGTCCATCACCAACGCCTGGATTATACTCAAACTCATATCCATTAAGTCGGTGATGCCATCCAACCATCTCATCCTCTGTTGTCCCATTCTCCTCCTGCCTTCAATCTTGCCCAGCATCAGGGTCTTTTCAAATGAGTCAGCTCTTCACATCAAGAGTATTGTAGTTTCAGTTTCAACATCAGTCCTTCCAGTGTATATTCAGGACTGATTTCCTTTAAGATGGACTGGTTTGATCTCCTTGCAGTCCAAGGCACTCTCAAGAGTCTTCTCCAATACCACAGTGCAAAAGCATCAATTCTTCTGAGCTCAGCTTTCTTTATAGTCCAACTCTCACATCCATACATGACTACAGGAAAAACCATAGCCTTGACTAGACGGACTTTTGTTGGCAAAGTAATGTCTCTGCTTTCTAATATGCTGTCTGGGTTGGTCGTAAGTTTTCTTTCAAGGAACAAGCGTCTTTTAATTTCATGGCTGCAGTCCCCATCTGCAGGAGCCCCCCAAAATAAAGCCTGTCACTGTTTCCCCATCTGTTTGTCATGAAGTGATGGGACCAGATGCCATGATCTTAGTTTTCTGAATGTTGAGTTTTAAGTCAACTTTTTCATTCTTCTACTTTCATCAAGAGGCGCTTTTAATTTTTGTTCACTTTCTGCCTTAAGGGTGGTATCATCTGCATATCTGAGTTTATTGATGTTTTTCCCAGCAATCTTGATTGTGCTCCAGCTTGTGCTTCATCCAGCCCAGCGTTTCCCATCATCATGCAAATACTTTGCATTTAAGTTAAATATACAGGGTGACAATATACAGCCTTGACGTACCCCTTTCCCTATTTGGAATCAGTCCTTTTGTTGTTCCATGTCCAGTTCTAACTGTTGCTTCCTGACATGCATACAGATTTCTCAAGAGGCAGGTCAGGTGGTCTGGTATTCCCATCTCTTTCAGAATTTTCCTCAGTTTGTTGTGATCCACATAGTCAAAGGCTTTGGCATAGTCAGTCAAGCAGAAATAGATGTTTTTCTGGAACTCTCTTGCTTTTTCCATGATCCAGTGGATGTTGGCAATTTGATCTCTGGTTCCTCTGCCTTTTCTAAAACCAGCTTGAACATCAGGAAGTTCACGGTTCACGTATTGCTGAAGCCTGGCTTGGAGAATTTTGAGCATTATTTTACTAGCATGTGAGATGAGTGCAATTGTGCGGTAGTTTGAACTTTCTTTGGAATTGCCATTTTGTGGGATTGGAATGAAAACTGATCTTTCCAGTCCCGTGGCTCCTGCTGAGTTTTCCAAATTTGCTGGCATATTGAGTGCAGCACTTTCACAGCATCATCTTTTAGGATTTGAAATAGCTCAACTGAAATTCCATCACATCCACTATCTTTGTTTGTAGTGATGCTTCCTAAGGCCCACTTGACTTCGCATTCCAGGGTTTCTGGCTCTAGATGAGTTATTTTACCATGATTATCTGGGTCTTGAAGATCTTATCCGTATAGTTCTGTGTATTGTTACCACCTCTTCTTAATATCTTCTGCTTGTTAGGTCCATACCATTTTTCTCCTTTACTGAGCCCATCTTTGCATGAAATGTTCCGTTGGTATCTCTAATTTTCTTATAGAGATCTCTTGTAGAAAGTCTTTCTCATTCTATTGTTTTTCTCTATTTCTTCTATTGATCACTGAGGAAGGCTTTCTTATTTCTCCTTGCTATTTTTTGGAACTCTGCATTCAAATGGTACTTTTTAGTTACTAATTTGTAAGACTTTTATGTTATGAAAATTAATGTGTTATGATATAAATATGTTTCTTCAGCTTGGCATTTATTTCCCTTTTACCTCTGTTCCATATTTATTTCTTATGTATGTGTTTCTAAATTTTTATTTAGTGAAATTTGTGAGTTTTTTTAATAGATTTGACTTTGGTGTAATTCCCAATTTCCTTTTGGGTTACACTTTTGTCCCAGTTCTTTTTTGCCTCTGTGTTTTTTTTTTTTTTTCCCTTCACTAATTTAAAATGACTGTTTTCATAATTATTAGATATGTTTGGATTTTTTTTCTTTCCTGGTGTGTATTTTATGCATTTTTCTGTTGTCTCAATAGTACAATGAAGTGAAGTGAGCTCGCTCAGTCATGTCCAACTCTTTGCGACCCCATGGACTGTAGCCCACCAAGCTCTTCCATCCATGGGATTCTCCAGGCAAGGATACTGGAATGGATTTCCATTTCCTTCTCCAGGGGAACTTCCCGACCCAGGGATTGAACCCAGGTCTCCCGCATTGCGGGCAGGCGCTTTACCCTCTGAGCCACCAGGGAAGCCCCAGTAGTACAATAGGACATATTACTTTCTGGTAGGGCAGGTGTTTATTTTCAGAAATGTTTTGGCTGATACTCTGTTTTTTTTTTTCCTTCGAGGTGAATTTAGAATTAGTTTGTCAAGTTAAATGTTCTTACAGCAAAATAAATAAAAAGAAATAATTGGTCCTTTTATTGAAATTGCATTAAACCCAGTAGTACAATAGGACATATTACTTTCTGGTAGGGCAGGTGTTTATTTTCAGAAATGTTTTGGCTGATACTCTGTTTTTTTTTTTCCTTCGAGGTGAATTTAGAATTAGTTTGTCAAGTTAAATGTTCTTACAGCAAAATAAATAAAAAGAAATAATTGGTCCTTTTATTGAAATTGCATTAAAATACAGAATTTTACAATTTGATGAATTGTTAATAAATTTTTAAAATTGTCATTAAGGTTTTAGTTCAGTCTCTCAGTCATGTCCGACTCTTTGCGACCCTAAACTGCAGCACGCCAGACCTCCCTGTCCAACACCAACTCCCAGAGTCTACCCAAACCCATGTCCATTGAGTCGGTGATGCCATCCAACCATCTCATCCTCTGTCGTCCCCTTCTTCTCCTGCCGTCAATCTTTGAGCATCAGGGTCTTTTCAAATGAGTCAGCTCTTTGCATCAGCTGGCCAAAGTATTGGACCTTCAGCTTCAACATCAGTCCTTCCAATGAACACCTAAGACTGATCTCCTTTAGGATGGACTGGTTGGATCTCCTTGCAGTCCAAGGGACTCTCAAGAGTCTTCTCCAACACCACAGTTCAAAAGCATCAATTGTTCAGTGCTCAGCTTTCTTTATCGTCCAACTCTCGCATCTATACGTGGCCACTGGAAAAACCATAGCCTTGACTAGACAGACCTTTGTTGGCAAAGTAATGTCTCTGCTTTTAATGTGCTATCTAGGTTGGTCATAACTTTCCTTCCAAGAAGTAAGCATCTTTTAATTTCATGACTGCAGTCACCATCTGCAGTGATTCTGGATCCCAGAAAAATATAGTCAGCCACTGTTTCCACTGTTTCCTCATCTATTTGCCATGAAGTGATGGGACCGGATGCCGTGATCTTAGTTTTCTGAATGTTGAGTTTTAAGTCAACTTTTTCACTCTCCTCTTTCACTGTCATCAAGAGGCTCTTTAGTTCCTGTTCAGTTTCTGCCATAAGGGTGGTGTCATCTGCATATCTGAAGTTATTGGTATTTCTCCTGGCAATCTTGATTCCAGCTTGTGCTTCTTCCAGTCCAGCGTTTCTCATGATGTACTCTGCATATAAGTTAAATAAGCAGGGTGACAGTATACAGCATTGACATACTCCTTTTCCTATTTGGAACCAGTCTGTTGTTCCATGTCCAGTTCTGTTGCTTCCTGACCTGTGTACAGGTTTCTCAAGAGGCAGATCACATGGTCTGGTATTCCCATCTCCTTCATAATTTTCCATTGTATTGTGATCCACACAGTCAAAGGCTTTGGCATAGTCAATAAAGCAGAAATAGATGTTTTTCTGGAACTCTCTTGCTTTTTCCATGATCCAGCAGATGTTGGCAATTTGATCTCTGGTTCCTCTGCCTTTTCTAAAACCAGCTTGAACATCTGGAAGTTCATGGTTCACATACTGTTAAAGCCTGGCTTGGAGAATTTTGAGCATTAGTATACTAGCATGTGAGATAAGTGCAATTGTTTGTTAGTTTGAGCATTCTTTGGCATTGCCCTTCTTTGGGATTGGAATGAAAACTGACCTTTTCCATTCCTGTGGCCACTGCTGAGTTTTCCAAATTTGCTGACATAATGAGTGAAGCACTTTTACAGCATCATCTTTTAGGATTTCAAATAGCTCCACTGGAATTCTGTCACCTCCANATTGTGATCCACACAGTCAAAGGCTTTGGCATAGTCAATAAAGCAGAAATAGATGTTTTTCTGGAACTCTCTTGCTTTTTCCATGATCCAGCAGATGTTGGCAATTTGATCTCTGGTTCCTCTGCCTTTTCTAAAACCAGCTTGAACATCTGGAAGTTCATGGTTCACATACTGTTAAAGCCTGGCTTGGAGAATTTTGAGCATTAGTATACTAGCATGTGAGATAAGTGCAATTGTTTGTTAGTTTGAGCATTCTTTGGCATTGCCCTTCTTTGGGATTGGAATGAAAACTGACCTTTTCCATTCCTGTGGCCACTGCTGAGTTTTCCAAATTTGCTGACATAATGAGTGAAGCACTTTTACAGCATCATCTTTTAGGATTTCAAATAGCTCCACTGGAATTCTGTCACCTCCAGTAGCTTTGTTCGTAGTGATGCTTCCGAAGGCCCACTTGACTTCACATTCCAGGATGTCTGACTCTAGGTGGGTGATCACACCATCATGATTATCTGGGTTGTGAAGATCTTTTTTGTGCAGTTTTTCTGTGTATTCTTGCCATCTCTTCTTAATATCTTCTGTTAGGTACATACAATTTCTGCCCTTCATTGTGCCCCTCTGTGTAAGAAATGTTCCCTTGGTAGCTCTAATTTTCTTGAAGAGATCTCTAGTCTTTCCCATTTATTGTTTTCTTCTATTTCTTTGCATTGATCGCTGAGGATGGTTTTCTTATCTCTCTTTGCTATTCTTTGGAACTCTGCATTCAGAAGGGTATATCTTTCCTTTTCTCCTTTGCTTTTCGCTTCTCTTCTTTTCACAGCTATTTGTAAGGCCTCAGACAGCCATTTTGCTTTTTTGCATTTCTTTTTCTTGGGGATGGTCTTTATTCCTGTCTCCTGTACAGTGTCACGAACCTCCATCCGTAGTTCTTCTCGCACTGAGTCTATCAGATCTAGTCCCTTAAATCTGTTTCTCACTTCCACTGTATAATCATAAGGAATTTGATTTATGTAATACCTCAATGGTCTAGTGGTTTTCCCCACTTTCATCAATTTTAGTCTCAATTTGGCCATAAGGAGTTCATGATCTGAGCCACAGCCAGCTCCTGGACTTGTTTTTGCTGACTGTATAGAGCTTCTCCATCTTTGGCTGCAAAGAAGATAATTTTTTTTCGCTGTTGACCATCTGGTGATATACATGTGTCATTTTTAGTATTTGTTCTTCTTTTGTGGAGTCCTTTTAATTTACTTTCTAGTTGTTTCTGATTTGAAGTTCTAATTGTTTCTGGCATGTAAGAAGACTTTTTTAGTGAAAGTTGTTCAGTCCTGTCCGACTCTTTGCAACCCCATAGATTATACAGTCCATGGAATTGTTCAGGACTGAATACAGGAGTGGGTAGCCTTTCCCTTCTCCATGGGATCTTCCCAACCCAGGGATCGAACCGAGGTCTCCTGCATTGCAGGCATATTCTGTAGCAGCTGAGCCACAAGGGAAGCCCCTGGACTAACGTTTTTTGTATATAGTTTTTCTAATGTATCTTTTTCTTTTTTAAAATTTCTTTTGGATCTTCAGAGTTTTTCATGTCTTCTACCAGTAATCTTGTTTTTATCACTTTCAATATTTGTTTTTAATTTTACTTACTAAGTTCTAGAACAATTAGTAATAATGAACATTCTTGTCTTGTGTGTAACATCTGGCATTTTACTGTTAAATATGACAGTAATTGTTTCAGGGAAATACTATTATAAACTTTTAAGAATATATCCTAACGCAAGGTTGCTGTGAAGTCTTTGCTCTAGTTGTTTTTTTTAATTTTTTTGCCTTGCTGCATGACTTTGTGGATCCCCAGAGCCTGGATTAAACCTAGGCCCTGCTATGAAATTGCCTTGTTCTAACCATTGGACTGCCAGGGAATTCCGTTTGCTCTCTTTTTCATCAAGAACTGATTGTGAACTTTCTTCCGATATCTTTTTGGTGTATTGAAAGCTTTTTTACTTTGAAAGATAGATGTATGAAATTTTATTAGCTTTTTCAGTCTCTAATTGTTAAATTAAACTGCTTGAATGAGATATGTGTAGATAATAGCTTTGGATTCAGTTTGTGCAAGTTTCGTTTAAGAATTTTGAATTTATCATTTGTATCATGTGTATGTGCTATGTGCTGTTGTATGTTTTAGCAGTTGGGTTAGTAAGTTGATTTTATAAAATTAAGCTGTAATTTGTATGCTTTCACATACTCTGGAGCTGTATAAAAGAATTAAATTTTACATTTATTGAAGACTTACTAGAAGTCATATAAAGCCCAGCTGGACCCGGACTATTTTTTTAATTAAAAGTAACCCTTGTAACATCCTTAAATATTCTTTGATGACCTATACTGATTTTTTTTTCAGCTTTTGCCAAGAAACAGGTTGTTCAGTAAGTAAAACAGCTAAGAATTTATTTTAGATTAATCATACCCAGAAACTATGCAGTGTGGAAATTAGCCGTGTTGATTTTATATCATAGCAATTTTCTTTAAGGGAAGAAAGTTGGTTAGATATCTCTTTTGGATGTTATTGATACTAGATTCAGCGAGAAGAGCGTAAACATTATTAAATGACGAAAGTATCAGTTCTTTTAAAGGATTAGTTTTCTCCCCAGCACTTTGTTTTTTAAAAATTTTGAAGCTGTAGTAAAGTTATAAGAATAAAATCTTCAATGTATTGATTATTCTTGTTCTTAGGTGCATTTTATCTGGTGTTTGAATATATGGACCATGATCTGATGGGACTGTTGGAATCAGGCTTGGTTCATTTTAATGAAAATCACATAAAGTCATTTATGAGACAGCTCATGGAAGGTCTGGATTATTGTCATAAGAAGAACTTTTTGCATCGAGATATTAAATGTTCAAATATTCTTCTAAACAATAGGTATGATAAAAGTTTGACATATATATTTAAAATGAATCTTATATATTATCTACCTTGATGAAATTTAAAAATTAAATTTTTATTGTTTAAAATATTTTTAACATAATCAGTATTACAGTTTGGACTACATCTGAAGTTGTGTTAAATATACTTCAATTAATTAACTTCCAATAATAGTTTGTAATGTATGTGACTTTGTTGACTTGTTGAAATTCCTTCTCCTCAATCTAAGCAATTTAATAGAATTAAGTGGATCAAACCTCTAAAGAACTTTAGAGTCTCTTTAACTTTATAGGGATTGAGGAGTCACAGGCCTGAGTTTGAATCCACAGAGTAGTTTGAATCAATATACTAGTATCCATAAACGATATACTAGTTTAAGTGAACTTGGGAAAACTATTTAACCCCTCCTTTTGTTGTTATTGCTGAGTAACAGCTGTCATACCTTAGTGGAGGAGAGAAAGGGAAGGGAAGACTACTGAGCATCATAAGCACCTCCCAGCTCCCAGTACTTAGTTGACCTTGTGTGATAGTCTTCCAAATGATATGAATGGTTCTAACAATATGATTTTAGTTTCCGATTAAAAATGGATTTTAGAATCTTTCTTAATCTGGATTTTTTTTTAAAGTCATCACAGTTTTTAAGTGAACTATTTTTGAAGTATATACATGTACGTACGTACCTACATATATATTCAATGTTTATGTTAAATATTTTACTGATAGCATAACCTGAACTCTGATAATTCTATTGTAATTGCTATTGCTTGTTAAAATAAGCCATGCCTGATCCTGATTTTGGTCAATAGGAAGTATTCTGTAGAGCATCTAGTCACTCTTAAGAATTGGAAAATTAAATAAATTTAAAATGATATGATTTGGTTTTGTGCGTTTTTGGCTGGAATTGAACAGGTAATCTGTATTATTACTAAAGTAATACAAGTTACTTCACTTTGTTAATTTTCATTGAAGCGTACTTTTCTAAATAGGAACTGGATAATACTGAGAAACTTGTTATATTAGTACTTTTATATATAATAATATATATAATAATAGTACTGGTGTAATAGTAGCTGAAATTATCCAAAGAAAAGTACTGATTTTTTTTGCCTTATATTGTTGTGAGCTTATCTATTTGCCTTTTCCTATAGAGCCTTGGGCACTGCAATGTAATCAGAGTTACTAGTTAGTTGTAAAAATAGAAGAGAATGTGTACCATCAATTCAGAATAAACTAATACTTTTTGTTCATTTTATCTTACTTCCATCAGAGGACAGATTAAGCTTGCAGATTTTGGACTTGCTCGATTGTATAGCTCAGAAGAAAGGTAAGAATATTTTCAAATGAATATTGTAGACATTAGTGACCAGTTTTAGAAGCTATATTAAGAATACCTTATTGATATTTTATTTTTAACAAACAGGAAATTTTCTTCTCATGGTTAAATACATGAAATAATGTTTTATATCATGTTGGATTGACTATTTTATTTATAAGAATTTGTACATTATATCAATGTAAAAATAAAACATTTTTAATATCTTGAGGTAAATATAATTTTCTTTTAAAAGTTTATAAATGAGCTTAGGAATATTTTAAAAAGAATTCATGCTTAAATTTCTAATGCATATTGAGACATTAAGATGTTTACAATTTTGTGTTTAATGAAAAATCTTAGTAAATGCTGTTTATGTTACATGTTTAAGCTTATTTTTCTGTTTTAGTTATTATTTTGAACTTCCTTAAACATTTTTTTTAACAGTAGTTATATCTTTAGTTGTGTCTGTTTCTTTTAAATTCATTATAACCTTTTACTTAAACAACATACTTCTTTGTGTGGAGTCTCTCTGGCTAAGGTTGGGATTTGTATCCGATTTAGCTCCAAGGGATGGTGGTATTGAAATATGACTTGTCTTACTAGGATTATTCTCAGAAGAATAATACGGAATTTCAAAGTAAAATATTTTTCTGAAATAGTGCAGCTTATGTAGATAAACTTTGAATTTAACTGGGTTTAATATGTAGATAAACTTTGAATTTAACTGGGTTTAATATCTCCAGTTTAGCCCATTCCTTTCTTGTCAGTGTTGTTTCTTTATATTGATATATGTTATATATATGTAAATTCTTTATGACAGTTCTGTAATTTAGTGTAATCACAGTAAAGTGTCAGTTATTTTGGAATTCTTAACAATAGCTATTTATGTTCACTGAATATTTGCCAGTTTCTGATTACTTGAAAAAAAATTCTTTTTAAAAATATTTCTTTAGAATTAAAAATTAGTTTATATTTTAATCTTGTAGTGCCTGTGACATAATTCTTAAAATTATTTTTAGAATTTAGAGGCTTTTCGATGGTATGCTTGGGATACCTTAGAGTTCATTTTAACCTCAGACCATGGTATGGACAGGTTGTAATGGACAGTGTTCCAGTCCCCTATATGTACTTTAGCCCTAGCTTTTCTGCCTTTATTTGTTTTACCTAATTAATATTTAAAGGAAAGGTTGTATGCTTTTGTCTTTTTGCTTAAGTTGTTCTAGAGCCTAACAGCTTCATTTCCATTTGAGAAAACAGACCCAGAAAGGATTGAGTGACTTGAAATATTCAAAAGTATTGGTTAATATCAGCTAGAGTATGTAGCTTGAAGTTTCCAACTTCCACTTATTTATTCTTTCCATCCTATATAATAATGCCTCTTGATACAATTTGAAGGAAAGAAATATATAGGTTCATGCTGCTGCTGCTGCTGCTGCTGCTAAGTCATTTCAGTCGTGTCCGACTCTGTGTGACCCCATAGACAGCAGCCCATTAGGCTCCCCCGTCCCTGGGATTCTCCAGGCAAGAACACTGGAGTGAGTTGCCATTTCCTTCTCCAGTGCATGAAAGTGAAAAGTGAAAGGGAAGTCGCTCAGTCATCTGACTCTTAGCATAGGTTCATAAGTGTATTTTATCCAAAACTTCACTTGCATAGCTGGTTCACTGAGATTTCATTGCAGTTTGGTTATCCTTTCTTAATACAAGTATATGTCTCTCATACTTTGACTATAAATCCTATTCCTCTTGTTCTCATGTTAGGTTTCAGTGGAGATGGAGAACAGCTAAGTTACCATTTTCCATCTGATGATTCTTTTTATGCAGATATTTGTCCACATGGAATAAGTATGTTCCAGAAAACCTATAGAGCCAAATTTTATGTCTGAATCCACTCTCCCATTGAATTTTTTTTTAATGGAAGTTTGGGTTTCAGTGGAGTGTCAGGTTTGGCGTGTTAACTGAGGCTTGGTCCTCATTGTCTTGCTGAATTGAAAATTTAAAATCCCATAACTTTGCATCTTCAGGTAATGTATACTGAAATTTTCTGCTTATTCAAATTTGCAAGTTAAAAACTTGGTGTATCATTTTGTTTAACAAGCAGATATCCCGTCCTTCGGGTTTTGTAGTTGTAAAAAATTACTTTTTTCAGATTAAAATAATTCTGATTTCTTTAAAATCAGTAAAGAAATAGGCTTAACTTAATGGAATGACTTTAAACATATTATTCTAGTAAATTTTAATAATACTGAAATTCATTGCTTTTAGTAGATTCACTGTATTATCCCAAATTGTCTAGATATTTTTTGAAATACACAGCAAATGATTTTCATCCATATTTCTTTGTTATTAGAACCAGAAAGAAACCATAATAACCCCATCTAAATATTAAGATAACTTTGAAAAACCTTCTGAGTATAATTAGCTATTAAAGATAGAATGAAGTATTCAAGAAATTATCCTAGGGTTTTTTGTTTTAAAATAGAGCAAATTTCAGTTTATCACTGTTATTTGATTTGGTATGTCTTTTTTTGAGTGAGAAAAACTAGACAGAGCTACAGTTAGTGTGTAGGAATTGAACATGAAGTAGAGGGTGACCAGTATGAATCTCTTCTGTCTGTGCTACAATAGAAAAAAGGTGAACCACTGGGCTAAAACTAGGGGGAAAATAATTCCCTTCAAGTTGTAGAATCATTTTCTCATTTTGAACATCAGTATTAATGCTTTGCCTTATTTGGCTTTGGGGGAAAAAAAGAACTTGAGAATGGGAGTTTTTGCCCCATTTTTTCATATCTGTTCAGTTTTTTAGTAGCTTGTTTAGGTCCAACTTTTCCCAAGACTTTGAGCCACATGATAAACCCTCTTTCTGAGTGTTTGTTTTACTAGGTCTTGGCCCCGTGCTTTTCCAAGTAATGGGGTATCTTTTTCTCTTTATGTGATTGACTCATATGAAGAAAAAAAATCTAGTTTGCATATAAGTTGAAATTAATTTCACTTTTAGAGAAGAAACTATAGCTTAGAACATTTACTTCTTTAATGCTAAGAACTCAAAATCCTTAGGCCTAAATCAGGAAACTTTGGCTCTCGGCCTGGCATTGCTATTTTACCAGTTGTGGAATATTGAATAAGTCAGTTAATCTCTCTGTATTTCATTATTCTCAACTTTTAAGACAAAGGATTTCAAATATCTAAGATATTTATAGTTTCTTGAAAAACAGTGTATTATTTCTTGGTTCTGAAAGTTAACATGAATAAAAGATTTTTAAACATTTGAAGACAATATCGCCATCTAGAGGCTTTTCATAAGATTGCCATTAAAGCCCAAACTAAATTTTCCCAAACCTATTTAGGGTATGTGGAGAAGGCACCTCACTCCAGTACTCTTGCCTGGAAAATCCCATGGATGGAGGAGCCTGGTGGGCTGCAGTCCATGGGGTCGCTAGGAGTCGGACATGACTGAGCAACTTCCCTTTCACTTTTCACTTTCATGCATTGGAGAAGGAAATGGCAACCCACTCCAGTGTTCTTGCCTGGAGAATCCCAGGGACGGGGGAGCCTGGTGGGCTGCTGTCTATGAGGTCGCACAGAGTCGGACACGACTGAAGCAACTTAGCAGCAGCAGCAGCAGCATGTAGGGTATGAATGGGAGAGCCACCTGTTGCTGCTTGTCCAGGTTCTAGATGAAATTATATTCAGAATTAATTGCCTCCTTAGGGCTGGCTTTTTCTGTTCTTGTCTTTTCAGTAGAGCTAGAATTGTAATTATTTGAAGACAGGCATCATTATTTTAAACTTTTGTGTTTTATATGCCTTAAAACATAAAACACTTTCATGGTAACTGCTTGATTAATTCTGATCCTTGAATATGTTGTATTAATTATAATAAGATTAGTTGTTGGCCCTTCAGATATTATATTTTATTTTTGCCAAATAAAATATACTCATTTAGTCTTCCAGCAAGTTGTGTGATACTTCCATTTCTGAATCTCCCTTAAAGCACCTTATCTATCTAATAATATTTTGATAACATCAAATATTTAAAATTACCTGTGATTTGCCATTAAAGTTATTTATGTTTGATGACGTTACAGTGTATTACTTTACTAGCCACATTAAAGTGGAAGCTTTGAAAAATAACTGGCGGTGATGTCACTTCCCTAGTGGACTAAAGAAGCGTGTACTTTTTTGTTTTTCAAAAAACTGTTAGTGAGACTTATTTGCAGAAGATACTCAATAGAAGTTGAAAATCAGAATATTCATTGTTGAGACCATTATTTCTGGATTTTTACGAAGTTAGTTTCTAGCCATCTGAGAGTAACAGCTTGTTAGAGTTACTGTTTTGTTTTCTAATTTAATGTCTGAGGGATTTTATGTATGTCTGTCTGCTAGGTTATGGAATTTATTGCTTGGAATTTAATTGTGGGAATAAATTGGAATAACATTATTTTTTTATTTTTAGGAGTGCTTTAAAGTATTAATTTATTCTGTAACACTAAGAACCTTACTGTATATTTTTCAGTGATGTTTCTTTTTTAGTAGGGGTGAATTTGGTTTTTTTCTGTGTGTGTGTGTGTGAAAAGACTGGTTAGACATGTCAGTACCACAATTTTTTTTAGTCCATGAAGCAAAAAAAAAAAAAAAGCGTCAGATGTATGTGTCACTTCAGTTTGTGTTTTCTCTTTGTGATCTAAACAAAATCATCTTTAAGATGTTGACTGGGAGTAGCCAAACCAGTAGACCAAGTTCTAAATGTTTAGTTTTGAGGACTCTGGATTTTCATTTATTTGTGTAACTTTGGATGATCTATTTTCATTATTACATCAGTACTTTAGCTTTCTTGGAATTTAAATGTCCTAGTTTCAAAACAGTTTCAGTGTCTTATACTTTTGTTTTTACATTTGTAAACACAATATCCTAATCATACCATGAAATATTCTCTTGATAACACTATAAATGATTATTAAATTGGGTAATTCAAGATTGGTCTTATTCTCTGCTAATTCCACCTACCTTTGAATTTTCTTTTATATTAGAGTCCTGTCTGCATACTTACTCTATGTTTGCTTTTTCCTCATTAAGTACTAAGATAAAACTGAGGCATGACACAATTTTGTGAAAGTTTTGCATAAATTGTCATGAGTTTTTCTTTGACTTTAATAAAACAATTATTTTTGTTGTCTCTGGTCAGTATTAACTTTAAAAATATATTTAAAACCTTACTTACAATGTTTATTAAACATAATTTATAACATTTAAAACATAATTAAAACCCCCCTGTCTTTTTTAAAGTGCTTTTGCCATTTCTGTTCTCTCCCTGGCTCTGTCTCCTTGCTCTAGAAATGAGCATTTGCTCAGCCTTCTCAGGGAAATGATAGTTGAGTGTAGTCAGAGCAAGAACCAAATAGTTTTATAGGTCTCTTGTGGATATTCTCCTGGAGATAGCAGTGTGTATTGCATTAAACATCAACATTTTATTTTATATTATCACTTTGGCTGCACTTTGGAAAGTAAATTGACCTTGTAAGCCTGCAAGCAGGGGCAATCAGTAATAAAGCTATTGAATAAACCTCGGTAGGATAACCATAGCTAAACTAGGCAATGGGCATAGCTGTTGTAAAGATGGAGATGAATTTCATCGTAAGATACAGAATTGTTAGAATTTGATGGTTGACATGTTGGTAAACGTATTCCTGCCTTTACCCCTGTGGTAAGATTTCTGCTTAAGGAACTGAATAAATGACTTACTAATTAGGGTAAACTAAATTTATAACAAAGAGAACCTCAAAATTCAGTGGCTTAAAGAATAAGAAGTTTGTATTTCTCAGTTATCTGGAATAGTTGTTACTTTACCTTGATGCACAATTGAGAGTATTTTACCATATTATTAGATGAAATGTTGACTCTGCTTCACACAGTCATATAAGGATCCAGATTGGAAGATTTGCTATCTTTCTTCACATGCCTTCCAAGTCGGTCACCATGTCTGTCAGCTTGAAGCTAGAAAAGAGAAAGGAGTGGTGGTGTGAGCCAAGCTAGAAATGGTACCTGTGTTCACTTTCCTTTGGCAAGAACTTGGGCACAAGGCCATCCTTAACTGCAGCGAGGATGGGAGATGTAGTATAGGTGGGCAGCTCCCATCAAAGAAAGGAAGAACAGATTTTAGGAAACAGCTTTAGAGTCTCTGCCATGAACTGTCATGCTGTTTGCTGAGACAGGAAATGGGAAGCAGGTTTGCAAGATAATAAATTTCCTTTTATGTTAAGACATAGGTGTTTATAGGACTTCTAAATTTGCATGTGTAATAATGTACAAGTGATCCTAAGATGACAGCAATTGGAAAATAAATTACTTATGTTTTTCTGTAGCAATCTTATGATATAGAAATTTATTTGTATAAGAAAATATCAAAAGGAGGAAAGTGGGATAAGATTAGAAGGGAATGGGAAAAGGGCATGAAGAAAAGATTGTGTTTATTGTTATATGTTGATAGTTATGGCATAAATCAGTTGATTAAGAATAAGCAACTGAACGGAATTGAACTGAACTATATGCCAAACACTGATCCAGGTAATACCTGTTGGCTGTGTATTAAGAGAGATAGAAGATTGACCAAGTCCCTGGTCTCATTTAAAATGGTTATGAAAGAAGTTAGACCATGAACCTATTGGGTAGAAGAAAGAATTTAAAGTACTAAATACTAAAAAGCAAATAAAATAGTTTCTGACGGGTCATTGTGAGCATGGCAGGGGTAGGGGGATGCTAGGGTAATTTTAGCTAAAACAGTAGGATAGAACTCTTTGTGAAGTAAAAATGAGCTAAGACCTAAGTGATGAGAAGAGAATAACTTAATGAAGATCTAGGCAGATAACATTCCAAATAGAAGGAACTCAGCAACTGCAAGGCCTGGAAACAGACTTGCAAAGTTAAGGGGCCAAGATGTTTCCCAGTGTAACAGATACTCCAAATTACAGTCTTGTCACTGGAGGTAAAGTTTAAATTTTATTTAATTACTGTGGGAAATCACTGGAGAGTTTAAGCAGCTGACTGTTATGACCTGGTTTTATGCTTAAAAACCATAAAAATGGGGGAAGAAGGCTAGAAATGGAGGCAGGGAAACTAGTTAAGAGACTTGTAGGAGTACCAGAGAGAAGATAATAGTGGCTCATACTCAGAGTGAGCAGCGACTCAGATTTCCTTGTAATTGTGGGAAATGGTTGGATTTAGGATCTTTTCGGTTATGGAGTTGACAGAGTTGTTGGTAGATTAGATGTGAGATTTGAAGGAAAAGAGAATCAAAGATGACTCCTGGGTTTTTGACTTTAGGGTTGGTATTAGAAATATGTCTCAGATTTCTTTTGTAATTTTGATAGGTGTTTATGTAGTAGGTTCTGAAGGATACATGACATTTGGTCATACAGTGAATTTACTTAGTTGAACTCTTTCCATGTTTTCCTCATATAAGTTATGCTCTAAAAGAATTAAGTGTAGACTTTATGTATTGTTGGAAAAGTGAAGTATTTTAGAGCTTATTTAGTTATTTCCCTTTATGTGATTCTTTTTTCATTTCTTAAGAGGATCTTTAACAAAGTTATCAACTACGGTTTGTGAATTTTACTTTGGATTATCCAGAATCTCTAAACACATCAAGCGCCTAAAATCTTGCTCTGATGATCTGCCTTGCCTTTTACCTACCTGTTTAGACCAGACAGAAGACTGAGCTGCCTGCCAACCTGGGGATGCATCATTAAGGCAGTGCTTGCTTTGTTAGAAGTACAGTGCTGCTTGTGGGGCAGTAGGGTAGGGAAGACCATAAGCACATCACAAGGTCCCTAAGGTCCCCAGTCTTAAAGGCAGTGTTGGAATCTACTACTGATAATCTTGATCTCTGTTCTGTTGATACTTAATTGAATGTAAAGAGAAATGCCTGGATGGTACTTTGTTTTATAAAACGTATACATCAGTTTGAATATTTACTTCATGAAGAAAGTATTTTCACAATATAGATTATACTAGTGTTTTAAAATTGAACTTTCTGTGTCAGATTTTACAGTTAAATGTTTCCAGTATTTACATGGTTTTAATTTTTCTTCTGATAGAAACAGCATTTGGATATATTTGGAAAAGCTGCTAGTTGGTATACATTAAATTCTTTTGCTGTGTACCTGGAAGTATATTCCTCTAGTCTCTGTTAATCATTTTTGAAAATGTACTAAATATTTTCACTTCTGAATTTGATGAGTTAATAAAAAAGTGAACTACTCTAATTTTAACTGCTAAAGATGACTGTTTCTGAATGTTGCCTAGAACTTGTTATATAGTATTGTTAAAAAGCAAAATTCAACTGAGTAAATTTGAAGATCTAGTTGGCTTATTAAGCACTTCATGAATCAGGCAGCATCCCATCTAGCAAGTAGAAAGGAGCTCCAAAGATCTGTACAAAATGGAAGATTTTTAAAGGCAGAGGGGGCGGGGACAAGGACGTTACACTAGCAGAAAGCAGATTGGTTGTAGCAAGGTTGCTTTCCTTTAAGGGATGGTGGGGGTGTCTGTGTGACAGATTACCTCACTAGTGCTGACCAGGAAATTCCAGACTGATTGATTAAGATGAATTTTCTGGGATGGCTTGAACCTGCAATTAGGTTAGATATTAAGTCTTGGTTTGCTGGTGTGGGGCTTACACAAGTAACAGATCCATTTTGGATCTGTTGTTTCTTTTTAAACTATGTAAAATAATCTATCATTTAAATATGAACTTTACTAACCTTAATTTGTATAATCTTTCCACATATTTCACCCTTTTATTTTTTAAAATATATTTAAAAACATTTCTAAACATAAAAAGATAAAAAGTTAACTATTTACTTGACCATTTTAATTAATTCAAACATTTTTCTTGAGACTAGTTATACCTTGGTAACAAGACCACAGGTTTCATATGCTCACAGACCCTTGAAATGTTTTAGAAAACTACTTATCATATTTTTCTAATACTTTGCGTCCCCTCTGCCACCAGCTAATTCTTGTATGTCATGTAAAGTTGGGGCCATATACATTGAAAGGTCTTCCCTATGTCCAGCACTGTTCTGGGTTAGTTTGTGGGGTTCATAATAAAGAATGGTCTCTGAGGCCTTTTGACTTTCTTGGAACATAGAGAAAACAAAATAGTTCAATACAATGGTAAGTATGGTATAAGTTTAAGAATATGAAAATAAATCTCTCTTTAAAAATAAATCTGTTGTTAAAAAGAGATTAGACCTTATGGAGATGGATCTTTCACTGTGTTTTAAAGGAGGTATAGGTTTGAGTGAGAGTAAATGGGAAGGCACTTCAAATTTAGAAGGAGGTAGGACATCAAGAGGTGAGCATATTTTTAAATGGTCAAATCCAGCTTAATTAGAATAGCGAGAGCATAAGAAACTTCCTCATTATGTGAAGTGATGCTAGTAAGAACAAGCAGAAATCACTAAGGAAAGTAGTTTAGTGATGTCAGAAAAATCTAATGCCTGTTGGCTGTTGAAACAGACTATCTTCTCTGTTTCCACAAGGTCAGGCATTCTTTTTTCCTGGCTTTGGCTCATTATTACTATAGTCCTAACTGTGGTAATGCTGTGATGTCTAGATCAGTGCCTTATAGTATACATGTTTAAATTATTTGGAGAAATTTGGCTGTGTCGAAGCAGGCTGCTTGAAACTTCAGACCTACAGTTGGCAAGAGGGAATTGCTTTGTAATTATATGCTCCTTTTTATCCTTTCCCAAACTGGTTCAAGTTTAAGCCAACCTCAGGTGGCCTGGCTTGGAATACAGCCGTTCTGGGGAATTTCCTGATACAGCTTTGTGTTCTTGTGATTTGGAGGATGTCTGGAAAGAAAGAGAAGTTTAGAATTGATCTGAAGACATTTGTGGTATATGTCTGTGTATGAAGACACATATATATGTCTTCATTGTTAGAAGACGATAAAGTCTCTCACCTATTGCCAGTGGTTCTTTACAGAATAAACCTGAATTGGAGAGGGAACACAGCCCCACCTATCAACAGAAAATTGTATTAAGTGTTTACTGAGTGTTGTCCCAGGCAGTAGAACAAGACCCAATTTCCCTTGCAGTCAGTCTCTCCCATCAGGAAGCTTCCATAAGTCTCTTATTCCTATCCATCAGAGGGCAGACAATAAAAATCAAAATCACAGAAAACTAACCAAACTGATCTTATGGCCCACAGCCTTGTCTAACTCAATGAAACTATGTATAATGCTTTGTAGGGCCACCCAAGACGGATGGGTCATAGCGGAGACTTCTCACAAAATGTAGTTCACTGGAGAAGGGAATGGCAAACCACTTCAGTATTCTTGCCTTGAGAACCCCATGAACAGTATGAAAAGGCAAAAAGATATGACACTGAAAGATGAAGAGCCCCAGGTCAGTAGGTGCCCAGTAAGCTACTGGAGAAGAGTGGAGAAATGACTCAGAAAGAATGAAGAAGTAGAGCCAAAGCAAAAACAGCACCCAACTGTGGATATGACCGCTGATGGAAGTAAAGTCCGATGCTGTAAAGAACGGTATTGCATAGGAACCTGGAACGTTAGGTCCATGAATCAAGGTAAATTGGAAAGTGGTCAAACAGCAGATGGCAAGACTGAACATCTACATTTTAGGAATCAGTGAACTAAAATGGACCGGAGTGGGCAAATTTAATTCAGATAACCATTATATCTACTACTATGGGCAAGAATCTCTTAGAATAAATGGAGTAGCCCTCATAATCAACAAGAGTCTGAAATGCAGTACTTGGGTGCAGTCTCAAAAATGACAGAATGATCTCTGTTCGTTTCCAAGGCAAGCCATTCAGTGTCACAGTAATCCAGGTGTATGCCGCAACCACTAATGGTGAAGAAGCTGAACAGTTTATGAAGACCTACAAGACCTTCTAGAACTAACACCCAAAAAAGATGTTTTTTTCATCAAAGGGAACTGGAATGCAAAAGTAGGAAGTCAGGAGATACCTGGAGTAACAGGCAGGTTTAGCCTTGGAGTACAGAATGAAACAGGGCAAAGGCTAACAGAGTTTTGCCAAGAGAATGCACTGGTCATATGAAAACACCCCTTACCAACAATACAAGAGACGACTCTACACATGGACATCAGTAGATTGTCTATACCAAAATCAGATTGATTATATTTTTTGTAGCCAAAGATGGAGAAGCGCTGTACAGTCAGCAAAAACAAGATGAGGAGGTGACTGTGGCTGAGATCATGAACTCCTTATTGCCAAATTTATAACATAAATTGAAGAAAGTAGGGAAAACCACTAGACCATTCAGGTATAACCTAAATCAAATCCCTTACCATTATACAGTGGAAGTGACAGATTCAAGGGATTAGATTTGATAGAGTGCCTGAAGAACTAAGGATGGAGGTTCGTGACATTGTACAGGAGGCAGTGATCAAGACCATCCCCAAGAAAAAGAAATGCAAAATAGCAAAATGGTTGTCTGAGGAGGCCTTACAAATAGCTGTGAAAAGAAGAGATGCTAAAGGCAAGGGAGAAAAGGAAAGACATACCCATCTGAATGCAGAGTTCCAAAGAATAGCAAGGAGAGATAAGAAAGCCTTCCTCAGTGATCAGTGCAAAGAAATAGAGGAAAACAATAGAGCGGGAAAAATTAGATATCTCTTCAAGAAAATTAGAGATCCCAAGGGAACATTTCTTGCAAAGATGAGCACAGTAAGGGCAGAAGTTGTATGGCCCTAACAGAAGCAGAAGAGATTAAGAAGAGGTGGCAGGAATACACAGAAATGACCCAGATAACCACGATGGTGTGATCACTCACCTAGAACCAGATATCCTGGAGTGTGGAGTCAAGTGGGCCTTAGGAAGCATCACTACAAACAAAACTAGTCGAGGTGACAGAATTCCAGTTGAGCTATTTCAATAACTAAAAAATGATGCTATGAAAGTGCTGCGCTCAATATGCCAGCAAATTTGGAAAACTCAGCAGTGGCTGCAGGACTGGAAAAGGGCAGTTTTCATTCCAGTCCCAAAGAAGGGCAGTGCCAAAGAATGTTCAAACTACTGCACAATGACACTCATTTCACACACTAGCGAAGTAATGCTAAAAATTCTCCAAGCCAGGCTTCAACAGTACATGAACCGTAACTTCCAGATGTTCAAACTGGATTTAGAAAAGGCAGAGGAACCAGAAATCAAATTGCCAATATCCATTGGATCATAGAAAAAGCAAGAGAGTTCCAGGAAAATATCTACTTCTGCTTTATTTGACTATGCCAAAGCCTTTGTACTGTGTGGATCACAACAAACTATGGAAAATTCTTAAAGAGTTGGGAATACCAGAACATCTAACCTACCTTCTGAGAAATCTGTATGCACCAGTTAAAACCGGACAGGGAACAACAGACTAGTTGCGAATTGAGAAAGAATTATGTCAAGGCTGTATATTGTCCCCTGTTTATTTAAATTATATGCAGAGTACATCATGTGACATGCTGGGCTAGATGAAGCAACAAGCTGGAATCAAGATTGCTGGGAGAAAGATCAATAACCTCAGATATGTAGATGACACCAACCTTATGGCAGAGAGTGAAGAGGATCTAAAAAAGCCTCTTGATGAAAGTGAANGCAGAGTACATCATGTGACATGCTGGGCTAGATGAAGCAACAAGCTGGAATCAAGATTGCTGGGAGAAAGATCAATAACCTCAGATATGTAGATGACACCAACCTTATGGCAGAGAGTGAAGAGGATCTAAAAAAGCCTCTTGATGAAAGTGAAAGAGGAGAATAAAAAAGTTGGCTTAAAACTCCACATTCAAAAAACTAAGATCATGGCATCTGGTGCTATCACTTCATGGCAAATAGATGGGGAAACAATGGATGCAGTGAGAGACTTCATTTTGGGGGCTCCAGAATCACTACAGATGGTGACTGCAGCCATGAAATTTTAAAAGATGCTTGTTCCTTGGTAGAAAATCTATGAGAAATATCCTAGACAGCATATTATAAAGCAGAGACATTGCTTTGTTAGCAATGGTCCATCCAGTCAAAGCTGTGGTTTTTCTAGTAGTCATGTATGGATGTATGAGTTGGATCATAAACAAAGCTGAGTGCCGAAGAATTGAAGCTTTTGAACTGTAGTGTTGGAGAAGACTCTTGAGAGTCCCTTGGACTGCAAAGAGATCCAACCAGTCCATCCTAAAGGAAATCATTCCTGGACATTCATTGGAAGGACTAATGCTGAAGCTGAAACTCCAGTACTTTGGCCACTTGGAAAAGCTCCTGATGCTGGGAAAGATTGAAGGCAGGAGGAGAAGGGGATGACAGAGGATGAGATGGTTGGATGGGATCACCAACTCAATGGACATGAGTTTGAGCAAACTCCAGGAGTTAGTGAAGGACAGGGAAGCTTGGCGTGCTGTAGTCGATGGGGTCACAAAGAGTCGGACACGACTGACCAACTGAACTGAACTCAGCTACAGTTTACCTTTCTGTACTTTCTGTGCACATACCAAAATGGGTTAAAGTAAATAAAATACTGTCAATGGAAATTATGCCCAGTTGAAAACTGGTTACAGTTTGAACTGTATCTGGCCACATATTAGTAATTTGCCAGATTTGATGAAGATCAATCTGCCAACAGTTATGTTGACCTATAGATCTTTCTTTGACCATATTACAGTTAAAACAAGATTTTTTTTTTAATACTTGACTGAATTTTTCAGTTAATTACATTGCTTTCGGATCTATTTTATGATCCTGTGTTAGATGTCGTGGCATGTATGCAGGCAGGTGAAAGTGGTTTTAGTTAGGATTGTAGGATGGTTTTGATCGGCGAAATAATATTTCTTAAGAGAATTTCGGGGACTTCCCTGGTGGCTCAGTGGTGAAGAATCCACCTCTTAATGTAGGAGTTGCAGGCTCGATCCCTGGGAAGAGACTGAAAAGATTCCCTGGAGAAGGAATTGGCAACTCCAGTATTCTTGCCTGGAGAATTCCGTGGACGGAGGAGCCTGGCCGTCTCCAGTCCATGGGGTTGCAAGAGCTGGACACACGTTAATGAGTAAACAGCAGCACCAACAAAGAGAATTCTCTCTTATTCTAACACATATTAACTCTAAAGATTGCTTTCTCTGTTTTTTAGTCGGCCATATACAAACAAAGTCATCACTTTGTGGTACCGTCCACCTGAACTGCTGCTGGGAGAAGAAAGGTATACACCAGCTATCGATGTGTGGAGCTGTGGGTAAGATAGATTTCCTGAATAATTAATTTGAAACTTTTGATAATTAAGTGAAATCGTACCTTTTGATAATCATGGTTGTTTTTTCCTGTTAGATGTATCCTTGGTGAACTCTTCACTAAAAAACCTATATTTCAAGCAAATCAGGAGCTTGCACAACTAGAATTAATAAGGTAAGCTTGTGATTGTAATATCTGTAGGAAATTAAAAAAATTTTCAGGCTTGTGTTTCTAGGCAAACATCACGTTTCTATTTAAAAATAAATGAGTGCTGAAAGGAGGAGAAACTATGTTACAGGCACTCTGATGATTGTTCTAGTAAAATCAAGGATCTTAAAGTCCTTAAATGTTTTGTGATTAAATTAACATGTTCGAGGCCCTAAAAATAAAACTGGGAAGGAGGAGTAAATATGAAGGAGAGAATGAATGGTAGATTCTGTTTTTCAGAGTGTGGCGTATGGAAGAATTAATGTTTGGGGATATTAGAAAGAAATACTCTTTTATATACATATATGCATACATGTTTATATGTATCTGTGTATGTGTGCACACACTGAAATACATCCATGTACTCACTAGCATATGTCTTCATTATTTGAAGCCTATTGTAGGACTTTGGTCATAAGATAGTCATCTTTCTCTTCATCTAATATTTTAAATAAATTTTTTTAAAAAAAAACAGCTTTGGTTTTCTTATTTATAGTAATATTAATTCACAACTTGTAAGATTTGCATGAGTGTTTGAAAATAATGGCTGAGAATTTTTAGGAAAGATTAGTATAAGACACAAAACCACCCATATACTGTCAGCTTTCCTTTTAGCAGACTCACTGCACTAACCGGTGTTCTCCATTCCATCTGTAAATACTGCTGGCTTGATAACATAGCACACTGGATATTTGCAGCTAGTAGATTATCACTCTTTTCTTAAGACTATGTATTTATTCCAGCAGTTGAAGAGTACGATGACCAAGAGGGAGCTGTTTCCAATATTGTATACAAATATTCTATTATTGTACATATGTTGCTCAATTATGAGCAGATGTGCTTTGCAAAGACTTAACAACATTGCTATTAATTTATTTAGGTGTGTGCAGGGTACTATAAGAAAGAAAAGTCATACAAATTTAGAATAATTTAATAATCAGATTGGTTGGAATCCTTGATCATATGTTATGGCGATGGTTTGTGCAAGAAAGCTAATGTAGAACCCCATTCAGTGAGTCCTGTCTTGAAAGAGAAGGCCATGGCTCTGTGTCAGAACATTGGGAAATATACATTTATATGTTTTTAGTTAAAATAAAATGTTTAAATCATGTATCTGTGTACCTTTCTTTTTCTTTTGGTAATGATTTCTTCTAACCCATTTTTTTCTATTAGCCAAATATTGTTCCTAATTGGATTGCATACTAGGCTTCTATCAATGATGTTGCTATTTATTTAGCTTATACATGATACAAATATTGTTCTAAGAATTCACCTGAATTACTTCAGTTGTGTCTTGTCTTTATAATTAAGAAAACTGAACTTTATAGAGATGAAGAATTTGTTCAAAGTCGTAAAACTAAACTAGCAAGTAGCAAAATTGAGATTTGAATCTAAGTACTTTTATCTTAGAAACTATTCATTCTCTATACTATGTGGGAAATAAAATTTCCTGGAGCTTTTAACTATGACACAAACACTAAAAATTAATGAAGAAGATCTGAGTAATTTCTACAGGACATTAATATAAAAATTCTCAAAGAACTAATTAGCCTGTGGTATCTGATGTTTTATTAAAAATTACAGAGTCAAGTAGGGTCATCCTAAAAATACAAGAATGTTTTATCTTTTGGTATTCCTTTATTATAATTCATCATTTTAACAGACAAAAACGGTATGTTTATCTTGATAGCTGCTGAATAGGCATTTGCTGAAATTATAAACTCCTAATTAAGTAAGTATAGAGGCATATTTCTTTACTGTGATAAAAATATGTATCACAAATTGAATAAATTATGTTTAGTCATAAAATACTAGAAGCAAAGATAAGAATGAGAAAAAGTTAACTTGTGGTATCATTATTTTAAGAGTGTTTTAGAGGCACTGATAAGTTAACTGGTAGTATTAGAAAAGTGAACTCAATAGAGGTATATATACCAATATATACATTCTGAAAGAAATAGGCTTAAAAGAAATTTCAGAGGACTTTTTTTGAACACTGATTGATTTTATCTGGAGGGATGAACCTGAAAGTAACCAGGAACATTTTTTAAAAAAGAGGGACAATTTGACATATCGTATGTTAAAACAAAATTTTAGTAACTAAAACTATTTTGTGCTGGCACAAGATACCTTAGATGAATCAGTGGAATTATGTGGTAAATTCAGAAGTAAAGAAAGTTCATTTGGACCTTAAAATAAAATACAGAGTACATTTCACATCAAGGAGTTAATTGGACAGTATTTATTGAGTGCTGATTATGTACCAGTTACTAGGTACTGAGGATACAGCAGAGGTTGGGGATTGTATCTCCAGTGCCTAGTAACTGGCATACATCCTTTTCTGCTTTCTTGTTGGGGGAGACAGAAAAAAAAACAAAGAATAAAATGTATCAGGTGGTGATAAGTGTAAGGGCATAGAAAGCGATAGAAGGTAGTGTATATGGTACCAGAGAAAATTTCATGAGGTATCATTTGAGTAGAGATTTGAGTGAACAGAAAAGTCATGATCCTCAGGCATGAAGGTGTTTGGATTATCTTATGAACATGTTAGGTCAGTTAATGGGAAACAGAAAGTTCATTCCTTTAGTGGCATACTTTACAGTTATTAAAAAGGAGGTAGTAGATCTGGAGATCTTGACATGGAAAAGCAACATTGTCACATGAGAAGATCAATTTTACAGAAACTGTGATTGGTCTGATCCCATATACAGGAGACAAACATATCAGAAGAGTCTGGATCTGTTAATGGGCTTGTGAGGTGGGTAGGGAGGGGACTATTTTTCTACTTGATGTATTTCAAAATGTCTTTAGGTTTTGTTAAGATATCAAATATTTATATTATGAAAAGAATGCTTCAAATTTGATTTTATAGCCTTAATTATTTTTAAAACATGAAGAAAATCGGGAGCATTTCTGGTAAAAGAGACATGTCTCCTTGATTTGAAGAAGGGAACAGAATATATTGAAAGGGGTGGGCTTTGGAATCATGCAGTCCTTGGTGCTAATGCCATCTCAGCTACTTCCTGCTCTTGTGACTTAGGGTAAGTTCCCTAATGCTGTAAGTTTCTTTCTTCACAAGTAAAACAGGACAAATAATATGCTTAGGATTATAAAAATTAAATAAATGTAAGTTTGCTAAGACATAGTCGTCCCCTTATCTTATTTGCAGTAATGTTGGAATGTTTCCCCAGTCTGAAGCCTCAGGAATGATGAGTTCTAGGGTCTGCATTGAACAAATACATATAAATGTATTAAGGATGGTAATACTAATCAGAATCTGTCTTAAAAAGCTTTACACTGTAGTGGTCAAGTTATTTAAACTTCACCTAATTCCAGAAAATGCTTTAGGCAGATTACAAAAATTCTACAATAAGTGGCTTGAATTTAAAAGTAATGGCAGAGAGAGTGAAAAACATAGATGGGGACAAAAAAGGGATTAATGAGGGCAAAAATGTTTCTACATGAGTGTCACACTTTTAAGTGTTCTGGCAGCCAGTGAAAGAACCTTATATCACACAATGTATATTGCTTAAGGAATAAAAAACTAGTCATGGAAGAAAATAGATTTGGAATGAGAAGAATCTACTCTCTCTCCTGCCCTACACATACACAAAGCCTCAGGTTACACAGGTAAAATTTTTAAAACTTTAAAGGCATAGGCTTTGGTTTTTCCAGAATATTGGAAATGAAGGAACGTTTGCATATTTAAAAAAGGGAAGCATGTATACTTTTATAAATCAGTAGCATAAAAAATTCTGTAGACTTGTACTTCTTAATCTTTTAGGTCTCAGAACTTTACACTGTTAGACATTGTGAAAAATCCCAGGAGCTTGTTTATGTTGATTGTATGTATTGAAATTTAAAACTGAGAATTTAAAGTATTTATTAATTCATTTTAAAATAATATGTTAGCATAACATTTTAATTGTAAAAAGTTTATATTTTTCCAAACTAAAATAAATGGTGAAATGAGTAAGATTGTTTTTACATTTTTATAAATTTTGCATGTTTGGCTTAATAAACATGGATAAACATCTGTGATATGATGTTTTCAGTAGTCTTTTCAGATAATTGTGCATATTCTTCCTTGAAACTGCAGTGAGTGGTAGTTGTTATTTTTTTTAAAGCAGGTTATTTGCAATATTCAGTCTGTAACCACAGATTTTGTACTCTAATATATTGAAACCCATTTCTGTGTCTTACACTCTGAATAGGTCTTTTACCGATGATGATTTTGTAACATGTGTGGGTCACTTAATCTATATTGGATCACTGAATTGAGCAGATCTTCTAAATGTAACATTTCATTTTATAGTTCTTGTTATGACACTAATTTCATCAGAAAAGCCTTTAAGTATTTGTTTTGAAGCTTTTAAGTTCACAGTGCAGACATAAGTCTTTTAGTATTCTTGACTTTCTCCTGAAAGCGTGAATTTTATAGTTGACAACACTGCAGTTGTCTTCCTTGAAGTAACAAGCTGACTTCATTCCTATATTAAGGAAATGTCTGGCAGGTACCCGAGGCAATGACCATAGTTTGATAGTTCTTTTTGTAGGTAAAAATGGTGGCTCATGAAAACAGCAGCAGCTTGCAACTCAATTATTGTACAAGTGCTTCTCAAGATAATAGTCATTTTTTTGTGCAGCAGAAGTGCTTTATGAGTATCTTCTCTCTCATATCTAAGAATATTAAAAAGATGCATACTCAGGTGTAAGGATTTAATAATAATTTTTACTGCTTCAACAAGTGCATTCTTGAGTGAAAACCCTCCCCACCCCATCAGGTGGTATTGACGAGTATGTACTTCTAATAGTCTGGCATCTCTGCCTCAAGTCATGCTAAAGTGCCATTGTTTTATACCATTGGCTTAATACTGTCAGTGCAAAGTCGACACATTGAAAAGTGTAAATGATGTTTTAAAAGTATCTTTGATCTACCAGACACCTAAAGGGTTTAGGGAACCCCATTTTTGCAAACTGCTGGTGTAGACCAATTAAAAAGTAGAATACAGCATTACGCTAAAAACTTGTACTTTGATTAGGCCCAAGAAATATTCCTCTTTTGAATGTATAGATGACTAAGTATTAGAAAATCTCTTAATATAACTCATGGTATTAGTAACCCAAGTAAAAAAATGCAGATGATGGCTACAATAGAGTTTCTAAAAATCAAACTGATAGAACTAAAGAAGCATTCTTTTGAAGTCACAACAATTAAACCCAAAGTAAAAAGGAATAAATTAATGCGTTCTTAGCAGGAGGTATGTGTGAATTTGTATCTGTCTGTAACTATCTTTACCATGTGTTGTGTTTCTCAAACCAGAAGTTCTTCTTCCCACTGGTAAACAATGAAAGTACTCCCATTAAAATCAGAAACCAAAAAATTACCAAATATTGTGTAGCATCGTTAGCATTTTAACATTTCTTGGAAATTAACCACATAGTGTAGCATACCATAATGATGAAGAATACATGTTTGAAAAAGTAACAGATATATTCTGATTATAGGTGATGATAATAGACCTGGAAAGCCTCAAACAAACAGCTGTTTAAAAAAACTGTCAGGAACCGTAGGATCTCAGATGGCATTCTAAAATATTTTTGCCACATTTTGACCATTTTCTTAGACAAAACTCTTCTAATTATTGCTTGGGAAATATAATAGGGATAGGAACACATTGAAAAAAATGACAGTAAACTCCATTAAAAGAAACACAGGATCTAATTGAAAAACTTTATACAAATAAACTTTGGAGCTATTGCAGGTTTGGTTATAGACTATCACGATAAAGTGAGTATCAAAGTGACTCAAGATTATTTGGTTTCCCAATGCATATGAAGTTACATTTGCGTTATACTGTAGTCTGTTAGATTGCAATAGTATTACGTGTATATGCCCTAATTTTAAAATACTATATTGCTAAAAGTGCCTACCATCGTTTGAGCCTTGAGCAAGTTGTAAACTTCTTGTGAAGGAGGATTTGAGATACTGTGAGAATTCCAGAATGTGACGCAGAGACATGAAGTGAGTAAATGCTGTTGGAAAGATGGTGTCAGTAGACTTGCTGATGCAAGCTTACCACAAACTTGAAATTTGTTTAAATAAAAACATGCGAAGTGTAATAAAATGATATGCTTGTGTAAAACCAAAGGAAATATAAAAATTGAAACATTAAGTTTTGTAAAGATCACAGCTCTTTAATCCAGAGCAGCTGTGTTGAATTCCAACAGGATTCTCTTACTTTTGGAGTGTGACAGTATTGCTTCTCCAATTCATCTGTAAGGAAATCCTGAAAAGGATAATTAGAGGAATGAGTACATAGTGGGGTTTGTCTTGTCTTAAGAAAAATTTAAAGCTTTCATATGATATTGACATCAGAATAGATAGATCAAAATAGATTCCCGTAACAGATCTCAGATATTTAAGGATTTAGCATATGATGCATTTCAGAATGTCTTCAGAAATGATTTAAGGATAGCTAATTATCAGACACTGATTTTGCTAAAATGCATTTATCAATTGCTGTCATGTCTACTTCCCTAAGTTCTAAAATTTTTCCCTATCTTAGAATGTGTATTCCATCCTGTATGCTGCTCCCAGTTAGATAACTTTCCCAGTCAACTATCTTCCCAGAATACATAAAATAGAAGTCTTTAGTTATGAGATAATGAAGCTGATTTCTATTATAAGCCTATTAATGAGCCAGATGCTGGGTCATTTCCTGTCACAGCTCTGAAATAAAATGAATCTCCATTTTACAAAAGCAACAGATTCTAAGCAGCACAGTTTCACCAATATCACACAGATAGGGTTTAGGTCTAAAGTTTGTTTTCAAAGTTTGTCTTCATTGTAGTTTTCAGGCTGCCTCATAAGACTGTCTATGTTTCCAAATAAACCTCTGTAGCCCCAAATTCCACCTATACCACTTTCCTTGGTCTGCCTCCCGAATGTTTATACTTTGCTATTTTCATGACTTTGCCTGTGCAGTAATCTTTGCCAGTAACGTATTTCTCTTATTTCCTTTCCCACCTGTTTATTGTTTACTTATCCTTTGAGTTGTAGGCAAAATTCTGTATCTCTTCTCTAACTCAAGTACATTTTCTTGTATTTCTGTAGTTTAAAGTATCCTTCATTTTCTTTATTCCAGTGTATTTTATACTTCTATTATGGTGCACATCAATCTGCGAGGATTGATTGTTTATATTTATGTAGTATACGAAAGTGCAAGAGTGATTTTCTTACCATAATTTAGTAAGATAAAGTCATATAAACAACTAAAATGTAAAGCAGGATTAAATAGTGTCAAAAGAAATCAGGAGCATGTAGAAAGTGACTATTCTGGACAGCGAGGATACAGAAAACATCGTAAATAGATTACTTTTGATGTACATCTTCAGGAATGCTAGGTAGAATCTAGGAAGAAGGAGTATGAATAAAGACATGGAGGAGCGGTTGGCCTGTGGAGAGATGAGTTGGAAGATGAGAATGAGGAAGACAATTTGAGACCCTATCATAGAGGACCATGCTCCTGAGTTTCGCTTTCTCTCCTTTTGAGGAGTTTGTGAGAATGAGCTTGAAAGGAAGAAGAGATAGGCATATTGAAGAGTAAGATCTTAAAAGCTTGGATTTACAAAAATCATAAACTATTGAAACAAAATACAGTTTCAGTGAAACAGCTTTACAAATGCTCTTATCATCTGGTATAAATGTTTCTAATGTAGTAGCGATCTTAGGTCTGCTGAAGAATGGCAACTTTAGTTGTCACTTGCTTCTGTACCTTAGTACATGTATTTATGTATGTGTAGAATATTTTTACTTTTAAGTCAGTGATGCATGGACCTTTTCTTTCTGTATATGAAGGTCAGCTGGTAATTTTATATAAGATACATATTTATTCTTGAGATTCAGTATACTTGAGTTAAGCATATTTAACCAGTTTTTCATCTACATACTACCAAAGCATTTTAAAATGTTTACCAGCTAGAGTTATCTGCTACAGCATTTCTTTAGTTTATGAAGGACTTACTATAAGAATAGTGAGGGATTTCAAGATACAGAGAGTAAAGCAGTTAAAAGTTCTAAATACCTTGAAATCAAAGAACTGTGTTTCAGGAATGTGACTTTTAGGGTTCTCTAGTGGATCAAATTCAGCAGCAGTCTATACAGTTTAGTTAGTGTCTTCAGTGTAGGGAATCTTTTCTGCTGGTATTGCAAACTTCATTATATTCATGAGAGGTGGTAATGATAGGTACCTGCAAAGCCGGAGAACACATGTACTAAACTCTAATTCCTCAGCTGGCATGACAGTTTAAAATTTTGGTTCAAAATATGCTCAACATATTTTGAATATTACCTGTGTCTTTAAGATTTGATTTTGCAAATATGAAGGTTTTCTTTCTAGAAATTGAGATGTTTATAGTGTGTTAAAAGTATTCAGTGAAAAGAAATTCTTAAAACAGTTTATTTGGGATGACTAAAATATTTAATGAAACTTGTATACATTATATCAGAACTTCAGCTTTTGTGTATTTAAAAAGGAGTTATTTTGTATAGTAGTTGTACGTGTTCTTTTTTCCATGTAGTCTATATTGATGTACTTCTTTTTATGTGTTGTTTAGCCGTATATGTGGGAGTCCATGTCCTGCAGTGTGGCCTGATGTAATCAAACTACCGTATTTCAACACCATGAAACCAAAGAAGCAATATCGTCGAAAGTTAAGAGAAGAATTTGTTTTGTAAGAAGGGGATGCTTAAACATCCATATTGCATTGATTTTTTACAAAGTTACTTCTTTAGAATTCTAAATGTAACTCTAGCCTCTGTTGACCTAAGGTAGACCTATCACAATTCTACTATATCATTTAATTTTGAATGTCCCTTTGCTACATGCAAGTAAGCATTTCACCATCGTTATGAAATCAGTTATTTGGGCTTGTGTGTTTGATTTAGTGTTTACCTGAGAGAAGTTTAACAATGGTAAATTTAAATGAAACTATTTTCAAGATACTTGAATTTAGTTTTTTATTTTGTTGTAGGAAACTATTCTATTCAGTTTTTAGTTAATGTTAAAAAAGCAAATTGCCCATAGAGTAATAAATATACTGTTGTTTGCCAGTTTTCAAATTATCTAGAATAATACTTAGAAAATTTTGTAAAAAATAAGCATTTTTTCAAAGGAAGATTTGTAACTTATTGGAATAAACTGTTGCAAACGTGTTACAAAATGCTAATTTTTAAGCTCCTACAGAAACATTAAACTTGAGTCAAAGAACTCTCATGACTTGTAATCCTCTCATGCCAGTATTCCTGCAGCCGCACTAGACTTATTTGATTACATGCTCGCCTTGGATCCTAGTAAGCGCTGCACTGCAGAGCAGGCTCTTCAGTGTGAGTTCCTACGGGATGTGGAACCCTCAAAAATGCCTCCACCAGAGTAAGTAACTTTTTACCATATGCAAAATATGGACAGTTTAAATAATATCTGTATGTAACTATCAAGCTATTCTGTGGTTAGTCAAGTCGAAAAAGAATAAATCAAATAGAATAGCAGTAGTACATATAATTTGCACATCAGATGTTCAGCTAAATCAGCTTTCCTGTAGCTAATTTTTTAATATAGTTCAACTATAATATAATTTTTTAATATAGTTCAACTCTTAAAAAAAAAGTCACTGTTGCTGCTATTGTAGTATTGCTTCTATTAATATTACTTGCTGTAGCTAAAATCTTGAGTGCTATGCTAAACATTTCTCATGTAGTACATTAATCTTTATAATCTTAGGAAGTGGGTATTATTATCACCATTTTACAGAGATGCAAACAGGTTCAGAGAGGTTAAGAAACTTGCCCAAGAATACAAATCTAGTAAAGGGTGAAGCCAGCTATCAAATTTGAGTTAGTTCTATAACAAAAAGAGGTTGTGAAATACTCCTTAGCAGACTATACAATGCAAAATTCTTAGCACTGAGTGAAAGAATATTAGTATCAAAAGCCTGTATAGAATGAGTTTACTGTCTGTTGTCTGGGTTGGGAGGCAGGAAATGCATAGAGTTTGGGAGTCAGAATGGCTGAGTTCTTGACTCTTTCACTCCTTTGTGGTTCCTGTAATTTCTCTAGGATTGATTTGGGGAAGGGGATAAAACAGTTCATTTCATTCTCCTTGATAGAACCTGGAAAGTTTGTAGAGATTTTGTTAGTAATTTTGAAAATGATGATGAGTGTCATAAAAGCAAACGTGTTCCTATAACAAAGTGGGTCCATGTAATAACAGTTAGCATACTGTGAATGAACAAACATGAGCTTTGGAGTTCAAATCCTGACTCTTGCACTTAATTAATGAAACTGGTCTTACTACAGTTCTGTGAGATCCATCTTACTTGGCTTTAGTTTTTTATTGAACTGTATATGAATAGCCTTTGTGAGATGTTTTGAAAGGCAGAAAGGATCTATCATCTGACACGCTGAGGAACCTGAATCACTCACTGTTGAATTGTTTCATGGATTTTTTTTTTTTTTTTTTTTTGCTTATAGTATATGTCAGCTGTCTTGAAATTTTGGCTTTAGTACCCCTTTTAACTTTTGATTTTGAAAGTTTTCAACTCTGTTCAGAAAAATAGAATAATACAATGAGCATTCATATATCCTTCATCTAGATTCAACACTTAACTGATATTTGGACATATTTATCACTCTTTATCTTTTTTCCTGAACTATTTGATTATTGTAGAAATAACATTTCACATTCACCATGTTATGTATAAGAACTAGGACTTTATTCTGTATAACTACATTATCATTATGAAACACAGGAAATTTAACATTTAAATATCTAATAGTTTATATTCAGATTTCTCTAGTTGGCCCAATAATTGCCTTTATACTCTGTTTTTTGTTTGTTTTGTTTTGGTGTGGTTGTTTGGGTGAAGAATTTATTCCAAGCTCATACATTTCATTTAGTTGTCATGTCTCTTCAGTCTCCGGGGAAGACTTTTATGACATTGACATTTTTGATGAGCTAGATATTTTGTAAAGCATTCTACAGTCTGGCTTTAATTACTTCATCACAATCAGAACTAGTGTAACCAGTAATTGGAGTATATTTTTGGGTTTTTTTAGCAAGAATACTACTTAGGGTGATGATATGTATTTCCTGCTGTATCACATCAAGAGGAATATAATGTAATTTTTCTCCCATTATTGGTGGTACTAAATTGATATCTTGGTTTAAGTGGTCCACACACAAAAATTCTGGTAAAACTGGATTGAGCACATTTTAAACTGCCATCTAAACTGTTAAAATCAAGGGTTTAAATAGTTGCAAAAGGTACAGCTTTCAGTGTGTAATTGTAGACACTTTTAAATACAGCAGTTATCTTGTAAATGTATCTAGCGGAGTCAAAATACCTTAGCATTTGATATTAATCAATATTCACTTAGAAATGTATGAACAGGCTTTTCAACAATTGGACATCATTGGGTTTTTGTGTGTGTGTATGACGTTACGTTGCTTCTGCAGGTTTTTAATGTAGCACATATTTATGCTTGAAAATATTTTATTGATGACCCTGTTGTACTTCTTTAAAACAGGTATATGTATATATGAGTGGGAATTTAATTTAAACATTTTCTCTGACTACAAAGCATTTTCTTCTTAGTTAATCAGTAGTGCATATTTTAGTTAAAAAAAGAGAAACTAATAGTAGATTTTATCAGAGATGCAACCTTAATGAAATAGACTTGAGATTTTTTTCAAGTGATTTGCATATCAATTAATTAATGTTACATATTCTAGAATGAGATGTAGTTCCACATTAATGGTAATTTAAAAAATTTTGTAAGTACTCTTTAAAAATAAGCATTTGAGACTGGATGGAGTTTTGTCATATTTAAATCACTGAGTTTTTTGAACTTCTTAACATATTATGTCCCCAAGATCACAGTGCTCTGTCATCAAAATTATTTTAATGACCTTTCAGATGTCAACTTAAGATTCTTTCTCTAATTTTCTTGACAGCAGATAATTAGAAACCACATGACTTGCAAAAGATTGCTTAACCAGTCATTAATCATTTATTTTTTTTCAAATTTTGAGAGAATAAACCAAAGAACTTTACCAATATTTATTATATGACTTCTTATGCTTTTTACTTTTTATTTGCACTTAGGAAGTCAACATGTAATTTCAGTGCTACTTAACCAATTAATACTTTTGTTAAATTGTATTTCTTATTACATATTAAAAATATATGCTTTTGTCAGAATCTTGAAACTGTAGGTGCATCCCATTTGATTTATGGAAAATATTTGCCACATAACCTAATAGGAAACTCTGTTCATACTGTCAAACACATAACCTAAATTGATTTAATTTTTATCAGAACACACTGGACTGTATTTTTCCATTAAAAATAAACATGTTAGTACACATTTTGGTGAATATTCTATTCAACCAGTAATAAATTACGGGATTTATCATTGTTAGGTACATGACTAAAGCAGTCGGGTTGAAATTATGATGATATTGATCAAATATTTAAACAAAGGCTATATAAGTAGTATAACACATCTCTTTATTATTTTCTTATGATAATGGTAGTTAAAATTGTAAAAAGTGAAGGTGAGAACTATAAAGAAAGGCATTGGTGTTCCTTTGGGAAATAGCGTATGTATTAAACTCTTGTTAACAGCTTTTTAGGAATAATCAAATGAGTACGGTATTAAAAATAAATTTCATTAATTTTACTAGATACCCTGTCAAACTTTTTAAATGTATTTAATGAAATAGTGCACTTTGCTAAAAAGTGGATTAGGCTAGCAGCTAGTCGATTATTTTTCCTTAAAAGCAAGTAAAAGGCTTTAAACAATTCATAAGATAGATATGATCAACTGTAAATGGAATAAATATTTTGTGATATAATTAAATATAA
The DNA here is from genome assembly GCA_006410675.1 of Oreotragus oreotragus. NCBI lineage: Eukaryota > Metazoa > Chordata > Mammalia > Artiodactyla > Bovidae > Oreotragus > Oreotragus oreotragus. The sequence continues at coordinate 802,957 of SJYX01016621.1, forward strand.
AATACTTTGAAACTACCTTTCTGAATGATGAAACATGAATATAATGCTTGCTGTGTGAAGGGCACCGTCCAGGTGCTTACATATGTTAACATACATTTACTTCTACTCCACAAGGTAGATTGTTTTGTTAACTCCGTTTTTAAAGATAAGGAAAGTGAGGCACAGAGGTCAAGTTACTTGCCTATGAGACACAGTAAGTAAGTGCCTGAGCCTGTATTTGAACGTTTAGGAAAGAGCACATTAAAAATTTGGTTGTCCTGGAAACATTCCCAGTACATCTAATAGCATCACTAACCTATTACTGTTTGTTGGGTAATGTTGATCTTTCCTGATTTGTTGAGATCATCCATAACAAATCTCTTACCTTTAAATTGTGGAATGGAACAAAATCCCTTTATAGTAGGTCTCTTTGCTTTATTCTTATGGGACTCTTCCACAAGAGCAATGCATTCTCTGAACATCAGCATGGAAAAAGTAAAATCACTCTAGCCTCCTTAGTACAATATGGCAGTATGTCTGAATTCAGAATAACTCCAACAGTGGCTAAGGTTACATACCTTATAACACATGTACGTACAGATACACACACAAACACAAATACAGAAAGGAAAGTCTTTGGCAGGTTTATGATGCCTTAAAGCTTCCCAATATCAATATTTCAAATTGTCCCTTTGTTTGTTACTCCAGGAGGTTTTTACACGCTGAGGCAATGCATCATAGTAAGATGACTGAGAGGTATGCCTTTGTTTTGTTTTTGGACCTCAGGTGCATAGAGTTGGTTTAATCATAATTCTTGTGTCACTCATCATTGGTCCATGCATGGCTCTCTTTTATTCTTTTAGTCACTTAGTTATTTTAAATGATGTTAATAAGCAGCCATGAACTTACTGAATAAAAGCTCGAACCTTGACAATAACTTACTTTACTCATATCGTATCCTCTCCGCCCATGACCTATCCCCCTTGCCTTCTTCCACTGGAGGTAACCATCATCCTTGTTTTCTTTTGTATATACTTTTTGTTGCCATCTAAATGTACTCATTAAAAGTTATATCTTACAATTTTAGTTGCTTTTAATTTTATGAAAGTGTCATGCTGTTTGTAATCTTTTGGGAATGACTTTTTTTAACTTAATATGATATTGCTAAGATTCGACAATATTGTTGCATATGCCTTTATAACATGAGATAAAACTGTGAAAGAGGACGTGTGAAAGAACTTTCTGAACATGCAGGTCCTTGTCAAAGATCAGTTTTAGGAAAGCAGACACAAGAATATGGAACTTTTAGAACAATTTCAGGTTGTACTCCATCAGAAAATATTCTTGTATCCCTAGAGGTAAACATATCCAGGTTGAAGACTAGGTTGGGGCTGCTTAAGGGAATTTATAGATATTCTGGGCAAGTTTATTAACCTTTCCAAGCCTCAATTTTCTTACCTTTAAAATAGATATCATAGTAACTTCCCATTGGATTTTTTATTAGGGTAAGAAGAAAATATTTATAAATCAAATATTTGTGTCTTTTTTAAGCAAAAGTTATTCTTCAGTGTTGTGAATTCTGTGAAATTACACAAAAAATTATTTCAGAATTGTGGATAACTTTGATAGTTGCTAGTTACTCAAAACTCTCAATGATAAGTATAAGTGATAAGCCTGGATTATAATCTGTTTTTGAAATTCCTCTTTAGCGTCAGTTTAATTCTAGAGCATTTGATTATAGAAGCAAATAAGAGAATATCAAAAAGTAAAAAGCTTGTACTAGAAAGTTTTTCACAGACGTTATGTCCTAGCCTCTGCTACTTTTTAATTCTGTGTCTATTTTCTGCAAGTGGCATATTTTTCACCTTTTTTTCATGTCCTATTCAGTGTACGATGTACAGTGTGAGAATTGGCTTTAAAAGATTTCACCAAAGATAATAGTAACCTACTTTTATGAACATTTACTCTTTATTCATAGTTTTAATAAGTTATTATTCATTGATTATACAGAAGCCAGAATGATTTGTGTTGAAGGAGTTTATAAGACCTGTGTGTGAAATCTTCCAAGAAAACTTGCAGGGGCGTGGGGGTGGCAGCTTTGGTGCTGTATATTCGCATTTCGCTATATATTTGCTGTATATTAGCAAATGCTAAGTATTAGCATTTTGTTGTTGTTGTTGTTAAGAGATGCCATTGACAAATAATTTAATACTTTTCCCCCCCAGCCTTCCATTATGGCAAGACTGTCATGAGTTATGGAGTAAAAAGCGAAGACGACAGAAGCAGATGGGCATGACTGATGATGTTTCCACAATTAAAGCCCCCAGAAAGGACTTGTCTCTGGGCCTGGATGACAGCAGAACTAGCACGCCTCAGAGCGTGCTGCCGTCTTCGCAGCTGAAATCTCAGGGCAACTCGAATGCAGCACCTGGTCAGTAGTACTTCATGGGCTGGTTTGCTTCACGTTGTTTTGTGGTTGCCATTAACTGTATTGCTGTAGTGTTAAAGCTCTTGTGGCTAAAAGTTGAGCACTGAATTTGACTTTTCCTTATTATTTGATTGTGCTAGTACAGATGTTTCACTGCTATAGCAACATAATATTAAGCAAGGTAAGATTAATAATAATCTCAAGGTAAGATTAATAATAATCTCAAGGTAAGATTAATTTATAAACTGTATCAAATTACATGTGATTAGTGATTGGTCAGATTTCTCTACTTTTTCCCTTGGTGCAAGAGTCAGTAGATCTTTTACTAACACTTTTTTTGAGGCTCTGTGTTCAGTGTCTGGATGCTTCTAAGCAGAAGGGAGAAAGATACAAGAAAAAAGCCAGAAATCATACTAAAAGCTCTTTCATACTGTATATAATGTTCTCAGGTCACTTTTAAATATTTCCCACTCTATTACAGAATCTCAAATACTGGAATCTGACATTGTGTCCAAAATGATTTGAAGTATGATAAAGAAGGGTATTTTGAGGAAACCTAAATTTTTTCCTCTGATTCAATCTATTACAAGAGTAAGCTTTTTTATGAGAAACCAGTCTCTTCAGTGTTGTTATAAGTGTTTTTTTCTCTCTTTTAGTTAACAATTTAAAAAAAAATAGAATCCACTCCCTCATTTTGCCTCAAGAATCCAAAAAACTTTCACTTTAATTTTTTTTATGAAGACAGATGTGATAAGACATAAATACATTGTGTGTGGTGTTTTATTAAACATGAAAAATAGCCCTAAACTTACTAAGAGATGAGTAAATATTGACCGATGAGTTAGTTGATTAAAACAGATCTGTGGATCAGATTGAACTTTTGGTGGTTAAGTATGAATATAGAGTAGATTAGCTGAGAAAGCTTGAGGAAGATTGCCTTTAATACTTGTAATCTACAAGCTTAGACTTGACCTTGGTCAGACTACATAAAGTATTAATGTTACTTGAAAAATGAAAATGAATTACTTGTTTTTCAGAATATTCTTCAGAGTTTCTTGAAATAGTGAATTCCCCTTGTACATGAAAATACTTAATATTCGTAGCTTAGGAGAAAACACCTTTGTTGTACAAAGTGAGGGCTGTCTATATCAAGTTCAGTATTGTTTCTCTCCATATTTAAAATAGTAAAACTTGGAGAAAGACACAAGAGAAGCAACAGAAAGTTTCTTGGTTTGTGTTTGTGTCACTCGCTTTATATGCCATCTGCTCTAAGAAAGCTTTGAGTCGATATAAGTGATTTGGATGGTGGTCACTTGTCCCAGGCAACAGTTGTCATATTCCTTAAGAAAAATACTAGGTCTTTATTTCTACTTCTCTTCATAGAACTGATGTCCTTATTCCACTGGCAAGCCTAGTGGACTAGAAGATGGTTATTGCACTCTATTTTAGCTGATTAAAAACGAAATCTGGGCTCATTTTGTATTATTTCTTATCTCTACATGTTTACAACTCTGTTAATGGTAAAGTTTTTTTTTCTTTCTTCTCTATTCAAACTTGCTATTATTCTAGTTTTTTTGAAATAGGAATGAATCTTCTTAGCTCCATTTTTTTACATCATCAGTAAGTGTCATGAACTAAAACTGTCCCTTCTGTATAAGGAGATACCATAGTTAAAGGGCACTCTGAGCTCACATGGAGACTGCATGTGCTAATAGAGAAATGAAAGGGAAAATGAGGAAAACTGGCTCTTAAGGGGTAGCAAACAAGCACGATTCCTTACTAATACCTGCAGATCATCAGAACTTGCAAGAATTTGTTTTCAATTAATCTAAATACTAAGAAATAATATCTAAAATATGTAAAGAGAATATATTAAAAATAGAATTAATCATCATTTTTTCATCTTAGAATTCTATTAGTCTGTCATCTGTGGTTATAGAAATTGCTTATCAGTATCTGTATTATCACTTAATGTATACAGTATTACATACAAGGCCTTCGTGTTATGTATGACTCAGGTAAGTTTGCATAAGAACCTATATAAACCATCATAAGTCTAAATAGAATAATTAGAAAAATAAAGACAACCTGTTTTATAGGTGATGAGTTAATGCCATGTTATATGTAAATGGGCTTCCCTGATATCTCAGTGGGTAAAGAATCTGCCTGCAGTGCAGGAGACGCAGGAGGTATGGGTTTGATCCCTAGGTAGGGAAGATCCCCTGGAGTCAGAAGTGGCAACTCACTCCAGTATTCTTGCCTGAAAAATCCTATGGAGAGAGGAACCCAGTGGGCATTAGTCCAAAGGGTTGCAAAAAGTTGGACACGACCGAGTGACTAAGCACACACATATATATGTACATGAGCTTCTAATTAACCCAGAAGGCTTAACTTTAAATAAAAGCATTTGAGTAAAAGACATTATATCAGACAGTCTATAAAATCCAGTTTGAATTTACTACAAAGATAAGGTTAGGTTCTTAAAAAAGAAACATTATTTTAGATGAGCAGTATAGACAGTGGTTAAAAGTTCAGACTCTGGAATCAGAATATCTGGGTTCAAATCTCATTTCTGCTACTAACAGAGTTTGTGACCTTAAGCAAGTTATTTAGTCTCTCTGGATGCCAGTTTCTTCTTCAGTTTTGTTTTTTGTGTTTTTTTTAAAAGTGGGGCCAGTAATTAAGCATGCCTTATACGGTTGTTGTGAGGAATAAAGGATATGCTCAGAGAGTAACCTGAAATGGTAGCTGTCATCATCCCAGTGCCCACTCACAGGTGCGGTTTCCTGGTCGTGTCTATAGTATGGGCTTCTAAGGCTGGTCTTGATTTTCCATTTGAAGTATTTACCCTTAAAGATAATTTATTCAAAATGGGCTGCAGTTATTTTTCTTTTTTGTTTTAACTTATGTGCACTTAACATCTTAAATGTACATGAAATTGAACTAGAATAAGATTCCCTTTTCACAATATTTCTTAAACACTGTCCCACACATATACATTTTAATATGGTAATACAGAGGCATTTTGTGGGGAGGGGGAGCTGTGAATTATGGCAATTCTAACCAATACAAATTTTGTTTTAGTAAAAACAGGCCCTGGACAGCAGTTAAACCACAGTGAATTGGCAATTCTGCTAAACCTACTACAGTCTAAAACAAGTGTTAATATGGCTGATTTTGTCCAAGTGTTGAACATTAAGGTAAACTCTGAGACTCAGCAGCAGCTAAATAAAATAAACCTTCCTGCTGGAATTTTGGCAACAGGTGAAAAACAGACAGATCCATCACCACCTCAACAGGAGTCTTCGAAACCACTGGGAGGAATTCAGCCTTCTTCTCAGAACATGCAGCCTAAAGTGGAGCCTGATGCGGCCCAGGCGGCTGTGCAGAGCGCATTTGCTGTTCTGTTGACTCAGTTAATAAAGGCTCAGCAGTCAAAGCAGAAAGACGTGCTGCTGGAAGAGAGGGAAAATGGGTCGGGACACGAAGCACCATTACAGCTCCGGCCACCTCCAGAACCTAGCACGCCGGCGTCGGGTGAGTGTGCAGACAGCAGACGACGGACCTGGCTGCTCTCACGCTCCTTTCTTGCTGTTGATGGTTATCTGCAATATGTATTGTTCAGCTTTGCTAGCGGATGTCTTGAAAATACTCAGGTTACTGGTTATAGGTTGGTTTCTTAGTCTGTATACTCCTAGGAATTGATTCTTTAATTGTCTGTGGATAGTAGAACTCATATGAATGCTGTAGATGTTTCTCATGTAATCTATGCTAAAAAAGTAATCTTTTTATAACTGGATGATTGACCAGAGTAGCTTTTGTTCAAGCCATAGATAAGTACATTTGAGATGACTTTTAAAAATCAAATACAATAAAATTTTTCTGTCACCATAAACTCAAATGAATGTTAGCACTTAAATATACCTTTTAATTTTTCATTTGACTTTTGGGTGGTTTTTGTTTGAGTTTTTCTTTGGTTCGTTTGTTTTTTTGCCAGAGATGAAACTTCTTATGCCGTTTAGGAAACATTGAGTAATTTGAAAATTTTGTTTTCCATGGTAACTTTGAACTCTCTTTTTTGCTTTATTTCACTTAGGGCAAGATGACCTGATCCAGCACCAAGATATGAGGCTATTGGAGCTCACACCAGAACCGGACCGGCCTCGTATTCTGCCTCCCGATCAGCGACCTCCTGAACCTCCGGAACCACCGCCAGTCACTGAAGAAGATCTAGATTACCGGACAGAAAACCAGCATGTACCCACCAGTAGTTCTTCGTTAACTGACCCTCATGCCGGAGTAAAAGCAGCCCTGTTACAGCTCCTTGCTCAGCATCAGCCCCAGGATGACCCCAAAAGAGAAAGTGGTATTGATTACCAAGCAGGAGATACTTATGTACCTTCTTCAGACTACAAGGACAGTTTTGGATCCTCTTCTTTCTCTACTGCTCCTTATGTTAGCAATGACGGTCTTGGAAGCGCCTCTGCTCCACCGTTGGAACGACGTAGCTTCTTGGGAAACTCAGATATTCAGTCCTTGGATAACTACAGTACTACTTCATCTCATTCTGGTGGTCCACCTCAGCCTTCTGCCTTTTCCGAGTCATTTCCCAGTTCAGTAGCTGGATACGGAGACATGTACCTCAATACAGGTCCCATGTTGTTTAGTGGAGACAAGGACCATAGATTTGAATATAGCCATGGCCCCATTGCAGTGCTGGCAAACAGCAGTGACCCTTCCACAGGGCCAGAGAGTACTCATCCTTTGCCAGCAAAGATGCACAACTATAACTATGGCGGTAACTTACAGGAAAACCCAGGTGGCCATGGCCTCATGCATGGGCAGACCTGGACTTCTCCTGCCCAAGGACCTGGGTATTCACAAGGATACAGGGGACACATTAGCACATCAGCTGGTAGAGGTCGAGGCAGAGGGCTACCATACTGAGTATCTGTTTTTCCTCAGGCACATCATTTTTATCTGGAAAGACTTTTCTAGCTGCAGTTTAAAGCAGCAATCCAAGAGACTTGAATAATATTAATTCAACAACAGCTTTATTTTTATGTGGAAAAGGGTCTTGCATACAATAGTTTAAAAAAAAAAGACAAAAAAAACACCTTTGCTTAAATTCATGCTGTTCTAAAACCTAGATCTATTGATTGTACATCTTCACAAATTCTAGTTAACGATTTTATTTTGTATTCTTGCAGTTTTAAGTGGATGCTAATCTTAGGGACATAAAAGTCTTTTATGGCCCTCTTGCAGATCTTCTGAACTATGCACATTTGTGCTTTTTTGTAAGTTTGGACCAACTTTTATGTAACAACCACCCATCCCCTCCCCCCTCCAGTTTTACAACAATCAGAAAGGGCACTGATTTATTTGGTATTTTTCTTTTTACAAAGCTACCTTTAGTCAAAGGTCACTGTCAGTCTTTGCACCTGCTTTCAGTGTTATTGTGAAAGGTGTACTTTGTGCTCATTTCAGAAAATAAAACACAACCTTTCTCTTGATGCAACAGTTTTATATAAAAAAAAATGGTCAATGTTATTTTTGTTTTATTTTGCAGATTATCATAGCCTAGCAAAATGCATTCAAACGAAATAGTGGGTTTTATATGAAAAATATGGGTGGGGTGGGGAGGGTAAGTAAGTGCCTTAACAGGTAAGCTTAAGGTCTGAAAAAGTAGTTAACCTTTACACCCATTTGTCTTCTAAAGGGAATCAATGTATTGAAGAGGCAGAGGGCTCTCAAGTGTCCAGGGGCTGCCTGTTCAGTTCCTGTTAGGTCCATTCCCTGTACCTGTCACACTTTCTCCTTTTCTTTGGGCTGTGTTACCTTCCAACACCACCTTCTCTTGACAGGGGAGTGAGAGCAGAGAATAAAAGTCCAGCTCCCATCAGCACCTTCTGTTACTTCTGAGAAAAAGTTCTAAAAAGTTTTGTCATTTAAATGGTGGAAAGTAATAGCTAAATGAGCATTTTAGAGTATCATTTTCTTTCAGGCTGCCACATTGTCCCTATTTCCTTTTGTCATGGGTAATTGGAGGGCAATAGCAAAGAAACAAGGCTTAATAACAATTTGCATAATTCAGTTAATGTTCATAGGGGAGGGGTGGCAAACACCACTTTTTAAATTATATAATTGCCATTCAACACAAAGTTAACTCTGTTCACTTTACTGGTTAACTAGAAACATTGCCTAGATTGAATTTATTAAAAAGAAAAAGTAGTGCAAAAAAACCCTCTATTCTCTCTCTCACTTTCTGTAAGGTTTACTACAACATCTGCCACACCTAGAGTAACTTTATTTTAGTTCATCTGAGAATGATGGACTGACCCTTATTTAAACTAATGGTGTCAAGTCTTTTTGTGCACACTCAAAACACATGTACCATTGTAGTAATCCTCGAAAGGAACCAAAGGTAAATAACCAGTGTTTGCATTAGCACTAAATGCCAATTAACCATTTTGTTTTTTAGTCGTTCTCCTGGTAACTTACTTTTTGATTGGAATCTTAAATTGGAACAACTGTTATTGAATGAATATTGCTCCAGTTCTAAAGTCAGTTTTTTAATCTTGTGCCCTCTATCTGACTGGTGAACGTTCATTTCAAAACAGTATATGGAAAGCATTATAGTTTGGTGACAATAGGATTATTTTAAAGTGAATAATTTAGAATTTTACTGCTATAAAATGAGTTGATGTCAGTTGACCATTTTATCTTTTGATGGGTTTTTTTTGTTATTGAGAAAGAAATGAATGAAAGAAAATTATTATGCTTTAATTTGAATATTGAATACTAACAACTTATACTAAAACTACATTGCAGGAAGTGAAGAAATATTTTGAAATTTAGCAAAATAGCTACAGTATTCAAGTATCTGAAATTTTAATATGGTGAGTCTTAGAGCTTTAGACTTTCCTATAAGTGACAGTATCTAAGTTATTAATAGTCACACTTGATAATTCTGCTGACCATAGCAGCTAACCTAAAATTGAAGATATTTATGTGACATGAATAGCCTGTGTTTTAAAAATTAAATATTTTATATAAAATTGAATTGTGTTTGGATAGTTTTTCCTAACATTTCAGTTATATATTTATATTGGGAAAGTGGCTGGGAGGACAAGGAAATTGTTGCTTGAGGTCGAAAATTTGAACAACAGCTCCTGATACTACCCTAAGACAGCACTGATTGTGAGATACACTAGTTAGGAAAAATGTTGCCAATTAAACACAACTCAAGGCTAAGATACTTCCCAAGTTCAGAGACGTTGTTATATGGAAGAAGAAGGCTTCTTAAAATTGATAAAATATGGTATTAATGCCTTCTTCAGTATCATCTAATACTTCAGTAAATTTGGATTAATGAAAAGAGCAGGGCTATGAAATTAATAATTCTTTGTGTTATAACTGCAGTAATCAGTATTCTTAAGTGAAACTGAAGGAGCATAAAATGTTTTTGGGAAGAAACAGGTAAGTCAGATTGTAAATGAGATGAAAATATAAAAAATTGACCTACTAAGAGAAGAAAATATTATTTCCCATATGAAATTCCTTTATGTATTTCTTGATACAGCAGCTTTTTCTGCATGTAACTCAGTATGTTTCCCAAGTCTTCAATCCATTATTTTTTGGAGAGCCCCAGTCATCCATGAAATTTTAAAAGACTCGTGTTAAGGGTTTATTGATTAATAGTTTGTGGAATGTGAATTAGGATAGGGCTTTAGCTATGATTCAGAGCTTAACTCTGTGTAAATATTCAGTGCCTACCAAGTGCCAGGTACTATTCTACTTGGGGTATGTCAATCAACAAGAAAGGCTTTAAAGAGTACTTCCAGTGGACTGATAGTGAGCAGGAATATTAAAAAGCGAAGTAGTAGTTGCAGCTCTTCAGCTGTATCTGAATTACACATAAGTGAAAGTAAAGAAAATGTGTCTATGTCAAATTTTGAAGTCAAGTTTGAATAGAGACAAAGTTCTGGAAAAATTGAACAATTGGAAATTCAGTGATGAAAGCAAAATTTAAATTGGATCTGACTAGTTTGCAGCTCAATTGGTAAGAAGTATCAAGATTTTTTAAGAAAAATAGAAGATAAACTGCCTAAATGCTTCCAAACTAATCTTTCTGGTGTTTCTGAGTTAAGGGTTTTTTTGTATTTGTTATGAACTTAATCCAATTTTAGATGATTTTTCTCCCTAGGCTCCATTACCTGGCCCCTGCCTTTCTTTTTAGGTAAAGCTGAAATACGAGATTTGAATAAAGATTCAGTGATTCCCTGGGTTAATGATGTTGATATTTTAAAAGTCTGAATAGGATGTCCCCAAAGTCTAAAATCTGGTCCATTTCTTTACAGCTAAGAAAAATATGATTTAGATGGATTACCAGGGTTGTTCTTAGCTATATCTAAATTCTGTAGTAAATGCTTCTTAATGATAAAATTAACTGTTAAAATACTTTTTAAAAAATAATTGAAAATACTGAACAACTAGTTTAACAGATGAGTTTAAAAAGTCAACTTAAAAAAAGGCCTCAGAAAAAAATAGGCAAATAAAATTTTAGAAAACTTAGGAGCCTATAGAGACAGTTTATTTCATACATGGATAGTCTTTTAGAAGGGAGCTTCCTCATTTTCTTTTTTAAGACGATAGTTACCTAACAGTAAGACTAAATATTTAAACTTATTTTCTGTTTGTAGGAGGAAGATTGGTATCTGCAGACCTGCAAACATTGCTTTTACATTCTTTCAAGTTTGTAATTAAACTGTTTCTAGTGTAATTAAAAATAAGAGCCATTAAGAAAAAAGCTGTCAGGGGGTCCAGTTGAAGGTGGGGAAAACAAAATTATTGGAAAGAACTTGCTCTTTGAATTATGTAGAAGAACATTTTGTGGGTTTTATTCCTTTCACCATATCAAATGTCCCATTAAAAAAGAATTTTCTAATTGAAATACCACATTGAAAATGAGGCTCTGTAGTGAATCACTTTATATTTTTTTCACAATTTGTTGTCAAGGTGTGGTTTTTTTGCAAGAATTTTTAGTAAAGTCTCGTAACTCCTAAATCCAATGTGTTTAATATAAGCCATTTGTTTAACAAAAAAGACTGTATTTGATAGTCTGTAAATAAACTGCCCTAAAAATCCAGGCTATTTTTATCCTTGTTTTCTTCTTGCCTCGTATACAGAATAGACTCAGAAATAAGCTGATCTGATGTGAAGAATACCATTTGTTATAACCGTTGTGTCATGTTTCACAGACAATACTTTAAACCTGGAACCCTTATTTTTTTCCTTCTTATATATTTACATATTCAAAAATGTAGGAACACATACAGAGATAACCACTACTAATATTTTGCCTTTGATGGATAACTTTTAAAACAATGGGATTATACTTCCCATAGCTTTGTAATTATTTTCACTTAATATTTTGTGAAGATCCATCTTTGTCAATAATTCAAGTCTACTCTCTTTTAGTGATTATAAATTACTCCTTTATAGAATAACCATAACTTAACAATTCCTCATTGCTAGACACAAAATATTGCTAACTTTTCTGTTACAAATAACAATGTGAGGGAAAATCTCCCTAAGTGGAAGCACAGATATAATCTCCTTGGAGCTGCTGGTGTGCGCTGCACACAGCTAAACTTGGGCCATGTCTACATTGCCCCAGGAAAGGTTTGCGAGCCTTCCATTCCTATTCCTTTCCTTTTCCGCTTAGCTATGCTGGGTATCTAAAAATTTTGAATCATTGCCAGTTTGACAGGTGAGAAGTCATTTTCATTTGTATTTCTTTGATTACTAGTGAAATTCAAATTCATGCTACCCAGGTGTCTTTTACTAACCATTCAAATGTTTAGTTATTAGGCATTTCTCCCTGTAGCTTGGAAGAGCTTTTTATATAAAGAGGGTAGCCCTTTGTAAACTGTAACCTTAAAAATACTGTGTCGTGTATTTTGATAAAGAAAAATTTATTAATCATATGTAGTCTAGTCTGTTCATCTTTTCCTTTTGGTTTCTTCTTAGAAAAGTTTATCCTAGTTCAAGGTTATTTTACTTTTTACACAATTTTATTTTACTCTCAGGCTTTCTGCTTTTACACTTAATTCTAAACTGTTCTTGTTAAATTGTTAAATCTTGTGAGGTAAAGGGTCCAACTTTATACTTTTATCTGAATGGCTGTATTAATTATGCCAACAGCATTTGTTAAGCAGTTTCATCCTATCCCTAGTTTTAAAATATCATGTGTCTTATTTGGGTCTGTTTCTGAGCTTTCAGTTATGTTCCACCCCTGATCTTTCTTTTCTGGTAGAAGTACCTTTGTATTTTTTCTTCAGAAACTGTGTAGCACCTATAGCAGGAAATAGTATTTGTTTTGAGACAGAAGATCATTTAATTGTCCCTTTTCCCAAAGCTTTCTTGTCTATTTCTGCCGATTTTTTCTTGTTACTGTCAGAATCACTTGACTCCCTTTCATCAGGCATCGTGTTAGGGTTTTAACTAGAAACGTATCAGTTGTTTAGGGTTTTTGTTTGGTTGCTTTTCGCATGTTCCTCAAGTTTCTGAAAGTTTACTATGGTTCTGACATGTTGGTTTTTTGAGTTTCCAAAATTTGTTATTGCTTCTAGAAATGGGCTCTTCATATTGTTGTGAATAATGTATTTTAAGCTAGTCTGCTTGTATGTGCTGTGCTTGGTCATGTCTGACTCTTTGCAGCCCCATGGACTGTTAGCCTGCAAGGTTCCTCCATCCATGAAATTTTCCAGGCAGGGATACTGAAGGAAGTTGCCATTGCCTGCTCTAGGAGATCTTCCCAACCCAGGAATCAAACCTGCATCTCTTGCATTGCCAGGCAGATTCTTTACCAGTAGCACTACCTGGGAAGTCACCTGCTTATATAGGAAAGCTGTCATTAAAAAAAAAAAAGTCCACATTAATTTTTTCTAGTTGATGGAGTATGTTAATGAGCATTCTTATTTCTGATTTTATGAATGTATAATTTTTAGTATTTTACTCATGTATAATTTATAGATTAGAAATAAAATGTTAATATTTATGAAACCCATTTATCAGGATCAGATGTTCCTTTTTTTCCCAGTGCTTTTTCATTGTAAAGTATTTTCTCCTTTGATCTGTTGATGACAGGCACCACTTAGTAGGATCTAACACTGAGCCATTCATTAGAAATGCTGTTTTCTGTTGACTGCTGCTGCTGCTGCCGCTGCAGCTAAGTCGCTTCAGTCGTGTCCGACTCTGTGCGACCCCAGAGATGGCAGCCCACCAGGCTCCCCCGTCCCTGGGATTCTCCAGGCAAGAACACTGGAGTGGGTTGCCATGTCCTCCAATGCATGAAAGTGAAAAGTGAAAGGGAAGTCGCTTAGTCGTGTCCTACTCTTCGCGACCCCATGCACTGCAGCCCACCAGGCTCCTCTGTCCATGGGATTTTCCAGGCAAAAGTACTGGAGTGGGTTGCTGCCATTGCCTTCTCCTGTTGACTAACCCTGAACTTTATATGAGAGGCAGGTCTGGTTTTAATTAACAGGTTTTGATAGTGTTACAGAATAAACTAGAAACTCATGTTTTATTTGATTTAGAATGGTTTATGTATCCTGAAAATGATTTTTTTAAGTTACTGCTACTTTATTTATATCCAGAAGCACCTGACTTTTTTCTTGAAGGTAATTCTTTCACAATATCTATTTCCTCATGTGTCCTTCATCTTTTCAGGGTTCTATTTCTTGGGTAAACGTTGGTAATTTTCTTTTTTCTGGAATTCATCATATAGTCCATCTTATATTTAAAATTCTTTTAGCATATAGTTGCACTTAATAATCTCAGTGTTTTAAAAAACATTGTCTATTATTCCATTTCCTTTTTTTTTTTCGCTTTCCTTGTTAGACTAGTTAGGATTTGTCCCATTCCACTTCTGTCCTCTCAGCACCAGGGAATAAAAATCTAATCATTTACCTTCTCATTTATTTTAGCATTGTGACTTTGATTCCTTTCTAATTCCCTTATTACTACCTCTTCAGTTGAATAATTGACCATTTATTTGTCTTCCAATTCCAAAAAAAAAAACCACACCCATTTTAATTGTACAAATTTCCTGATTATTTCTTCACTTTCATCCCATAGGTTAAGAATGTGTTTTCATAATATTTGATGGCTGCAAATGTGATTGCTTTTTTGATCCAAGGATTATTCTGAATAGTACCCACTCCAGGGTTCTTGCCTGGAGAATCCCAGGGACGGCGGAGCCTGGTGGGCTGCAGTCTATGGGGTCGCACAGAGTCGGACACGACTGAAGTGACTTAGCAGCAGTGCATTTCAATTTCCAGGTCATTGGATATGTATATATATTTTGTCAACATATTTTCTAATATTACCTATAGTCAGTATATGTAGTCTGCATTGAGGAGTTTATTAAGGATATCTTTTTAGCCTGCTAAGCAAGTAAAGATTGTAAATATTTCTTTAGAAAGTATGTCATTTGGTACAATTTGTCACATAAGAATATCATTAAACACTGGTGAGATTATCAACGTCTTATTTCTCAAAGAGTGAGAAATGTAAAATAAATTCTTATACTGCTTTAATGTATTTTCCTTATATGTCTAATGCTTTTTGCTTTATATGTTCAGTGCTATATTCAGCACTGTATATTCAACACATACATTTTCATAACCAGTTAAACTTTATTCCATTTATTCAAGCTTCTAAAACATTTTGAATGCTACTAGGTCCAGTTAATTGGTCTGCTTGTCCTTTTTTTTTTTAATGCTACCTTGCTGTCATTGTTTTTAATCTTTTGCTAAAACTGTTTTTTTTTTTTCCTTTGTTAGAAATTTGTATTTTGAATCTTCTGCTGATTTGTAGTGTATACAGACTTTTCTTCTCAGCTTTAAGTATTTAAAAGACATAAACCTCTTCCTTGAATGAAGAATTTCAGGAGTTATATAAGAGTTGTTACAGACTGTCTCTCACCAAAAGATTGCTCAAAAAATGAATTACCATGACTGCCTTAGACCAGGATTGAAGCAGTGTTGGAGAGTCACCTGTATTTAATTGTTTTTTAAAAAGGCTGACAAAAATAAGAATCAGTGTTCTTGGATGTTAAAAACATGATCGTAAACAAAATGTTTGAGCTGTAAAATAGAGTATCCACAGCTGAAGATCAAATTAGTGAGCTGGAATATCAACTGAGTTGAAAATGACCTTCTTTAAAATTCACTATTCAAGTTGAAAAGGAAAACTGAGAAATGGAGACTAAATCTAGATATCCCACTATTCATCTGGTAGCAGTTCCAAATGTAGAGAATAGGGAAATGGAGAGAAATAGAAAAAAATGTTCCAGAGCTGAAAAAGACATGATCTATTAAAAGTCCACGGAATGCAAAGCACAGTATATGATGAGTCATACTTGAAATACATCAAAGTAATATCTCAGAATTTTAAATTTTATTAGAACTTCACATTTATTTATATTGAGAAAATAATTGTTTGCAAGAGAAGCAGAATCAGACTGGGCCTTCACCACCAACACTGGATGCTAAAAGGCAAACACCTTTGGGCTTGGAATCCCTCCTCAGCGTAGTGGTGTTCCCTCAGCCTGCTGCTGCTGCTAAGTCACTTCATTCCTGATTGAAATCCAGCTCTCCCCTGGGGGGACTGATTGCCCTGTAGCCTTCTCAGGCGATGGCTGTTTTTTCTCCCTTGGACTACTGGGCTTCGAGTTTAATTAAGTGTCTTTCTGATGCTCATTTTCACTTTCAGAAAGTTCTTGTCTCTTGAAACTGTGGAGCTCTGATGCTAGCGTCATCAGACTGCTCCACTCTTGCCTCCTAGCTGCAGTTGCTGACCTCTGAGTTCTTCCCCTTCCACCCTCCCCACTGTACCCTGCCCTTGATACCTCACCCATTCTTTGAAGATTTAAATTTCTGTTTCATTGTCACTGCTGTTTCTATCTTGATTTCGATATCCATGTGGATGATCCTTCAAATCTTCGCTTTCTCTGCCATTCCTCTGCTGATCTGATCTTCCCCCTCATCTCAGCTGCTCCTGTCCTAGTCATTCTCTCCACTTAATGGCTACCGGTAATGTTACCCCTCAAGTCCGGATTCAAGCACTCTATTTATACTACTCTTCGAACCCCTCCCCCAGGTTTGCAGCCCACTTCCTCTACTCGTCTGACTCCAACTGCCTTTCTTATTAAAATCACTCACTCACTAACACACATCTTCAACTGCCTTGTCACCCTCTTGCTTTCCCGTATTCACATGAAAAAGCAAAAACTCTGTTCAATCTCCACAAACTATATTTAAATCCATTCTATGTCTGCACCTATGCAGCTGGACATTGCTAGAAAAAAACTCAAGCATGACCAGTAGTTTCACTTTACTTCATGATACTAACCTCATTAAATGGTTCACCAGTTCTAAAAACATAACATTTTCATAATATCTGTGAAATGAGGATGTCTTATATATGCCACTAGGGTATGTCATACTTTAATTGGTAGGTTTTCCCTTTTTTAGTGTTGCTGAAAATAATGGGGTATCTTAAAATCAAGGGTATCTTTGATAAAGTACAGCATAATTCTCTAGTTCTTTCCATTCTCTTGTTTTTCCACATGATCATGTAATACTTTTTCTCTGCTCTACTCAGATTTTCAGTATTTCACTCCTTTATTTGCTAGAGCTGCCAAGAATGCACTCTTGCTTTGTTCTCACAGTCTCCTCTGCGTGCCAAGGTCTGAGAAGAAATCTGTCACTGCTTTAAATTCAAGGTTTGTAATACAACCATATCCTTCTACAGGAATCTCATCCCTTATTTTATAGGCTCGTGTCATGGTGTTAAGTAATAAAAAAAATTCACAATCACTCATTCCCAATGAACTGTTGTATTTCAAAATGGCCCTAATACACAGAATGTTAACCAACAATGAGAATTCCTTTATATCTACATATGGGAATATTTACGACAGTTACTCAATTGATTATAATCCCAATTTAAAAAATAACTCTTCCCTCCTCCCCTCCCCCAAGATCCCTGGTCTAACAAGTATATAAAAAGCACTAACTGAAAATGTGTATATTTTCCTGTTAGTCACTCAGAACAAAGGTTTAAATGAACTGGTGATCCAAGGTTGAAATTCAGCTTATAGGTAGTTTTGTTTGACTCAGTGCTTAAACATTAAAAAAATTAGTTTAAAACTGAGAGGGTTTGTGTAAAAAAGTCCAGATTTCTGCTAGTTGCAAGTTGTTTAAAAAATGGGAAAATCTGGCAACACTGCACTTCTGTACTGGGCATTAAGTTAGTACACCCTTAAAAAGTGACTGATTTCTCAGCTGCTTTCACATGTAACTGTACTGGGCATTAAGTTAGTACACCCTTAAAAAGTGACCGATTTCTCAGCTGCTTTCACATGTAACAAGAGCTAGGGAAAAGATGGCAAGAGCAGTTTCCTCCTCTTGCCCCTTCTCTCTGGTAGCCGAATCTTGAGGGATTAGGGATTATGACTTCCAAAGGATTAATAACAATTTTAAAGACTAAAGGGGAAGGTAATATGCATTATTTCAGTGCTGCTTTTGCATTATCAAATTACAGATATGCGTAAGAGTCACCTGTTAAAACCAAAAGCATGGTGATACTTTATGATGAAAGTTAACCCTAATTATAATTAGTAAAAAAAAAAAGGGAAATGAAATTTGACGGCTGGAGTCGTAAAACCCAACAAAATGCATTTATCCCAGACAATGTGCTCACCTAAAAAAAAGAGAAAAATAGAACTCTTGACAGTTTCCTTGAAGTCTATTATTCTAGCCTCATAAGCTAGAGGCTTTGATGTTATTTAGTTGTTTTCTTATTTATTTATATTACTTTAAGTGTCGCAAAGTTAGTGACCTAGCAGCATTTGGTTAGTGTATGTGGCCCATTCACTGATGTGCACTGATGTAATGAAGTGTGTGAAAGTCACCGAGTCGTGTCCAACTTTTTGTGACCCCAAGGACTCCACAGTCCATGGAATTCTCCAGGCCAAATACTGGAGTGGGTAGCCTATCCCTTCTCCAGGGGATCTTCCTGACCCAGGACTCGAACTGGGGTCTCCTGCACTGCAGGCAGATTCTTCACCAACTGAGCTGTCAAAGTTAAAGTCGCGGAGCCGTGTCCGCCTCTTTGCGACCCCATCGACCATACAGTCCATGGAATTCTCCAGGCCAGAATACTGGAGTGGACAGCTCTGTCCCTTCATCAGGGGATCTTCCCAACCCAGGGATCACACCCAGGTCTCCCACATAGCAAGCAGATTCTTTACCAGCCGAGCCGCAAGGGAAGCCCTGACAGCCTAACCACCTCACCCTCATAGGACATCCCTGTTTTCTTCTTCCCGTTTCTCATTTCAAAAACAGAAGCAACTCCAGGTAACAGCTAAAGTTTACTTTTAGAATCTCTATGGATTATATATTTAACCAATCAGGATTAAAGGCATAAAATAAAATTCACTGTAATTATTAAGTGGCAAGAAAGTGAAGTCACATCAGTCGTGTCCGACTCTTCGCGACCCCATGGACTCTAGCCTACCAGGCTCCTCCCTCCATGGGATTCTCCAGGCAAGAGTGCTGGAGTGAGTTGCCATTTCCTTCTCCAGGGGATCCTCCCAACCCAGGGATCGAACCCGGGTCTCCTGCATTCTAGGCAGACGCTTTAACCTCTGAGCCACCAGGGAAGGCAACTCTAAAAAAAAAGAGAAAAATAGAACTCTTGACAGTTTCCTTGAAGTCTATTATTCTAGCCTCATAAGCTAGAGGCTTTGATGTTATTTAGTTGTTTTCTTATTTATTTATATTACTTTAAGTGTCGCAAAGTTAGTGACCTAGCAGCATTTGGTTAGTGTATGTGGCCCATTCACTGATGTGCACTGATGTAATGAAGTGTGTGAAAGTCACCGAGTCGTGTCCAACTTTTTGTGACCCCAAGGACTACACAGTCCATGGAATTCTCCAGGCCAAATACTGGAGTGGGTAGCCTATCCCTTCTCCAGGGGATCTTCCTGACCCAGGACTCGAACTGGGGTCTCCTGCACTGCAGGCAGATTCTTCACCAACTGAGCTGTCAAAGTTAAAGTCGCGGAGCCGTGTCCGCCTCTTTGCGACCCCATCGACCATACAGTCCATGGAATTCTCCAGGCCAGAATACTGGAGTGGACAGCTCTGTCCCTTCATCAGGGGATCTTCCCAACCCAGGGATCACACCCAGGTCTCCCACATAGCAAGCAGATTCTTTACCAGCCGAGCCGCAAGGGAAGCCCTGACAGCCTAACCACCTCACCCTCATAGGACATCCCTGTTTTCTTCTTCCCGTTTCTCATTTCAAAAACAGAAGCAACTCCAGGTAACAGCTAAAGTTTACTTTTAGAATCTCTATGGATTATATATTTAACCAATCAGGATTAAAGGCATAAAATAAAATTCACTGTAATTATTAAGTGGCAAGAAAGTGAAGTCACATCAGTCGTGTCCGACTCTTCGCGACCCCATGGACTCTAGCCTACCAGGCTCCTCCCTCCATGGGATTCTCCAGGCAAGAGTGCTGGAGTGAGTTGCCATTTCCTTCTCCAGGGGATCCTCCCAACCCAGGGATCGAACCCGGGTCTCCTGCATTCTAGGCAGACGCTTTAACCTCTGAGCCACCAGGGAAGGCAACTCTTAACTTTTTAATAAGTGGCAAGGGTATAATACAAACATTTAAGTTTTTATAACACCATCAGGGGACTTCCCTACTGGTTCAGAAGACTGTACTTCCATTGCAGGGGGCACAGGCTTAAGCCCTGGGAAGTTCTGCATGCCCTGCAATGTGGCCAAAACAAAAACAAAATCCAGAAGAAAAAAACAACAACATTGGACAAACTGAAGGAGCAGGATCTAAGGTGGACCTGGAACGCTCTCTGAAAATACAGTAAGTAGTCCACTAGGAAGGATACTGCATCTAAGGGCCAGGCTAGAACTCATAAGACACCACCACCAGCAACAGCAACTAGACAACAGGAAGACAAGGGAAACTGCACCTAGGAACCAGGGAGATTAGAACAAGGAGCTGCAGACCCTTAGGAACCTGGCAAATGAAAACTGGAGTCTCAGGAAAACTGCAGCCTTCCTTAACCACTGGTGACAACCAGAGCCAGCTGAAGATGGCCTCTGATTCACTTTTGTTTCCTAAATCCTAAGCAAGTGCCTCTAACTTGCAACCCTTAATTTATATTCAGAACTCTGTGGGTGCAAGGGAGTCAGGGCATTGAAAAATTTTTTTCTAACCTTTCCAAATGGAAGGTGATATGTAAAGTTGACGACCAATTTATTTACTATTTTTAAATGACTTGTATTGAAGAATTTTTATAAATGTATACTTAAAAGTAAACAGAAAGGATTATAGTGACAATTCAATTTGTGGTATTGGCATACATTGATACAAATATTTAACACGGATTATACACATAAGGAACTAGAGAAAAAGAATCACATTTCCCTTTACACAGAGACAAAAGAATCTGCCTGTGATGCAGGAGACCAGGACTTGATTCCTGGATTGGGAAGTTCCTCTGGAGAAGGGAATGGCAATCCATTCCCGTATTCTTGCCTGGAGAATTCCATGGACAGAGAAGCCTGGCAGGCTATACAGTCTGTGGGGTCACAACGAGTTGGACATGACTGAGCGACTAACACGTTACACAGCAACAAATGGTGAGATTAATAATCTCAGCTTCTTATGCCCGGAACCGTGCACTTCCATCCAGCTCTGCTATCAGGGCCATCTCTAGCCCCGACTATTTCAGGAGTTTACTAAATGGTTGTTGGGAATCATTTCAGTCTGTCAGTCTTCTAGTCTGTTTTCCACACAGAAGCCGGAGTAAAACATCTTTAAAAATCAACAGATTTTATTGAGTTTGTGTTTACAGAAAAATGAGCAGGAAATACAGAGTTCCCCCATACCCTCTCATCCCTCTCCCACTTCCAGTTTCCTGTATTATTGAAATCTTGCATTAGTGGTACATTTATTACAATTGATGAACCATTACTAACACATTATTAACTAAAATCAGAGTAGATTCTTTGTGTTATCCATTCTATGGGTCTGGGCATATGTATAACAACATGTATCCACCATTACAGTAACAGGATAGTTTCAGGATAGCAGGATAGTTTCAAGGGCCTAAAAACCCCATGCTCTACGTGTTCATTTCTCCTTCCACTTAATCCACCTTTCCCAACTCCTGGCAATCTGATCTTTTTACTGTCTCCCTAGTTTTGCCTTTTCCAGACTGTCACATGTTGGTATTATATAGTATGTAGCCTTTTCAGACGGAGAAGGCAATGGCACCCCATTCCAGTACTCTTGCCTGGAAAATCCCATGGGCAGAGAAGCCTGGTAGGCTGCAGTCCACGGGGTTGCTAAGAGTCAGACACGACTGAGCGACTTGACTTTCACTTTTCACTTTCATGCATTGGAGAAGGAAGTGGCAACCCACTCCAGTGTTCTTGCCTGGAGAATCCCAGGGACGGGGGAGCCTGGTGGGCTGCCGTCTATGGGGTCGCACAGAGTTGGACACGACTGAAGCAACTTAGCAGCAGCAGCCTTTTCAGATTGGCTTCTTTCACGTAAGTGTTACACTTTCAAGGGCCTTCCATGACTTTTTGTGACTTGATAAGTTTCATTTTATTGCCAAATAACAATCCATTGTGTGGATGTATCAGTTTGTTTATCCATTTACCTATTGAAGGACTTTCTGAATAAAGCTGTTGTAAACATTGGTGTGCTAGTTTTTGTGTGGACATTTTTGATTCACTGAATTGCTGGACTGTTTGCTAAGGGTATGTTTAGTTTTCTAAGAAATTGCCAACTGTCTTCCAAATTGGCTCTACCATCTTGGAGTCCCACCAGCGATGACAGTTCAAGTTGCTCCACATCCAGCCAGCATTTGGTGTCATCAGTGTTTTGGATTTTTGCCATTGGATTTAATCATTTTAACAATGGTATTTCACTGTTTTGCAAATATTTTCTCTCCACTTGTGGCTTATCTTTTCATTCAACATCTTTTGGATAGCAGAAATTTTCAGTTTTAATGAAGTCCTACTTATTTTTTCTTTTATGGATCATGTGTTTAGCTATGTATCTAAAACAGTCATGGATAAACTGAAGATCACCTAAATTTTCTATGGATCTTCTTTATAGGTTTGTGTTTTACATTTAGTTTATTATTCATTCTGAGTTTAGTTTGTGAAAGGTTTAAGTAAGGTCCATGTCCAGATTCACTTTTTTAAAATGTGGATTCCGTTGTTCCATTCCAACACCATTTGTTGAAGACTATCCTTTCTCCATTGAATCGCCTTGATCCTCTGTCAAAGATCAATTGACTGTATTTGTGGGGTCTACTTCTGGTCTCTGCTTTCTGTTCCACTGACTAGCTGCTTATTCTTTCACCATTACATCATCATGGTGACCGAAGCTTTACAGTAAGTCGAGGGCTGGCCACTATGTTCTTCTCAGTGCTGTATCAGCTATTTTGGGTCTTCTGCCTTTACAATTAAACTTTAGAATAAATTTGTCAATACTCATAAAGTAACTTTCTGCAGTTTTAATTGGAATTGTGCTGAGTCTACAAAGCAAGTAGGGAGGAACTGACATGTTGACAGTATTGAGGCTTCTGTCCTTGTACATGGAATATTTCCACCTATTTTTCAAAAAATTGCTTTCACCAGTTGATTAGTTGTCCTTGTATAGATGTTGTGGATGTTTTAAGATTTATACCTAAGGTGTTTTTTTTTTATTGTTTGATTTTGTTTGGTATTGGGTTTTAAGTTTCAAATTTAAATTGTTCATCACTGCTATATAAGAAAGCAATTGACTTTGTATATTAACTTTGTGTACTGAAACTGCTATAACTATAACTGCTTAATCCTGCTTCCAGGTTTTCTGTTTTTGGTGATTTTCTATGTAGATACTCATGTCATCTGAAAATATTTCTTCCTTCTCAATCCATAATCATTATCCCTCCCTCGCTTTATATATATGAAAGATGTCTTAAGATGTGAAAAGCAGTGTTAAGAGGGGATATCCTTGCCTTGTTCCTGATCTGGTGGAAATGCATTTAGTTTCTCACCATTTAGTATGATATTAGCTGTAGGTTGATGTTCTTTATCAAGTTAAAGAAGGTCTGTTCCTAGTTTGCTGAGAGTTTTAATCATGAATGGATTAAAACTGGATTTTGTCAAATTCTTTTCCTACATCTATTGATAATTTTTTTTCCTTTTTTAGTCCGTTGATATGATGGACTACCTTAATTGAGTTTTGAATATTGACCTAGCCTTGCACACCTGAAGTCCCCCTTGTTCATGGTACATAATTCTTTTAATACATTGTTGGATTTAAGTATAAAAATGAGGTCATGGCCAGCAGGTTATTATACAAAGTTCATGAGCAAATCCAATCTACTATCACAATGCTAAGTAAATAAACATAAGTTTTACACACAAATTAGAGTTTTCTTTTCTATACTCTAATGTTGATAGTTAACAGTACTTGGAGAACAATATTAAATACAAATCTAAGAATGTTACAGGAATAGTCTTTGTCCTTCTGAGTAAACACTTAAAAGTATATTTAACCTATATTTTTTGGTAACTGCTATGTATTCTCTGACCTTAAAAAACAACTCTATAAACATATTTGCATTTCTCAAGTACTTCTGACAGTCTTACAAAGAGCTTTCTCATTACATTATCTTCTGACTTAGACAAGTTTCAGTTGGATTAATTGGGGTTTGCAATTTTCATAATCACAAAAAACTGACCTATTACTACTTATTATCTGTCCTTTCCCCACTGATTTGTAGTGCTATCTTAGCCAAGTATCAAGTTTTTATATGTGTGTGAATTTGTTTCTGAGTTCTCTATTTTTGTTTCTTAGAGTACACCAATCAGTCATTAGTTTTACAAGTTTCTTTATCTGGTAGAGCAAGCTGCTTACATTTTTCTTCTTCAACATTTTTACGACTAACCTCGACACTTTCCTCTTCCATTTAAACACTGGAATCATTTTGCAGGGTCCAGCAGAATTATTTTGAGATTTGACCGGAGGTGAATTTATAGATTAATTTAGGGAGAATGACATATGTACAATACGGTATCTTTCCATGCATGAGTATCTACCTCTCCATTTAGTCATGCTCTTAAAGGAATTCTTCCAAAATGTTTTGTAATCTTCTGTGGTCTCCTCAAACCCTCTTCCTACCTAGATTTATGGCAGCGTGCTGTATGGTGTGTGGGGCCTATTACTGCATTTTCTGACTGATTTGTAGGAATGCTGTAATTGCATATTGTCCTTGGGTCCAGAAAAATAGTTCCAGAAAATCTGCCTCCCTTGGAGTACGGCAACCCAATCCAGTATTCTCGCCTGAAGAATCCCATGGACAGGACAGTCCATGGGGTCCCAAGAGTTGGACAAGACTTACTAAACCATGGAGTTGCACACGGACAGTAACATTATCTAAAAATAAGATCAGTTTCATCTCTTTTGTTCTTCCATACTTGATAAAATTTGGGGGGCGGGGGGCTGTGTGGCTCTGCATTGCTGCACTCAGGCTTTCTC
This sequence comes from Oreotragus oreotragus, assembly GCA_006410675.1. Classification (NCBI taxonomy): domain Eukaryota; kingdom Metazoa; phylum Chordata; class Mammalia; order Artiodactyla; family Bovidae; genus Oreotragus; species Oreotragus oreotragus. The sequence continues at coordinate 828,011 of SJYX01016621.1, forward strand.
TAGCTGTGGTGAGGCGTGAGTCACTCCAGTGACTTCTCTTGCTGCAGAGCAGGGCTTTAGTAGCTGCAGCTCATGGACTCTAAAGTGTGGCCTCAGTAGTGGTGGGTGTACCAGCTTAGTTGCCCCAAGGCATGTGGAAACTTCCCGGACCAAGGATTGAACCTGCGTCCCCTGCATTGGCAGGCAAATTCTTAACCACTGGACTACCAGGGAAGTCCTAAACAATGCATTTTCTTCATCCACTCAGTTACTAGTATAGATTTTTTCCTTTAAGCAATTAATAAAGTATATTATAGAAATAAATTTTTAGATGTTGAGCCATCACTGCAATCCTGAGATACACCCTATTAGTTGTTTTTTGGTTTGTTTGTGAGCAACTGTTGAATTGTCTTGTTTAGGAATTTTAGCAACAATGTCCATTAAGTGAAGTGATCTATAATTTCCATTTATATTGTCCCTGGCCTGGTTTGAGATCAGTTAATACCATACATGTGTTGGATATTTTTTTTTTAACTAAAGTTTTTATAGTATAGGAGTTAAGTATTCCATGAAGGCTCAGTAAGTCCAATATCATTTGTGGGGAGAATACTCATGATTATCAGCTCAGTATCTCTAATGGTTATTGGTTTATTTCTGAGTCTCTATTCCTTTTTGAGTCAATATTAATGATATATTTTTGTAAAATATACATATAACCTATGCCTTCAAATACTTTGGTATAAAGTTAGTCATCTTCGTTTGGGTGACTTTTAATGCCTCTATTGGGTCTAGTATGATTTCTTCAGTTAATCATCAGTATACCAGAAAAAATTAGTCATCATTTGTTATCTGGGTCCAATGATCCTTTTCATTTTTAAAAACATTTTCAAGTTATTTGGCAAAAATGTAGAGAATAAGGAGTTAGTAACAATGTTATTAGACACCTTAATAAGAATGTAAACATAGGAAACCCAAAATTTTATTATTTTTGTGGTTTTGAAAGTATTTAATTTTCAAGGTGGGTAGCATCACATGAACATAAATACGTGTTCATCCACCGTCATGAACCTTGACTCCAGAGTTTAAATACATCTCTAATGTATTTCACACTAGTGTTTTTAACACTTCTTGTTCTTTTCACATTTGCATCTTCATAATGCAATACATTTAAGAACTGTGATGTCATATTTTTGTAAAGGATCATCTTTTTGCCTCATAATTGCAAAACACTTTCACTTTCATATTTATAAACAGCAATTAGTATGGTAACCAACTGATTTTTCACTTTTACATCACTTATTGCCTTTCAATAAATTATGAATATACATCTGCCTTCAGTATTTACCTACAATTTTGAGTAATAAACATAAAAAATGTTCTTGTCACAAAGTACAGTGATGACGATGTCTTTCCTTCTGGATAACTGAGTAAATGAGAGTATCTTATTTCTTTTGTCCTTAGAAATATTGTTCATATATTGATTCTTGAGCTTGAGAAAAATTTTCTAGGATATTGTCATATGAAAATGTATAGTCTGAGTTTGCTTGTAAGAGTCCAGAGTGCTGATTAATTTAATAATCATGATAACACTATTTTTTTTTCCTTACCATTATGGATGAAAAATGAAAAATGCTAAGTTCCTGCTGCTGTGGCTAAGTCGCTTCAGTTGTATCTGACTCTTTATGACCCCATGGACTGTCCATGGGATTTTCCAGGCAAGAATACTGGAGTGGGTTGCCATTTCCTTCCCCAGAGGATCTTCCCAACCCAGGGATCAAACCTGCATCTCGTGTCTCCTGCACTGGCAGGCAGGTTCGTTACCATTAGCACTACCTGGGAAGCCCTTAATTTTCTTTTCCTTACCATTATGGATGAAAAATGAAAAACACCAAGTTCCTAATTGTGCCCAAGTAAAAGCTTAACAAACGTTTACAGAGACTGTGTCTCTAGACCTCTTTTACCCTCTTGACAGGTGATGCAGGATTTAGTAAGGCAATGTGAAATCAGGATGATGCAACAGATGATTCATTTCACTATTCTTCTAGGTAATTCCATCACTGTTGTTTTCCTACTGTAGTCCTTTTTCAAGCATAATTTCTGATGTTACAGCAAAGTTTAATATTTTTCCTTTTTTTCACCAATACTACTTTTTTTTTTTGGTGCACAACGCAGCTTAAAGGTTCTCAGTTCCCCAATTAGGAATTGAGCCCAGGCCATGGCAGTGAAAGCCTAGAATTCTAACCAACAGGCCACCAGGGAAATTCCTTTTCATCAATTTCTATCGACTTCAGTTAATCCAATGAATAGGTTTGCTTTTGTTGACATTCTCCATAATTTTGTCTTCTGTTTTACTAATTTTTTGTGGGAGGATATTTTTGTTTTTAAACTTACTGAACACTTTTGGTCAGGAAATATGATCTATCAAATCCTTGAAATGTGCAAAGACTCTGATTTAGAACATTTATAAAAAATTTGTTAAATACTTGAAAAAATATGTATATATTACATATAATTTCTATTTTATATACCAGTTCTTTTTCTCCCTGCAAATTCTTTATCTGCTTGTTATATCCATGTCTGGTGCGTGCTTAGTCACTTCAGTTGTGTCCAACTCTCTGCAACCCTATGGACCATGTAGAGGTGTGCTAAAATCCCCCCTGTGATTTGAATCTTTTTATAGCTTTTTTAGATGTATCTTTTCTTAACCAACAAATAGATTCCATTATCTCTAATCTTATCTGAAAATATGCCTTTGAAAAGATTCTACTGACGATTCAGTGTTATTATTGGAATATCTGGATTTACTCTTGTCATTTACTTCTTCTCCTCCTTTCCTGACATCTCTTGGATTTATGGTTTACCATATTCCTCTTTCTCCCTCTCCTGATGGTTTGAGAGCTTTAAATTTTTTAGTCATATATTTTCTAAAGTAATTTTGAGAAGTGATGTACCCTTTTATACTTTAAGATAAAAACAACATTTTTAAGTTTCAAAAACTGCAAAGAAAGTCATTTCAGTAACACTGATGTTTTAAGCTAATTGTCATAGTAATTTGCTATCTAAAAACACTCCTTAACATAGTAGGAAATTTTACACTACCTTATTCCCAATTCATGTTTCTATTTCCCCACATAACTTTTATCTCATTGTAATGAAAGTGTAATGTTTAGAAGTCCTTTACTGATATCCTGTCATATATCTGTTTCTCAAAAATGTGTGAAAAATATATTGAAATTTAAAAAATCTATTTCAAACGGCTATAAACCTTCAAGTTTGAAGACTGTTATCTGGATTATCATTACTATTCAAACAATAAATAAAGACACCATAAATATTACTAATTGCTAGAATGAGACAATTATATTACTATTTTTAAACTATAGATAAAAATGCTGAAAGTGAAAAGGGACAGAATTTTGTTATAGTAATGTCACTTTTAAAGTTATATACCAGAAATAATAAATTGATCATCAAATTATTTTTAATGACCTTTAATTGATAATCTGATTAAGCTTTTTTCAATTTTGTTGAAAACAAGCAATTGAAGAGCCACCCTCACACTGCAGTCTTTTGCTGGTCAGACCATTTTCTTTCTCAGTTCCTTGGAAACTTAACTAAAAGTTAAGACATCAAAATGTCTTCACCAAGACATCACTTATTCATCAGGCATCATCTTGCTTATGGAGCTTAAAATTAAGACAATCCTGAGTATAAATATCCTATAAAACTGGAAATTGCACATATTTATTGAAGATAAATCTACATAGGTTAGAAGCATGATTTTACATTTGAAAAGTATGCCTTTTACAGAATTAGAACAGACTATAAATATCTGAGAAGAATTAATCCTAATTAAGTAAAGCTGGATTTCTAATGTTACATGAACTTTACTAGACTGTTTTGTAAAACATTTACACCTATACCTATACATGAATAGATGTTCTGCCTTTTAAAGTATTGTTTAAGGTGTTTTATCAAACTAAGATGTACATTTTGACATCTCTGAAATTGAGATGCAACCTATAATCAACAGCATATTATAGTTTAGTTGGCAGTATTTTTACTAAGTGGTACATAAGGGATTATATATAATCATGTAATAACAGTTTCTTAGATGAATATTAGAATAAAAATTAAGAGCAAATCAGCAAAGATGTTGGGTCACTAATAAGTTCAGGGTTTATACAACACATACTTATGACTACAATGTTTTATTTATAGTAAAATCCACAATATGTTTCAGTTAATTTAAATGTAAACACAAAGTAGAAATGAAAAAAAAAAAAAAGAGAAATGTCTCAAAGACAGTAAGTAGGTGAATTGGGCCAGGTAAGAAATTAATATGGATTTACAGAATCTAATAATGAACTGGCAAAGGATAATGTTTTTCGAAAGAATCTGAAAAATGCTCTAGAAAATATAAAAACCACAAACTTACCTCTGAAACAAGATGTTTTAACTTGAAAATCTACGGTTATTATATCAGAAATAAACATGGAAATTTTAACTTCTCCTTGAAATCATGCAAATTATATTATTAAGACAGGTTTGAGACATATTCATCAGGCTCTTTATCATTACTGAAAGTGGGGAAAAGAGTTTGCCTGACAGCAGATTCACCAAAACCCATCATGCTCTTATGCCAATACTGAATAGATGAGATAGATAGATAAGGCAAGCAACTTTATCACTTGTTTCCTAAAAATAAGGTGCCTTTCTCCTCATGCTGTGTTCATGCTCGCTTTGTTTTACTTTCACGTGATTCACACACAGGAAAAATCGTTTTTTGAATAGTCAGTAGACAAAAAAGGAAAGGCAAGGTCATTAAACAAAAACTGTCATCGCTCTATTTTTGTATCCCCACATCGGCCAATATAACTGATTTCTAAGACCACACTTCACCCATAATGAAAATAAATTAACTTTCACTACTACCTTGGCATTCAGAACAGTCTGCTCAAGTTGAAAGGCCAGGGACACATTTTTACATCTTGAGGTACAGGAAAAGTTCTGGGAGTCTGAGGGACCTGAAATATTGTTGGTATCATTTTTGAAAAACAAAACCTGCCATAGGTATCTTTTGTCAAGTGGGAGAAGGGTAACTATGAAAAAGCAGAAGGGAAAATAGAGAACTAGCATATCCACCGATGACAGAAATGTTCTTTAAGCACAACATTTTAACAAAGAGTACATTTAGGATTTGAGGATCTGGATCTGAATCCCTTAAAGCTATCTTTGTCTTTAAGACCCAGCTATAGATTATACTTCTGTTCTTCAATTATATGAATATTTAAGAAGCATGCTTAACTATAAATTTCCCAAAAAAGGTTATTTAACATTTCTATGGAGGTAAAAATGTGCATTTTGGAACAATTAAAAGTAATTTTTCATTTAAAAGAATGATTTCTTCACTCAGCTAAACAAAATAGGCTAGTAACATAAACAAATCAATATCAATGTTTAAAGACCTTTGATAACTATGTACACTAATAACCAGAGCAAAAAAGCAATGTACATTTACTGAGGACAAAAATGTTTCTTTTAAAATCAGAAAGGTCAGATATCTGGAAGCAGATGTTGGTAACTTGGCAAAAAAGAAATCCTATATTTAGTTGTTTAAGATTACATTTAGAAGCTAGTAAAGATGTACATAAGCCATTAGAAAATTATAATTTGAATGTTTTACAAATATGCTAATATATATTAGCATAAAACATTTTTTATTTTTGTCAATAATCCAGTGATCTCTAAGCAATGGCCTAATAATTTCTAAATGCCATTTCTTAGAGATTTTCTTACCCACAAAGTTCAATAAAAGTATTCTACTTGCTCTAACTTTCATCATACATCATGACCTCAAATCATCTAGAAAGACGTTAAGAAAAGTAGGACATTCCCTTTAGAATACTGGGGGGAAAATTACTATCTTCTTTGTATACAGCAGATAAAGGCAGAGCAATATAGTTGTTATAATTAGTATGTCAGCATCCATTCGCCAAATATTTATTAAGCAACTCCTATTTTCCAGGCATCATTCTCAGAGCTGAGGATATAGGGGTGAGTGAGAAAGTAACAGCTGCCATTTAGAGTGCTTACTATGTGCCAGGCTTTGGCCTAAGTTTTCACACATATAAACCCATTTAATCCTCAAACACAACACCTCTATGACATGGGTACTGTTAATCTTTCCATTTTACACATAAGAAAATTGAGGCACAGAGAAGTTAAATAACTCACCTAACTATCTGCCTCTGAATTATATATTCCACATCTTTCAGTATAGTAATAGTATCAGAATATATTAACAGTAGTAGTCCTGAGTCTCATGAAGCTTTCATTAATTTAAATCCTTATTTTCTGTTTTGCCTCTGTGAAAGACCTAACATACAAATAGAACTGGTTACGACTGAAATAACTGGTGTGACCTTTTCACTTTTACAAGTTTCTTTCTGGGAATGTTTAAACAAAATTTTAATGAGCTATGCTGCTGCTGCTGCTGCTGTCACTTGTCATGTCCGACTCTGTGTGACCCCACAGACGGCAGCCACCAGGCGGCTCCCCCCGCCCCCTCCCCACCGGGATTCTCCATGCAAGAACACTGGAGTGGGTTGCCATTTCCTTCTCCAATGCATGAAAGTGAAAAGTGAAAGGTGAAGTCGCTCAGTCGTGTCTGACTCTTAGCGACCCCATGGACTGCAGCCTACCAGGCTCCTCCATCCATGGGATTTTCCAGGCTAAGTACTGGAGTGGGGTGCCGTTGCCTTCTCCGTTAATGAGCTATACTTTCATCTTATATTGACCCCCAAATAACTAAAAAGCTTGAAAGTTCTAAGAGTTTTGTTTAAATAGTTGGGGAAAATGAAAATCCCTTTATATTTTTCNCTACCAGGCTCCTCCATCCATGGGATTTTCCAGGCTAAGTACTGGAGTGGGGTGCCGTTGCCTTCTCCGTTAATGAGCTATACTTTCATCTTATATTGACCCCCAAATAACTAAAAAGCTTGAAAGTTCTAAGAGTTTTGTTTAAATAGTTGGGGAAAATGAAAATCCCTTTATATTTTTCTCATTACCATAGGCATAGGTACACAGCATTCCGTCCTTTGGAAAACTTTTCTTTAGTCCCACTAGGCCAAGTGGGTCTAAGATCATGGGACTCTGCCTCATTCTAGGGATAGGTCCATGTTCAAATTTATTATGCTACGCCGCCTTGATCATAGTTATTGGATCAAGACTACAAAAAAAGACCAAGCATGACCAATCTGTCTTCACTGGGATTGACAAGAGTTGGTAAATATTCTCTTCACAATGGAAGTGATTTGAAACCGCTGACAGCCATCTTCCTAGACTCAAAGAGAAAATGATTCCACAATACTGGGAGATATGGAATAGAGAAATTCAGACGCAGAATTCTTTAATCTAGCTATGCAAGAAATAGATCCATCCTTGCATTTTTCACTTAAATGAGTATAAAGGCTATAAAGTTTTAAATTTAGGCTTAAGTGGGTTTCTCTAACTTTCTACCAAGTTTCAATGCATTTTTACAAAAGCATTACATAAAATATGGACACAGAACAATGGTTATAATATGAATAGAAATTTTTTTTATTCTTTTCCTTTACTCCCTTTCCCTATGAACAAATATGTAGACCTGTCTACAGCACAAAGTATGGTCTATCTATTTTCAAAACCAGTATCCAAAATATATACTTATGAATTCTAACTATGTGATTACAAAGCATTATTTTAATAATTCTTTTTTAGCATATGACAAAAGCACAATATAGCTAGAAAGACAAACTGCTTTATTTTAAAACATTGGAAAAAAACATTAAAAGGCAAATGTCCATTATATAACCAAGAATGTTAAGCATTTGGAAAATGTCAATCTTCTAAATTGTGGTAGGCATTTCCAGAGAGCTAAATATTGCAAATTATCCTACCATATGTCTTCTGTAATACCAAAAATACTTGATATGATGAAACACACAACTAATTACCCAATCAAAGTCACCATGTTAGGTTTCAATTTAATTACAAGTAAAAGTTTTGTCCAAGATGTTCCTGACACATGAAGCGTCCAGCTGAATTTCAGAAATGTTAACAAAAGTATCTTCCTTTTTTGCCTGTGAATGTTTGAGTATTGCTGTATTGTTGGCTTATATCCACTACAGATACTGGTTCTAGGCCAGCCCAAGGGTCTTCAAGCATTGAAGGCTTGAAATAACTCTCCAACTCATTAGACATTCTCTTTTCTCTACCACGCCCTGATCCAAATGGTGTAGATGTCCTTGGAGAACCCTTTAGGAAAAAAATCATTTGTTAAAGACATTTAGCAGAGGTAAGAGTGGAACTTTTTCTTTAGTGGCTAGTGGGGGTCACACTGCTAGTTAAAAGTTGTCTTGAACCCAGTTATGTTCAATTTCAAAGTCCATGCTTCTTTTAATTTTTTTTTTAAAAGTAGACCAATTTGATATACTTATTAATTTTATGCCCACTGTCAGTTCAAATCATTTTGGATTTCTAATGTGATAACTTTGCCAAATGAAAAACTGATGATGAAATAAGAACTGTAGTTTTCTCTCAGTTATTTCCCTATTTTTTCTGGAGGCAAATTAAAACTTTTTTTACCTTACAGCTTCAAAATTTCTAAACCTTTCCATCTCATTAGCTCCACACTCAGAGGTGTTTTGGTTTAGCATAAAGTTGGAAAACTACTAAGCACATTTAAGTTGTAAACCACAGAATCCTAGAAACACTACAAAGACTCGGAGCAGAAGCCAGTGTATTCAGAAAACCAAGGTCAAAAAAAAAAAAAAAAAAGTGGAAGAAGAAAAGAAAAAGGTGCCAACAGTAGGGAGATGGCACTAGCCTATAACTCTAGAGAGATGAGCTCTACGCTAGGGATTCATTCGCTATTTTTCCCCCTCGGAGAGCGAGGACTCGGCATAGTCTACAGCAACCAACGGGCCATGGCCCTGACAAAGAAGGAATTAGGGAAACCTGTGCACAAGCGGCACCGTACTGGTGAAAAAGCAGGAGGGCTCCGCAAACAAGTCGGGCTCTGCCACTTTGTAGAGCATTCCAAAGAAAGCTACATTTCTCTGAGCCTCAGTTTATTCATCGGCAACACAGGGCTAACGACAGTATCCCACCTCATAGAGGAGTCAAAATAATCCACGTAAAGGGAGTACCATGCCTGCCATACAGTAAGAGCTCGGCAAACGCTGGCTATTATTACCTGGGGGTGGGTCTGCTGCTGCCCTGGGGAGTAGCCGAATTGCTGCTGGGACCCCGCGGGGGACTTGGAGTAGTTGCCAGGGTAGCCGCCAGGGGACGGAGACCCGAACCGGCCCCCAGGGAAGCTGCCGCCGTGTCGCGGAGAGAGGCCGCTCCCGTAGGGCCTAGATCGGGGCCCGTACGGCGGCGTGTGGTGTGGACTCCCGTACCCGTCCCGCGGGGATGGCGGCCGCGGTCCGCCTCCGCTCGGGGTACCCCGGAAGCTGCTCCCGTTACCCCAACCTCCTACACCCGGGCCGGGGCAAGGAGGAGTCGGGGGTCGAAAATTCTGTCGCTGCATCTGAGCGGACGACGACAAGGATCTCACTGGCGCGTTCTCCTGCCGGAACTGTCGCGAGCAACCCTTCACTTATACTTGGCGGTCCATCACCAAAACACTCCTCCGTCCTCCAGCATTATATAGCACATTGGTTCCGGCCTCACAAAGGTTCCGCTAGGGCGGCGGGATAAGTAGGTTATCGAATTGGGTACAGATTGAGTTAAGTGAAGGAGGGAGGGGGCAAAATGAATAAAGGAAAGGCCAAACACCGGGGAAGCTCCAGCAATGGCCTTTGAAGGGCCATTGGTTGGGACTGACCCACCGACTAGACGCCTGCCCAGGGCTGGGTGGGTGGTTCGGAGGGCTCTGCCCGGCTGAGCCCGGCCCCTCCCACCTGGGGCCGGGAGAGGGCTGAGTTGTCCGCGGGCGCCCCTAGTGGCCGCGCGAGCGCGGAGTTCTCCACCCGGGGAGCCAGGGTCTGTGAGCGGCGCGCAATGCTGGCATCGCTGGCGAGGGTCGCGGCTCTGCGGAGAACCGGCCTTTTCTCCCGCCGGGGCGGCGGGACGGGGCTGTGGACGGGCCGCCCGCAGACAGGTACCCTCCGAAACTCGGTCCAGGCGGCGAAAGAGACCCCAGTCCCAGCCTTCCCACTCGGGTGGCAATCTGAGCAGAGCGCTGCGCTTTCCTGTAGTATCCGCTGACCCCGTCGCCTGCCCTCTGACCTTTCGCGTCTCCCCGGCGCCCTGGCTCTACGGTTGCCGGTTGGTCACCCTGCCCGACGTCCGGGTCCCGGTCGGGCCCCCGCGCGGTCCTACCCGGCGGACTCGCCTTTCTCCCTTACTCATCCCTCCCTCGTCTCCCGTGTTTAAATAACTTGGAAAATGTACCCCCACCCCCACCCCCGCAACCAGCTGCATTTCAGAAAGGATTTCAGACTGTGTCTTTAAATAACTCGGGAGTGAGGCTGTGTTTGCAGATGCCGGACTTTATTCCCTTCCTTGTGCTTGTTAAATGCAGTCGGGTAAGGGAGGTGGTTAGGAAGCAGAGATCCTGATTTTCAAAACGAACATTTATCCAGAGCTCTTAAAATAATGGCCATTACACAGACCTTTGGTTATAAAGAAGAATGTGATCATTCAAGAATGACCCCTAAGGTATAAACACACCTTTGAACCGAAGACCTGGCTCAGAATTTTATTTAGAAGATGAAATTTGGATTTATTTCAGTTTTCTGAAACTGTCTTGACTCCCCTTCGAATTTGGGGATGAAAGTCTACGGTGAGCCTTGAAATCAGCTTGTAAGAAAAAGAGTCTTAGAGAATTTTAGCATTCATTTAATCATAGCCTAATGGATAGCGTGGACCTGTGCTTTTCAGCCTATGAACATTCTTGCAGCTTCCACTCTCCACCGTCCGTTTGACATATTCTGTGGCATGTGGCAAGCTGAAGAATGTGTTGTTTTCTTAGCTTCTATCCTTGATGATTGGAGAAACACACAGTTTTTTGCCATTGTTTGAGAGAATTTGGTTCTTCAGATTTCCCGTTTAGACACAAGTTGTAGAATCAATCAAGGCAGGGTAATCGCGTTGAGGCTTTGTGATGCAATTAAGGTCTGAGGATCCTCCCAGATTACCTTTAAATACTTCTAGTCTAGCGATTTCCCTGGTGGCTCAGATGGTAAATCATCCGCCTACAATGCGGGAGACCTGGGTTCAATCCCTGGGTCAACAAGATCCTTGGAGAAGGAAATAGCAATCCACTCCGGTACTCTAGCCTGGAAAATCCCATGGGCAGCGACTCCGCTTTCTTTCTTTCACTGTCCTGTCCAGAAATTCACCTTCCTGGACATTGTCTTTGGCGCTTAGTTTAATGTCTGGTAATTGGGCTCTCAGCTATTTATTGAATGAATGAGTGGGTCACATCTTAACCCACACGAGTGGGTTAGTGAGTCTCACTTGTAACACCACCTTTAATGTCATCAACCAGTCTATCTCTTGGTGGGAGGGCGCAGAGAAATGAGGGTAGCAGGGACCAAAATTACCTTTGTTAATATTTAAATAATTAGCAAATGATTTGTTGAATTGAGTGAAGTACTGTAAGTTGTCTTTTTACTTGGCTTGTACTTCTGGAATGTTCTTCCCTGTAGCGATATCTTGCTATCTTCCACACATATGAACTTGTATTAGAAACAAGAAATAAAGTGTGAAATTTTTGACCAGTAGATTATGTATGACATTGGGCTCTTCATTATGTTTTCAGGTATTAATATATAGGAGGAGTGAGGGAGAGCACATTCTTAATTGTATGAGAACTGCAAATCCCACTTGGATCACTTCTGAGTATAGGCAATTTGCCCTTTTACAGATGAGAAAGATTGTCCAAGAGAAATTAAGTGACTGAAACGGGAATCTAACTTCTTGTTCATGGAGTTGAAGAATGGAATCCACGCACATGCAGACACTGATGGTAGCAAGCAAATAGGATTTATCAGAAAGGAAGAAAGTACAAAGCTCTCAGCATGGACACTGGGGGTGGGGGGGTATTAAAGAGTCCCTAAAAAAGTGGGGATTACAGCAGTCTTATATCTCTACCAGTATTAATCTGTACATTTTTGTTTGGCTCCTGTCCTTAAAGTACATCATTTTTGACCAGTCAATTTAAAGGTCAGAGTGTTTAACTTAACATCTTTATGGCTTCATAATATGTACTTCATAGCATTTTTTTTTTTTTTTAGANCAGTCTTATATCTCTACCAGTATTAATCTGTACATTTTTGTTTGGCTCCTGTCCTTAAAGTACATCATTTTTGACCAGTCAATTTAAAGGTCAGAGTGTTTAACTTAACATCTTTATGGCTTCATAATATGTACTTCATAGCATTTTTTTTTTTTTTTAGATATTTAGAGATTAGTAGATATAACTTTAATTGTGAACACTTGTAAATGTAGCTAGAGTCTTCACAGGTGTTAACCTGGGGATTGCAGTCTGACTGCCTGAGCTGATGGGTCTGAGGTCCCAAGACACATATTTCAATTTGTTTATATGGTGGTGAGTTCGGGGGAAGAGAAGTGTAGGAAGTTTTATGTTGCATTACCTGGAAATAGAAAAGTGAAGTGGGATGATGTATGTGGGATGATGTATGGGCTGCCCCATGAATGAAGTCGGAGTCCTGTGAGGAGAAAAGGGCATTTTAACATATGTGTGAGTAACACGAGTGTTGTTCTGACAAAAAGAGAATTGCAGAGCTGTTTAGGGAGGACCACCTTTAGAAAACAGGATCCCAAATAGGATAGTACATTTATTGAAGACACTATTAATGGCTAGGTGATGTCTTCAAGTGACATTGTACTCAGAGGACATCAACAAGCAAAGCGTTAAGGAACTTTCTCAGTACCTATGAAGTATATGGGGGTCCCCAAAATAATTGGTTAACTTTCTGATGATGCATGTTTTACAAGTTTTACGTTAATGCAAGTAAGAGTACCACAAATTTGAGTGTAAATTTAAGTGTAAGTGAAAATGGGAACTTGTCCGTTTCTATAAGACAGAGAATCTTTATTGAGGTTACCAAAGTTTTTTTTAGTGTTTCTTTTTTTCAGTAGATTAAAAACAATTTTTTTTTTGGTAGAGCCTTTTTGAGGGCATGTGGCTTCGTGTTTGAAGGAGGAATTGGGATTCCCAGCGCTGCTCACTCTGTCTCCTCTATCTGCCTCCTTAAAAAGACGCCTCTGGGGCACCTCTGAGGAATTTCTAGGGCTCTCCAGAAAGGATTTGAAACCCAATATGTTTGGTAGGCATCAGGTATTAACGAGTGCTGAAAGCGTAAATATTTTGGTTAGTTTTTACTGCTTATTACCAAGGAGTAACTATTTTCATGTTTCTGCATGATCAGGGCTTTCTACGCCAAGAAAATGAGACCTTGGGTTAAAGGGCAAGCCTTAGAAGTTAAAAGATGACTGAAATGATTGCTAGAGAGCTTCCAGGAAATTTATGTTTATATTTAAAAGGGGTATAAAACTCAGGGCTTTGGATACTTTCCCAAGATTGAGATTGTTAACCCAGTGAAGTTTATCTCTCCTCCTGGAGACATTTATTTACTTTCCAGAGAGTCAGAGCCCCGGGACCATCCCCCTTTCTTCCTGAGGAGAATTTGCTCACTTTAGGGCGATTTACTGTCTCTGCTTTTTTGGGGGAAGGTGCAGTGCCAGCAGCTGTTCCGTACAAACTGGTTGGTTTATAATCTGGGGGACCTTTCCTAGGGTTCAGTCCTTGTATGTGCAGGTGAAGTCTACCAGCTCTCATTATGACTCCTGTACCTTATTAGTTGGGGAGAAAATGGTGCATTTCTTGATGTAAGAAATAATAACTCTGATCTCTGCTTCAGAAACCACGGTTTTGATTAAGTATGGGTGTTATAGACCATGTATTTTTAATGAAAGCACTTCTTAGGACAGGAGAGTGTATTTAATAGTTTCTATGTTAGAAATGTTTGTTCCAATTTTAGTATATGTGCTCTTATTAGTTGGGGAGAAAATGGTGCATTTCTTGATGTAAGAAATAATAACTCTGATCTCTGCTTCAGAAACCACGGTTTTGATTAAGTATGGGTGTTATAGACCATGTATTTTTAATGAAAGCACTTCTTAGGACAGGAGAGTGTATTTAATAGTTTCTATGTTAGAAATGTTTGTTCCAATTTTAGTATATGTGCTGAAATGGCAACCCACTCCAGTATTCTTGCCTGGAGAATCCCAGGGATGGGGGAGCCTGGTGGGCTGCCGTCTGTGGGGTCACACAGAGTCGGACACGACTGAAGTGACTTAGCAGCAGCAGCAGCTCCTGAAGCTAGTCCTGGAAATGTTTGTTCAGGTATCTCCCTTGGGATCTGCAGAGGACTGACTTCAGGATTCCTGCCCCCCTTGGATACCAAAATCCAAGGATGCCCAAGTTCCTGACTCTATAAAATGGTTTGGTATTTGCATATAACCACCTGTTCTGTGTGTACCTTGTAATACCGAATACAATGTAAATAATATGTAAATAGTTGTGAATACAGTGTAACTGCTCTGTAAATAGTTGTGGGAGGCATATTCAGGCTTTGCTCTTTGGAATTTTTTTCTCCCCAATATTTTCAATCCACCATTGGTTGACTCTGTAGTTGAGGAACCCATGGATGGGGGGTGGGGGTGGAGCTACTGTGATATACTTAGAGGATAAGCTACCATAGTATTCCCTGAGGCCTTTCAGATTATCTCTGTTTTCCTCTTCTCTTGTTAGCTGTTTAGCTGTTCCATGTTAAAGACTGTTAATAGTAGAAAAGTAAACGCATGTCTAGGATATGATTAGCTCATTCATTGATAGGATGAGGTCTGCATTGAACACAGTGGATCTCTTAACTATCACTTATGTAATGTTCTCATTGATTAAGCAGGTGTTGGAAGCAACTTGTTCTTGTCTCTGAGAGCCAAACTACTGTTAATGATCTTCTTTTCAATTCTAAGCATGTTTCCATTGTTCTAGTCAAGCATAGGTGAAATGTTTTATACGTACGTATTTCTTTTTGATTAATATTCTTCACCCATGTGTAATATGTGTTAATGCATTAAGTCACTTATAAAAATTTTTATTGAATATAATAAAATTGTTGACAGAGTACTTTGACATGAAGAAAAATGTTAAAGAATGTAATTATTCTTTTCCAGATACAATTTTTTGTTTTAAAATGAGTGAATAAAATTTTAATGTCACTAGAATTGTATCTTTGTGTTTTATACTCATAAAAGGTTAATATTCTTACTACACGAAGAATCCATACAGATCAATAAGGAAAAGATAAATGTGCCTGTAGACATACGGGCCAACAAGAAGAATACATTATTTACAAGAGAAGATATAGAAAAAGAGAAAGTATGAAAAGCAGTGTAATTTCTTGTCATTAAGTAAATGAAAATTAAAATGGTAATAACATGCAAATTGTTAACTATTGAATTTACAACAAACAAGTAAACAAAATGTTCCCCAAACTAAGCCATTGTGGGTTATGGGAGACAGTGGAGAACATTGTTTCCACGGCTGTTGCTGGTATATATTAGTACTGCTTTCCTGGTGGACAGTTTGATAGTAGGTATGAAAAGTTTGAATGAATTTACAACATGAACATGGCTAGGCCACCTTAAGGCCTGCCTCTGTCCTTGGAAACATGCTCCTCATTGTGCCTTCTTAACCCCCACCCCAAACTCTAAAAGGCTTAGAGAATAATTTTTATCTTTACTACTTAAAGAGACATCCCTGGGAGGGTTCCATAGCACTTCACAGAAAGTATCCTAAGTTCTTCTAGACATCTCCTGCTCTTCAGAATGACCTATTGGAAGCTGTTGAAAACAAATCAAATCATAAAACATTTTTTTTCTGACATATGCATCTGTCTACTCACTTCTCCCAGGCTGTCCCTTTCCTTTCCATCTATTCCTCCTGTTTTATTTGCAGTTGGTCTGTAAAACAGGGTTCTGTTCCCTTTTCGTGTCAAAATAGGTGCATCACATTCACCATCTAACACTGGCCCCTGTTCCCACCCTCCCACACCTCGCACACGCACATTTTCTTCCTTTCTGTGATAATTATAATGTCCCTCAAGTACCTATGATGGTGTTTTGCTGGTTGTCCCCCTGGAATGGATGACTTTCCCTGATTTGCACAGAGGTCTTCCCTTTGGTCAGTCTTCTTCCGGAAGAAAGCCACGTCACCTACACGAAGTTTCAGGGGTCTCATGGGTTTGTGGGCATTCGTATTCTGTAGTTTATGACTGTCGTTTGCTCCACGAGTTCCTGGTTCAGCCACTTGTAGGCCCATTAAAGAGGCCTCGACCCTGAAGCTTTTTTCTCTGGCTTCCTGGCTTTTGGTTGTGAATCCTATAACTGTGAATTGATTATTTAGAAGGTCTCTAAGTTAGTACTGTTTTCTACACTTCTATGTTCCAGTCTATACTAGTGTTCTTTCTCCTAAGTGACTTTTGATTAGCAATGCATTGCATATGTTAAGTTCATATTAAAAATTTTTTTATCACAAATTTTATAGTAAGAACTAAGGTGAGGGTAAGACCTATAAAGTGTGAGGAATATGCTTTCCTTTTACCCAGTGTGAGAAGACTTGTCATGAAAGAAGGCTTATTTGTAGGTCTTATTTGATCAGTTTTGGGGAAAAATATGTATGGAAGCTTAAGATCTGGAAATTGATTTCTTTAAAATGATTCACTGATTTCTTAGGAAAGTCTTAATGTATCTCAGTTTGATGACTGCTGCTAGCAGTGAAGCAACCTACCCCTGAAATAGACTTCTAACTTCTTGGCTTGGATGCTCTACGTTCGCTTAGAGGATACTCCCATTTTTCTTCCGCCCATGCCTAGTTTCTTCATTGGTCAGGAAAGGCTAGATGGGGCTGTGGTGCAAATTAGCCCACAGGACTGTAGAAGCCTGGAGGACCTAATGGGATGTTTTTAAGGACTGGGTCTGGAATCAAGCTTATATTGCTTCTGTTTATGTGTTATTGGCCAGACCCCAGGCATTTGGCTCCAATCTAATTGCAAGCGAAGCTGGGAAGTGAGAAGAGCAGAGGGATTAGGGATTGGCACCCATTGGTACCTTGGTTGTGTAATGCTTTGCCTATCATCTGGTAGCCCTTTATTTCTAGTCTTTTTGCATTTGCCTTCAAGTTTTCATTACAATAGTAGCATCCAGCAGTTTTAAAACCTCTTTGATTGCAAAGCCCACAGTAATAGCAGAGTCCTTGCAAGGGAAGGGCAGTTCTGAAGAAACCGAGTGTCAGCGAAGCATGACTTATAAGCTATTATACGTTATTATCCATCTTCCTATTGTTTTCTGTGTGCTCAGTCACTTAGTTGTGTCTGACTCTTCGTGACCCCGTGGACTGTAGCCTGCCAGGCTCCTCGGTCCATGGGATTTTCCAAGCAAAAATACTGGAGTGCCATTTCCTCCTGCAGGGGGTCTTCCCAACCCAGGAATCGAACCCATGTCTCCTGCGGCTTCTGCACTGCAGGTGGAGTCTTTACCACTGAACCGAATTGTCTCTTCATGCCTCATAACTTGAGTGTCATTTCCACACTACCTTTTTACAACTCAAAAATTTTAGTTTCCCTGGAATGTTTTCCAGTGGATTCTGATTTTCCAAGTACTCTAAACCCCTAAAATTTCCTGCCGAATTATCCTATTAGGAACAGAGAAGTCCTTCAAGACTCAACCTGTGCTAGAAAGAAAATATCCTGCTAACTTTTCTAAATAAAGCTTGGAAGAGATATCCATCTACTGGCTCACTCCTAAGTTCTGGTAATTAAGTTCTCTGTAAAAATATCAAATCAAGAAAGCCTTCTGATGTATATCACAGGTTGTATTTGATAGTGATATTCGATCAGTTTGTTTTAGGACTTGACTTTTTTGTTAAATGTCTCAGTAGTTGGCTAGTACAGTGGGAGAGGGATGTCATGGTTGCTGCCACACAAATGAGCCACTTGTGTGGGCATCTGTCAATTATATCCGCACTGGTGTTCAAATTTATTTGTGTCATGGAAACCTAGGGCCGAATACCAGAGGAGTCCTAGAAGCAACTCTGGCAAGCATAAATTTGATGGCAGCTTCATTATAATTATATTTCTTTGCATGGTTACTCAGCTGTATCAACATAATAGCTTTCCATCCTAGAGGCCAAATAAGATAGAGTGATATACAAGCTGCTCACTATATCTCAACAAATTACGTTATAAGAGATGCTCTTTTCAACTGTTTTTCACCCGGTAATCAGACTATTCTGGTCTTTTATAAGGAGGCAAAATATGGCTGTAGATATCTTTTTAAAGTATAGAGAATTGAGAATAATTTTATTTTCTGTTCCTTAAAATAATCATGAGTCATGTGATTGCTTTCAAATCTGGATTATCTAATAGGTATTGGGACTGTATATTACACTGGTGATGATGATGATAACAACAATTGTTGGTATTTAGTGAGCATTTACTATATGCCAGGAAGTGTACTTTGTGTGTGCCTGTGTGCTAAGTCGGTTCAGTCATATCTGACTTTGCAGCCCCATGGACTATAGCCCGCCAGGTCCTTCTGTCTATGAGATTCTCCATGCAAGAATACCGGAAGGTTGCCATGCCCTCCTCCAGGTCTTCCCGACCCAGAAAGCAAACCCAGGTCTCTTAGTCTCCTGCACTGGCAGGCGGGTTCTTCACCACTGATACCACTGGGAAGCCCACATGTAACATCTCACTTAATCTTTGCAAACTCTATGATGTAGGTGTTTCAAATGAGGATATTGAAACAGAGAAATGTTTACCTTGGTCAAGGTCACTAGGATAGTAAGTAGTGAAGCAGAGAATTAAATTCAGTCTCTAAGGTTTATGCTCTTAACTGTTTAAAACTCATTAATTGATTGTGACTTAAATATGATTTAGGGGATTTCCTGGTGGCTCAGACGGTAAAGCATTTGCCCGCAATGCAGGAGACCCAGGTTTGATCCCCGGGTCAGGAAGATCCCCTGGAGCAGGAAATGGCAACCCATTCCAGTACTCTTGCCTAGAAAATTCCATGGATGGAGGAGCCTGGTGGGCTACAGTCCATGGGGTTGCAAAGAGTTGGACACGACTGAGTGACTTCACTTTCACTTTAAATATGCTTTAGAAGTCCTTTTTGGTTATCTTCACAGATCATAAAGTTAAAATGCTATTGGCTGATGTTAAATGAATTCATTTAAAAGTTTTTGCATCATTACATAAAATTTTACTAATTTATTATGGTTGTGAGTTGACATTGGAAGTGAAATATAAACTTCTCTTTATAGATTTATGATGAGATTAGATTTATGAATTGAAGAGATCTCTACAGAAGACTCATATTTTTGGAGTCTAATGGACAATAATTGCTTGTCAGTTCATTCCTAATGATATCAAAATATCTTCTCATATTTAAGATCTTTTTCTATGTTTTACTTTCTCTAAAATATCTTGTTTCTCTCTCAGTTTGTTCTTTATGTTTTCACTTTTTCTTTTTTTCCCCTGATTTAAGAATTAAGCAGAATTACAGAAATAAGTAACTTAGCTAGTGAAAGTGTTCCATAAATTCTTACCCCAAGATTTAGCCAAGAGTAGAACGTTATGAATGCTCTAGGTACCAACATTATTATTACTATGATGTATGTTTATAAACATAGGCTCATATTATACATTCTATTCTACAACTTGAGTTTTTAAAATTATTTATTTATTTGGCTGTGGCACTGGGAGTCTCTAGTTGTGGCATAGTTGCTTTGCAGCATGTCTCTGGGGTCGCACAGAGTAGACACGACTGAAGTGACTTAGCAGCAGCAGCAGCAGCAGCATGTGAGATCTTAGTTCCCTGATCAGGAATTGAACCTGGTTCCGCTGCATTGCAAGGTGAATTTTTAACCACTGGACCACCAGGGAAGTCCTTGATTTGTTTTTTAACTTAGGAATATATCTTGGTCGACTTTATATGTCAGGGTATGTAGATCTGTCTCATTTTTTCTTAACATCGGCATGGTATTTTGTCATATGGATGTCCAGTGCTTATTTAATATTTCACATGTTGGTGGATTTCTGCATTGTTTTGAATATTTTGCTTCAGTATTAAAAAAACAGTGAGACAGTTCACAAGAGAAGATACATGAATGGCCTATTGTTACATGAAAAGATTTTGAATAGCATTAATCATCAAAGGAATGCAAATTAAAGCCTCAGAGAAACATCATATACCCATTAGAATGGCTAACAGTAAAAAGATTAACAAGGGACTTCTCTGGTAGTCCAGTGGTTAAGACTCAGGTCCCAATGCAAGGGACCAGTTTGATTCCTGGTCAGGGAACCAGATCCTGCATGCTGCAAGGAAGATTGAAGAGCCCATGTGCTACAGCTGAGACCCAGTGCAGCCAAATAAATAAATTTTAAAAAGATTAACAATACTTAGTGTTTTGAAGATGTGGAGCTTCTAGAACTCACATGTACTATTGTACAGTCACTTTGGAAAGCTGTTTGGCAGTTTCTTAGAAAGTTAAGCATAACCTTACCATATTACCCAGCCATTCCCCTAGGTATTTACTCAAGAGAAATGAAAACATGTCCAACAAAGACTTGTACATGAATGTTCCAGCTTGATCCACTGGAACGTAAAACTGGAGCCTACTCAGTAGGTTAGAAAGGATAAATAAAAATGTATATCCATAGAACAGGATATTACTTATAAAAATTCAACAACATGGATGAGTCTCAATATCGTTATGCTGAATGGAAGAAGCCAGAAAAAAAGGGTATATGCTGTATTATTTTAGTTAGATAATATTTTAGAAAATGCAGATGAAACTGTAGTGACAGAAAGCAGATCGTGGTTGCCTGAGGTTGGGAATGGAGGGAAAGGTAGTTTGCAAAGGGCAGGTGGAAACTTTCAGGTGGTGGAAAGTTCTATTTCTGAGTTTGGAATATGTGTAATGACACGTATCCATCATTATGGTATCATACACAGTATGTTCAGTGTCTTAAAAATCCTCTGTGCTCAGCCTCTTCAACCCTCTCTCCTCCAACTTTTTATTTTTCATTAGACAAATTATTTTACTTGTAGCTTTGGACTTTATTAAATGGGGAATAATCTGGTGTTAGAGGCTTTAAAATTTTTACAGATTGATAAATTGGATTGGTCAAGGGTTCTGTGTTATACACAGTTCCCTTTAGTAATCTGAAGGAAATTTTATTTATTTATTTGGTAGTAATAGAGAGTACTTTCAGAATATGAAGCACTCTTCATTCAGTTCAGCTCAGTCGCTCAGTCGTGTCTGACTCTACAACCCTGTGAGCTGCAGCACGCCAGGGCTCCTTGTCCAGCACCAACTCCTGGAGCCCACCCAAACTCATGTCCAGTGAATCGGTGATGCCATCCAGCCATCTCATCCTCTGTCATCCCCTTCTCCTCCTGCCTTCAATCTTCCCCAGCATCTTTATTCTAAGGACAATTCATATAATATTTATACATTTCTTTCTAATCTGTGTATCTATTTATACTTTAAAAAATGAAACTATATTGGAATTATAGGTTTATTCACATTTTAAACATTATGTTTTATATTGGCTATTTTTCCCATGTCATTCAAAATTCAACAAAAATATACGATAATGTTTTATTATATAGTTGTCACATGATTACTTAGTCATCCCCTGGATGTTTTTCTAGTATAAAGTAGACTCCCTTGTACATAAATCTTGGCCTTAGAAAATCTTTCAATTTCTTCTTTGGGGTAGAATTATGGAAGTAGAATTACTGCATCAAAGGGAATGAAAGCTCTTGATACATATGGCCAAATCACTTTTATAACAGTTTTAATTCTTACTAACATTATATGAGCTTGTCTGTGTTGATGGACCATTAAGAAACAAATAAATATAAAAATCTTAAAGATGGTAATGAATTTATTTATCACTGTTAACATTGTAGAGTACTGGCGGGACCTTTTGCTACTATGAATTTAGGAGATCTTGGAGCGGAAGTTATAAAAGTGGAAAGACCAGGTGAAACTACAATTCTCTTTAAAACATAGAAACAAGCTAATAAATATTTTTAATAGTTCTTTAAATATCCATGTACCTGTATGTGGGACGAGGAAAGAACTGAAATGAAATGATTATTTTTCTTCTCCATTCTTTATTTTCCTCTGAACCTATACTAAAGTTAGATCTCTTTCTACTCTTTACATGCCAAGGGTTGAGCCCTAAGCCAGTTTCTGTAAACCTCTGTTAGAAACACCGGGGCTTCCCTGCTGGCTCAGACGGTTAAGAATCCGCTTGCAATGTGGGAGACCTGGGTTCCATCCCTGGGTCGCAAAGATCCCCAGGAGGAGAGCATGGCAACCCACTCCTGTATTATTGCCTGGAGAATCCCCATGGACAGAGGAGCCTGGTGGGCTACAGTACATGGGGCCACAAAGAGTTGGACATGACTGAGCGACTAAGCACACTGGTAGAAACTGACATGCATGTAATAACAGTGATGTTAATGACATTTAGTGCTGGGCACAGTTCTAAGCACTTTGCCTATATTAATTTATTTAATCTTTACAACAACCTGTCCCCTGTTATTATTCCTAGNACATGGGGCCACAAAGAGTTGGACATGACTGAGCGACTAAGCACACTGGTAGAAACTGACATGCATGTAATAACAGTGATGTTAATGACATTTAGTGCTGGGCACAGTTCTAAGCACTTTGCCTATATTAATTTATTTAATCTTTACAACAACCTGTCCCCTGTTATTATTCCTAGATTATAAATAAGAACCCAGAGACCCCGAGAGATGAAGGGATTTGTGCACAGTCACACAGCTAGTAAGGAATGTTGGGACAGTCATCTCTGATCCTGGTCCTCCTGAGCCCCACACAAGAACTGCTGCTGAGACTGAGGTTAGAGTGAGCCTGGCCACTTTCCCTCACTGTGGGATGAAGGGGAGCCAGAGACCAGGGGAAGGGAAGAGGGGAGAAATAGGTTGTAGAAGAAGGAGGAAGGAAAGGAATCAAAGTCCTTCCAAAAGGAACCCAAATACCCCAACCTAAGTCATTATTTTCTATTTCTAATAAAAGAAACATTTTCCCATTTCAAACTTTTAAATATTTTGAAGAAAAAACACTGAAGCTAAGATGAATTCTTTGCTTTTATGTTTTTCATTTGACAACTTTCCTTTCTTCTCTTCCCTTTGTCCACCAAATAAACCTATACTGGGTGCATAATTCTCACTCTTATTTGGTGCCTTCTCAACTCTTTGATGTTTAATTCATGTTGCTGTTGATGAAGCTACTTAGAAAAGTGTCATATTACATTCCCTTTCTCTCTAATAAGCACTTAAACCAGGAGTCCACGTTCTCTGCATTGTCTCATAAACAGCTTGTTTTGGAAGGTTTCAAAAATCAGCGTTATTATTTATCTTTCAAGATCTGATGCTGGGACTTCCCTGTGGTCTGATAGTCAGGATTCTGTACTTCTACTGCAGGGGGCACTGGTTTGATCCCTGGTCCAGTAACTAAGATTCCATATCCCACATGCCATGTACCATGGCAAAAAAAAAAGAAAATTCTGATGCTTATGGATTTGGAACAGAATTCCCAAATCAATGAAAATGGTCTGGCCTTCTTGAATAGTGTGCATGTTTCTATCAGACCCATAAGACTAGATTGCAATTATGTCAACATTCACTGTAAGTGATTAAATGCTATAAAGTTGAATACCTGATCTGGAAGATTCAACTTTCTGCTAAATCTTCTTAGGAGGCCCCAGCAGTTAGCAAAAGATTCTCTGATCAGCATGAGAAATATTATATATTTTACATAACATTTTTCTGACCCTGTTTCTGTCAGGCTCCAGGTGATAGAAGAGCCTGGTAAATCTTGCTTTTCAGAGATAGTGCTTCATTCATCCAGTCTGTGATATTTATTGCTTTTGGTCATTGCTGGATACATGCTAAATAATGTTTACTTTCTAGCTGAACGTGCTTTTTTCTTTCTTTGTTTAACAGTTGCCACAAAACTTCTAATCACCACATTGCTATCCAGTTTCAATGCTGCGTACTTTCTAATTTCAGCCATGGGGTCTTCCATTTATAGGCAGAATAGTCAGTCTAATTTCTCTTGCTATTTCCCTTGGTCTCTAGGTTAAATATTTGTACAGTTGGCCCTTGGGGTCTGGTTGGCTGAGTCTGTGGACTCGTGAACTTTAATGATGGGTGGTTGGTAGAATTGAGGGTGCTGTACCTGTGGGTTTAGAGGGCCAGTTGTAGGACTTGAACATTCGCCATTTTGGAGTCCTCATTGGTGCTGGAACCCTTGAGGATAATGAAGGAATGACTGTATTTTTATTAATTTTAGAAATCACTCTTCCCTATTTGCTTAGACTTGTTTCTCCTTTGTTATTTTTTCCCTTTCCACCCTGGGGGACCCTTTCCTTATTTAGAACTTTATTAGGTCCCATCAGTTCAGTTCATTTCAGTTGCTCAGTCATGTCCGACTCATTGCGACCCCATGAATCACAGCCCACCAGGCCTCCCTGTCCATTACCAACTCCTGGAGTTCACTCAGATTCATGTCCATCGAGTCAGTGATG
>SJYX01016622.1:12048-25322 GCA_006410675.1 Oreotragus oreotragus
AAACCATAGCCTTGACTAGACGGACCTTAGTCGGCAAAGTAATGTCATATTCAGTGAAATAACCCAGTCACAAAAGGACAAATACTGTGATTCCACTTATTTGAGGTGCGTAGCAGAGGCAGACTCACAGAGACACAAGGTGGATGGTGGGTGGGGAGAAGGGGGACAGGTTGTTGTACAGTCGCTCAGTCGTGTCAGACTCTTTGCAGCCCCATGGACTGAAGCATGCCAGGCTTCCCTGTCCTTCACTATTTCCCAGAGTTTGCTCAGACTCATGTCCACTGAGTCGGTGATGCCATCCAACCATCTCATCCTCTGCCACCCCCTCTCCTTTTGCCTTCAATCTTTCCCAGCATCAAGGTCTTTTCTAATTAGTCGGCTCTTCATATCAGGTAACCAAAGTATTGGAGCTTCAGTTTCAGTCCTTCCAATGAATATCCAGGATTGATTTCCTTTAGGATTGACGGGTTTGATCTCCTTGCTGTCCAAGGGACTCTCAAGAGTCTTCTCCAGCACCATAGTTCAAATGCATCAATTCTTTATCACTCAGCCATCTTTATGGTCCAACTCTCACATCTGTACATGACTACTGGAAAAACCATAGCTTATATCCACCTTTGTTGGCAAAGTGATGTCTCTGCTTTTTAATATGCAATCTACGTTACAGGGAGCTGTGTTTAATGGGGGCAAAGTGTCTGATGGAACATGATCTGGAGATGATGGTGGTGACGGCTTCACAATAACGTGAATGTACTTAATGGCACTGAGTGGTACAATTAAGAATGGTCAAAATCTTCAAATGGTTAAGTTTTATGTTATACATATTTTACAATTGTTAAAAGAGAAAGAAAACAGAGGTTGGGGGACAAGACAGGAGAAGGAAGAGGAGAGGAGACAGCGTGAGCCGCAGATAAGATGCAGATTCAGAGGGGGCAGTGAAAGGGGGCGCTCTGCAGGGGGGGCCTGGGAGGGTCCCCAAGGCCCCCCCAGGAGAAGGGGCGGCGCAGGACAGCAGCACGCAAGNCAAAAATCCACTTAAAAAAATGGGCTGAATATCTAAACATACACTTCTCCAAAGAAGACACACGAGGACCTCCATGGCAGTCCAGTGGTTAAGACTCTGTGCCTCCACTGCCGGGGGCGTGAGTTTGATTCCTGGTCAGGAAAAAAACGAGGATGAGATGGTTGGATGGCATCACCGACTCAATGGACGTGAGCGTGAGCAAATTCCAGGAGACTGGCATGCTGCAGTCCACGGGGTGGTGAAGACTCGGACACGACTGAGAGACCAAACCACAGCAACAGCAGCTGAGAGCCCACACGTCTTGCGGCACAGCCAGAAGCAAAAGACACCCAAAGGCACAGAGAGGGCCAGTGGGCACGTGAACGGAGGCTCGATGCCGCTAGCTATTACAGAATGCAGACGCAAACCACCGTGAGATACCACCCACGCCAGTGAGCGTGGCCAGCATCAAAAAGCCCAAAGTCACAGGCCAGAGAGGGGGCAGAGAGAGAGGAGCCCTCCTACGCTGTGGGTGGGAAGGTGAATTGGTGCAGCTACTGTGGAGAACAGTGTGGAGGGCTCCTTTCTCTTTTTTAATTAATTTATTTATTTTAATTGGAGGCTGATTACAGTGGTGTGGCGGGTTTTGCCGTGCATTGACAGTTAGGGGAGCAGGCCGGCGCAGCTGCAGGCTGAAGCAGAGCCGGGGGAGCTCTGGGAGTGGGGACTAGCTGGCCAAATAATAATAATACTTTCAACAGAGCTACCATGTGACCCAGCAATCCCACTCCTGGACATGTATCTGGAGAAAATCATGGTCCTGATATTGGTAAAGACACATGCCTCCCAGTATTCACAGCAGCACTGTTTACAAGAGCCAAGACAAGGAGCAACCTTAATGCCGATCAGCAGAAGATAAAGAAAACACGTCACACACATGGATATGTGCTTACTCACGCAGTCACCACCAACTCTCTGGGACCCCACGGACTGTAGCCGATCAGCAGAGAAATGGATAAAGAAAACGCGGCACACACATGGATATGTGCTTACTCACGCAGTCACCGCCAACTCTCTGGAACCCCACGGACTGTAGCCCACCAGGCTCCTCTGTCCATGGGAATTCTCCAGGCAAGAATACTGGAGTGGGTTGCCATGCCCTCCTCTTCCCAACCCAGGGATCCAATCCAGGCCTCTCACATTGCGGGCAGATTCTTTACCATCTGAGCCACCAGGGAAGCCCAAGAACCCTGGAGTGGGTATCCTGTCCCTTCTCCAGGGGAACCTACTGACCCAGGAATCGAACCAGGGTCTCCTGCATTGCAGTGGATTCCTCACCACCTGAGCTACCCGGGAAGTAAGTCGGACACAGTAAGGCAAATATTATATGATGTCACTTTATATGTGGGATCTAAAAGGTAAAACAAATGGACCTATACCCAAGCAGAAACAGCCTCAAAGGCATAGAAAGATTCATGGTTACCAAAGGGGAGAGGGAGATGGGGAGGGGTAGACCAGGAGTCCAGGGCTAACGGGCACAAACTAGTCTGCATAAAACAGACAGCAACGAGGATTTACTGTACCGCGCAAGGAGCTGTATTCAGTATCTCACAACAGCCTCTAATGCAAATCACTCGAAATACGTATATACATATATATGTATAGAGAGACAGCTAAATCACTTTGCTGTACACCTGAAACCAACACAACGTTGTAAATCAACAACACTTCAACCTAAAAATAAAAAGAAATTGCAGTGTTTCTGCCGGGTCTCACAGGGCGGGAGTGAGGGTGGCTGGGGCCAGTGCCTGTGAGTGCCATCCAGTCACTAAAGGAGCCCCGAGCCAGGCGTGGAAGGTGCAGGAGGGGCGGCCGCCACAGGCTCAGGCCAGGCCCGCAGAATCATCTCATTTCTCCCAATAAGCAAGAGTCGTCACTTCTTCATTCCATTTGCCTTTATATCAACTCGTGTGTGTGTGCACACATGCTCGGTTCTGTCCGAGTCTCCACGAACCCAAGCACTGTAGCCCACCAGGCTCCTCTGTCCATGATTTCCTAGGCAAGCACACTGGAGTGGGTTGCCATAGTGGTAAAATATAATTTTAATGTGTTTCTGCCGAGGAAGGGCCCACAAAGGCCAGAGTGCGTGGGTCCAGGGAAGCCCAGTGCAGCCCCTGCAGAAGGGACAGATGGGGACCAGTGGGCACACCCTGGCCAGATGGCGCCCTAGGGGGCAGGAGGCCCTGGGTGATGCGACCCTTGTCCCGGGGCTGGAGAACCGGCTCCCGGGAGGGCAGGGATCAGGCACAGCAGCCCTCGGTGGGCACACCCCAGGGCCGGGGGTGAACATACCCTCCAACGCTCACCTGGGTCTCTGGGACCCTGACACAGCTCTCGCCACCCATGGCCACCGCCTCCCACGGCCTCCACCCCTCCTCACACCACGAGACCCCCACGCAGTTCAGCGGCCACCTTGGAGGGACAGCAGCCCCCCAGGAACCATGGAAAAGCTCCCCAGCTGAGGGCCACAGGCTGGAAATAAAGGAAGGGAACTGTCCACACGGATACCTTGACGGGCAGCCCTCCCACCCGGGACATCAACCCCAAATCCAGCCACGTCCGAGTGGGGGCAGGCTTAGAGGCCTGCCCGCACCCAGCTCTGGGAGGCAGGGCCCGCCCCTCCTCTGCCACCCCCAGCTCACCCGGCTGAGGCCGGCGAGTCCCACTCAGGGTGGAGCCAGCGGAGCACCGTCGTCATGGTGGACGTCCCAGTCCTGCCCACCCCGCCCCCTCAGCACCTCCGCCGGCTTCCCCGGCCGGTGCAGCGAGCCCTTTCAGCATCCTCGTGTTCACACGCTCAGCCCAAGCGACCCTCCTGGCCCAGAAAGCCCGTGTCCTTCTCGTCCTTCAACCATGAAACCACCAACAGTGCCCAGACTCCGTCCGCAGCCTCACGTGCGTCTCGGGTGACGCAGTGGAGACACAGAGACCTCAAAAGGCGTGTCCACACCCTGATCCCAGCACCTGTGGGCTAACCTGATTTGAAAATAGAGTCTTTGCAAATGTAATTAACTCAAGGATCTCATCAGAGGTGAGACCATCCTGAACGATCACAGTTCAGTCATGTCTGCCTCAGTCGTGTCTGACTCTTTGTGACCCCATGGACTGCAGCACTCAGGCCTCCCTGTCCATCACCAGCTCCCAGAGTTTACTCAAACGCATGTCCGTGATGCCATCCAACCATCTCATCCTCTGTTGATCCCTTCTCCTCCTTCCTTCAATCTTTCACAGCATCAGGGTCTTTTCCAATGAGTCAGTTCTTCACATCAGGTGGCCAGAGTGGTGGAGCTTCAGCTTCGGCATCAGTCCTTTTAATGAACATTCAGGACCGACTTCCTTTAGGATGGACTGGTTGGATCTCCCTGCAGCCCAAGGGCCCTAAATCTGGTGACAAGTGTCCTTTGAAGAGACAGCAGAAGAGGAGACACAGGGAAGATGGACGCAGAGACGGGAGCCAGGCGGCCACGCGCCAGGAGCACCCGGAGCCTCCGGACACAGAGGAGGGGAGAAAAGACGCCCTCCTCGCCAAGAGCCTGGGGACGGAGCGCAGCCCTGCCCGCACCGCAACTGCAGACTTCTGGCCTCCGGATGGAGTGAGAATGAACTCCTGGCGCTTTACACCGCCCAGTCTGTGGCCATTTGTTGCCACAGCCCCCAGAAAACTCACACAGCTGACAAGCGTCGGTGTGGCCACCAGGCAAACAAACAGCAGTTGTCACGCTCCAGCCCTGACGGCACACCCGGGAAAAGACCCACAGAGAGGAGAGAGGCCACAGAAGCCCGTTTCCCCTGAGCCGCCAGGGGAGCGGTACCGTTCCTGGAGGAGCAGGTGAGGGAGACAGAGTGTCCTGGCACAGCAGAGGGTCCAAACACTCAGTGTGACCAAGCCGGATCCGCTGGGGCTTCTGGGGACAGACACCACCCCCACGCCCTCCACCTGCCTCTTGTCTGTACAGAAACTTCAGCCTCCTGGGCACTCACCTAGTTCCCAAGAATAAACGATATCAGAGAAGCGAGGAATGCACCAAGAAAGGAAAACAGGCAAGACAAAGCTCTAATAGCTCAGCCGTTAATCGAGCCAAGGGCCTTTCAGTCTCCCTCAAGGCGACAGCGGGTTCCCAGGTGGTACCAGGGGTAAAGAGCCTGCCCACCAATGAAGGAGACGTAAGAGACTCGTGTTCCATCCCTGGGTCGGGAAGATCCCCTGGAGCAGGAACTGACAACCCACTCCAGCATTCTTTCCTGGAGAATCCCATGGACAGAGGAGCCTGGCGGGCTATAGTCCATAGGGTCGCAAAGAGTCAGACACGACTGAAGCGACTCAGCACACACACACACACGCAAGGGCTATTGGTAATATTCTGAGCCATGTCCTGCGGGCTGTTCTGCAGATACTGAAGCCCCCACCAGGGGAAGTTGACTGCATGCTGCCCACCAGCAATAGACCCCAGACCAGCTGGAACCAGAAGGCTGAAGATGGTGACTTCCGATGACCGCCCCACCAGCCAATCAGAAGAGCGTCCAAGAGCTGGCCACACCCCCACAGACCCCCTCCCTCACCTTGTCTTTAGAAGCCTTTCCCCTGAAGCCTTCAGGGAGTTCAGGTCTTCTAAGAACAAGTTGCCTGGACTCCTTGCCTGGGGCCTGCAATGAACTCTGAGCTTTCCTTCCCCACAACCTGGGCGGCAGACGGGCTTTGCAGCAAGGGTGAGCGCACTAGAGCTTGGTTCTGTAACAAGACCTCTGTGGGTTACAGGCCAGAGCTTCTTGTCGATGCCGACACTGAACACTAGTCTCCAGACCCACAGGACAGGGCCCTGAGAGCCACTGGACTGTAGGCCAGCACGCAGTTAAGATGACCTGAACGCACACGGTGTGCACCGAGCCTGGCTCTCCGGAATCTGGAACCCGCACGGGGAGGAGGAGCAGGGGTCACACTGTGTGTCAGCCCTGCCCCGCTGTGCCCCCTGCCAACCACAGACCACAGGCCAGCTCCACTTTGCCAACAGCCCAGCAAGCACCAGGACCTGCAGCTCTCTCTGTGAAGCAGAGTCTTCCGTGCTCCCACTGGTTTCAGGCTCTATAACCTCTTCAAAGCAACAGATTTCTATTTTTTTGTAATTGTGAATGATTTCAAACAACAGTAGTGATGAAATATACATGAGCATTATCGTGCATGGCTTTTTAGCTAGAAAAATGTCCTTGTAGTTAGAATAACTGCTTCAAAGGGTTGTATAGCTGGGAGCCATCTGATTAGGTAATAACACAAGAGAAACAACATTTGCAAAAAATACAAATCTCATCGCCACATCTGGACCAGGAAAAGTATTGTATTAATCAACAAAGAAGTGAGATATCTGGGCCCTAGAAAGAAAGAAAGAAAGAAAGTGAAGTTGCTCAGTCGTGTCCAACTCTTCGCGACCCTGTGGACTGCAGCCCGCCAGGCTCCTCCCTCCATGGGGTTTTCCGGGCAAGAGTACTGGCGTGGGCTGCCATTTTCTTCTCCAGGGCATCTTCCTGACCCAGGGATCGAACCTGGGTCCCCCAGATCATAGGCAGACGCTTTACCATCTGAGTCACCTGGGCCCTAGACACCTACCCAAAGCCATGGAAGTGCCCACACTGAAGAAGCAGCGTCAGCGCCCCCGCGTCACTGCCAGCACCAGGCCCTGGGCCCCAAGCCTGGCCGAACACAGTCACCCTGTGCAGGCGTACAGACGTCCCCTGCCTCCCTGGGGACAATTCTGAGAGCCACCCAAGCTCTAAAGCTCCCACCACCCCCAGCGTGGGCTTGTGTGTGGCCTCCACTGTGGCTGCATCAGCGTTCAAGTCCTCGGTCCGTCCCATCTTCCCTCAAACCCTCACAGGCACTGCTGGGAAAGCCCCTGAGATAAGCGCCCTGCACAGAAGCCTTCCTCTCGGAGTCTGCCTCCCGGGAGCTGGCCAGGCCGAGCCCAACCGCCTCCTTCTCCATTTCAAGGGGACGGACCACAGTCCGCTCAGTCTCCTCAGGACCCTGAACCCTCCGCCTTAAAGGGTTTTCCGACGGTTGTTCTTTCTGTCTCACTGAGCGCACGTTCTCCCCTGTGTGTCATCTGCTGGCTGCTTCTGAGTCTCTTCCTATGATTTGTAATTCTGTTTGCAACTCATGTCCTGGGCAACTTTGCAGTTGCCTCAACCTGGCCTGCAGGTTGTATGGTTAAAAGCAGGTCTTACAAGAAGCATTTGGGGCTTCAAAAGCCTTGGTTCCAGTACCCCCTCCAGTCCACCTCCCTTGAACCCACTGCTCCAGCCTCTGCTCTCCCTGGACTCCACTCCTGGGGCGGGAAGCTCTCCTCTTCCTTTTGAGCGTGGCTCCTTTTTATTTTTTTTAACAGTTCGCTTCTCAGGCACTTGAGTCAGGAGCAGAGAAGAGAGGAACATGCCTGGATCCACCCCTCCCTCCACCCTACTGGGGCTTGAACTTTCAGCCCAGTGCTTCTGCAGAAATATCTGAATGATCAGAGGTCTTCTGCATTTTGAGTCTAAGTCAGCCTCCTCTACGTTGGATTCATTAGCCTTAGCGCCATCCTCTGGAACCACGGAGGAACGGTTTCCTTCTGTCCTTCCAACAGGCGATCCCTGATTGGTCGTCCTGACGGTGGTCTCTGCTGGTGGTCCCATGCTTTTCAGGATGAACATCCCTGCTGATGAAAGCACAGTTTCGAAATCTTTCACCAGCCTGGAAATCCTCCCCTGGATGCACTCCCATTTGTCAATTACTATTTAATTCTCTTAATATAATTCTCACCATTTTGTTCTCCCATTGACAAGTCTATTTAGACACCTAATTTCACTGCCAAAATTCTCCCAAGAGCAAAGAGCTTGGGACCCATAGCCCAGCAGCCCCCTCTAGGACCTCACCAACAGAGGGCCAGCCTGCCCCCCCTGCACCATCTCAGAGATGCAGCACCACTCAGGACGGACTCCTGGGCCACTGGGCAAACACTGAATGTGCTGGTATTTCTTTCACTGAATGCAGATCTTCCTCCAATTGAAAGACGAACGTACAGGGACATCTGATGCAACGTTCTTTCTAAATGAAATATGGGGGTGGGGAGAATGCAGGCCAGACACCTCAATGTCCATCAGGTAAGGAAGTGATTTTAAAACTGAGGTAGACTTCCCCGGTGTCCAGTGATTAAGAATTCACCTGCCAGCGTTAGAGACACACGTTCAGTCTCTGGTCTGGGAAGATTCCACACGCTGCAGGACAGCAGAGCCCAAGCGCCCGCCTGCTGAGCCCAGCGACATGCTCTGCAACAAGAGGAGCCACTGCGACGAGAAGCCCGCACGCCCACGTTCAGAGTAGCCCCCGCTCGCCACAGCCAGAGAAAGCCCGTGCCCGGCAGCCCAGCGCAGCCAGATGCGGATTCTAAAAGACTGAGGCAACTTAAGCCGCGGAAAAGGTAACACTTGCAGATGTCGACACTGCGTGTCAAATGACACAAGCAGGTCCAGGACATGCTGCGATACATGCAGTATAATGAGGGCTGAGGGACTTCCACGACGTAAATGCACATGGAGGATCCACGTTTGTAAACACCTAGAAAAAAGAAGCTATCTGCCGACAGCTGACGACGGTCTTCCCCTCTAGAAGGGCCAGAAGTATGTCTACAGTGGAAATCGCATGGACAGGGGAGCCCGGTGGGCTACAGTTTGCAGCACGACTTCGCGACTAAACACGTGGTGTTGGGACTTACGAGCACGTGTCACTTTTGTAGTTTAGAAAAGAAAGGGAGACACAGTCTCCAAAAGCGAGTGCAGGCGAAGAGCCGCAGTTGCCCGTGGGCACGTGTGCCGCCTCCCGCCTGTGCCAAGAGGCCAGGTGCCCACACACGGAGGCTCAGAGTGGCCTCCGTCCCCACCGCCTGGAACGCGTGGGAAGGCAGCACCACAGACAGGTCAAGCAGCTTGCGCAGGCCACCCAGCAAGAGCAGCACCGGGCCAGAGCTTGCGTCCAGGTCCAGCCCAGAGCCCGCTCGCCCACCCCCTGCCCTGCAGGGGGCTTCTGCAGCCTGAGTTTGTGCCGACGACGTCAGGGTACAGGGGGCTGTCCAGTGTCCAGACCAGCTGCCCTCCATCTCTCACGGGCTGTCCCCAGCACCCCAGCTGACACACATGTACCCTGGCCCTATGGGAGCCTGAGGGCCAGGTGGCCGGGCCTCATTCACCTTTGCTCCTGAAAATCCCACAATAGTTGACATTAGAAAACACTCAATAAGCACATTCTAGTATGTTCTCAAATGCATCGCACATATTCGCTGGCGCACATCATGCGTGAAGCTGCTATTTAGAATCCCTTTGGGTCCTGGACTTCTGGGTTCTTAGTTCTGTGGCTTGGATCAGGATTCTTATGTTCGAGTGTCAGTTTTCGCATCTTTCAAGTAAGAGCAACACCTCACAGGGACGTCCCTGGTGTTCAGTGGTTAAGGATCCACCCGCCAATGCAGGGGACACGGGTCCCCGCCCTGGTCCGAGAGGGTCCCACAAGCCTCGGGGCAGCTGAAAGCCACAGCTACTGCAGCCCGCACACCGAGAACCCGCGCTCCGCAACGAGAAGCCCCTGCGTGAGCGGCCACGCGCCGCGATGGAGAGAAGCCCCCTCGCGCCGCACCCAGAGGAGACCCCGTTCAGGGCAGCAAAGACCCTGCGCTCCGCAACGAGAAGCCCCTGCGTGAGGAGCCACGCGCCGCACCAAGAGGAGACCCCATTCAGGGCAGCAAAGACCCAGCGCAGCCAAAACCAAGTAAACACTTCTTTCAAAAAGGAAAAAAGAAAATCTAAAAAAAGAAAAAAGACAATATGTCACATAATTTTTCTGAGGATTAACTGTGGACAGCGGCTGCAGCCATGAAATTTAAAGACGCTTGTTCCTTGGAAGAAAAGCTATGGTCAACCTAGACAGCGTATTAAAAAGCAGAGCCATCACCTCGTCTAGTCAAAGCTATGAGTTTTCCAATGCTACTGGTTAAGTCGCTTCAGTCGTGTCCAACTCTGTGCGACCCCACAGACGGCAGCCCACCAGGCTCTCCCGTCCCTGGGATTCTCCAGGCAAGAACACTGGAGTGGGTTGCCATCTCCTTCTCCAATGCACGGAAGTGAAAAGTGAAAGTGAAGTAGCTCAATTGTGTCCGACTCCTAGTGACCCCATGGACTGCAGCCCACCAGGCTCCTCTGCCCATGGAATTTTCTAGGCAAGAATACTGGAGTGGGGTGCCATTGCCTTCTCCAATAGTCATGTACTAATGTGAGAGTTGGACGATAAAGAAGGCTGAACACTGAAGAACTGATGCTTTTGAATTGTACTGCTAGAGAAGACTCTTGAGAGTCCCCTGAAAAGCAAGGATATCAAGTCAGTCCATCCCAAAGGAAATCAGTCCTGAATACTCACTGGAAGGACTGATGCTGAAGGTGAAGCTCCAATACNAATGTGAGAGTTGGACGATAAAGAAGGCTGAACACTGAAGAACTGATGCTTTTGAATTGTACTGCTAGAGAAGACTCTTGAGAGTCCCCTGAAAAGCAAGGATATCAAGTCAGTCCATCCCAAAGGAAATCAGTCCTGAATACTCACTGGAAGGACTGATGCTGAAGGTGAAGCTCCAATACTTTGGTCACTTGATGCGAAGAGCTGACTCACTGGAAAAGACCCTGATGCTGGGAAAGATTGAAGGCGGGAGGAGAAGGGAACGACAGAGGATGAAATGGTTGGATGGCATCACCGACTCAATGGACATGAGTTTGAGCAAGCTCTGGGAGATAGTGGAGGACAGGGAAGCCTGGGGTGTGCAGTCCATGGGGTCGCAGAGTCAGGTGACACATCTGAGCCATAGAACAGCACCAACGGCATGCGAGGCGCTGCACACGCTGCTGGCCACGCAGGAGCTTCTGAACATGCAGCCTGAGTACACGCGTGCTCACTACAGTGACCCCTGTCTCGCCTGAACTCGGTGGCCGGTGGCCGGCATCTAGCNTGCGAGGCGCTGCACACGCTGCTGGCCACGCAGGAGCTTCTGAACATGCAGCCTGAGTACACGCGTGCTCACTACAGTGACCCCTGTCTCGCCTGAACTCGGTGGCCGGTGGCCGGCATCTAGCAGCATATCAGGACTCCACCCACCCACCCAGTTCCAACGTGGTCCGGCTGCACAAGGGCAGGCCAAGCACTCGCCATCTATGCTGACCATTAAGTTTCTCCAGAACTTCCCCGGCCCGAAGATGCTCCTTCCAGAAGCCTGTTCCTGCTGGAAAGCACATCACATCTGCACTGCCCACCCTGACACGAGAGGAGGGGGCCCCTGCCTGGACACCCAGCTTCCACCCACCAGGCTCAGGACCCCTGCCCGGTGGGGGCAAGCACATGGCCCCTTCATGACACCTCTCCACGAAAATGCCACGCCCCGTGCACAGCAAAACACCTTCACAGGTAAGCACGTCTTCTGCACAGAACGTTCCTGATGCTTTTTATAAATGTCACACCTGGCTGCCTGAGTTAATTAACAGAATGAAAGTAATGAGAAAGACAGAATGAGCTAAGCCATGAGCTAAGCCACTCACCATGGCAGAAGCAGGAGGAAAATACAGCCCCTCAAAATTCCGAGTCAGACCCGAGCCTGCTTATCAGCCTCTGATTAAATACCTGCTCCTTAGGAAAACAAATTCCCATCATTCTTTCCTCAACTAGACCCATAAACTGTTTCTTAAGTGTTTTTCCCTTAAAAGTTCTCCTAATTCCTCACTCTCAGATCCTGACTCTTCTGGGGCACATACCCCCGGGCCCAGGGAGGCCTGTGGTTTGGGCTCAGGGCGAACCTGCTCTCTGCGCCTCTCCTTACCTCTCTGAACCTGCTCCC
Organism: Oreotragus oreotragus; assembly: GCA_006410675.1. Lineage (NCBI taxonomy): Eukaryota > Metazoa > Chordata > Mammalia > Artiodactyla > Bovidae > Oreotragus > Oreotragus oreotragus. The sequence goes on from SJYX01016622.1 coordinate 24,007, forward strand.
CTGTCTGCAGAACAGAGGCAGGGTGAGCACTCGCGCATGCTGGGAGGATATGTGCACACGAGCGCCTGGCTCCAAGCCTCTGGCCCATGCACCCCGAGAAGCGGACGCTCGTTTCGGCCGAGAGTGCAGAAGGGACTGCGTGCAAACTGGAGCTGTGACCTGGATACACCCCTACCGCTGCCGCCAACACAGGAAAATGTACTAACCCGTACTGATGAGGACACTTCCTTAATTGCCAGCTTTGAAGCATCTTTTCAATACACTAAAACCCCTAATGAAGACGTGTACAAGATTAACAGATACAATTAGAAAGAGAGTCTTTCTGTTTCATTCGCTACAGAATCAGCTTTTTATTGCACAATTTATAATACCTTCACATTTCAAAGTCAGGGCACACAGAAAGGGGAACTCGGCATACCCGAGTGTATCATACATAGTTATCTTTAGAGGGAAAGGAGAACAAAAGTGTGAGATAAATCTCATTGCCTGTTGAATAGTGAAAATCCACAAGAATCAGAAAAGTGTCCAGGAAGTTTGTGTTCATCACAAGCACCTTTCCACACTGGCTTCATAAACCCTTTGTGACCTTCAAGACTCTGGTTAAGTCTCCTGGCCAGCGTTCTCAACATGAAATAACAGTATTTAAGGAGTTTGTAACGTAAGAGTTTCAACGGGTTTTGGAGCCAAGGTCAGAAAGACAGGCAGCCAGAAGCCCTGCACCAGAGCATCTTCATCTGAGGGCAGATTGGGGCAGGACCCCATGCGGGCCAGGTCAGGGGTCCGCAGGCACACAGGACATGGCTGGGAGCCCAAGGCTGCCAACAGGCTGTGCCCGTAACAGTAAGGATGTCTCTGGCCCTGGTCATCACCCACTGTGGCCAGAGGCCTGGACGACCTGCTTTCATGAATGAGGCAATGGTCCGGAAAACCACCTGACCTCCAGGCCCCACCAAGGATGCTGGGCTTCTGGCCTCTGTGACTGAACAGACACCCTCTACCAGACGCCAACCCTGAGCCCGCCTGGCAGGCCCGAGCCTGAGAGCTGAGAGCTGCCACCGAAACACAGGTCTGCCCCCGGGCCTTGTGGTGGGCACCCATCAACCAGCGCTTGGACCACAGCCAGCATTTAATAACATCTGCTGCTCAGGGCATCAGGCATGAGACACAGGGCGGCATGTGAAGAGCCATGTGTATTAGCCTCACATCTGCAATCCCCGAGCCGCCAGACGGGGAGGGAAGGGAGAGGGGAGAAGGGAGGAGTGGAAGGGAGGGAGGGGGCGGTGGACGGGACGGGCTCTCCAGGGCTGACACAGCCC
>SJYX01016623.1:0-22574 GCA_006410675.1 Oreotragus oreotragus
CACCAGCCCCAAGCATCCTGCATCCTGCATTGAACATAGACTGGCAATTCATTTCTTACATGATAGAATCAAAATATGTGCAACTAAATTGAGAACAGGAGAAAAGTAGAGTTTTTAAAGACTATTTTTGGTCTGGAAAAATGTAAGTCAAATTTGTTTATTGCGGTTTAAGAGCAGAGTTGTATTCTATGAAAAGGAACCATAAAATACTTTTTAATGCTTTTTATTCAATTACCACTGTTTAAATAAAAAAAACAAAACATGTATTTCTGTTATAGAAAGCAAGAAGATGATTATACTTTGAAGCCTGAAGCTCTCAGTGATCTCAAAACGGCAAAATTTCCTATTAAAACATTTACTATTTGTTAAGGAAGTCTCCATAAAAGTGTGATGTCACGGATATCAAATAACTTTTGAGATGTTATAAACAAAATAAAACTGAGAGTTTGTTTACTAAGCCAATCATCCACAAGACATGCTAAGCTGACTGTCACTTTGATAGCTCCAAACTGGAATTTCTCAAATCTACCCTAGTGTGATGATTCTTCAAACCACATTTTTCTTCAAGAACAGTGAAGCAAATCTCTGGCTTTATTTTGTCAGATAAAAATTCAGAATCAGCCTTCTTAGAGGTGGAATTGCTACATGCTGCTGAATTAATTGAGAAACTGACTTCAGGAGTGCCAGGTTCATGGCAAGCACAAATGTCCTTGTTGGCTGCTTTTCTTCGGTGGCTATCTCACTTCTCTGTGCTGTTTCCATCTTTTACATCACACCAATATTTCCATTCCTCTCAGAAGTGGATTAAACCTTATCTCTTTTCAAATAATGGAATGAGATCACTTAGGAAGTCTGCATCAGTTTTATTGAGAAGTCAGGGAGAAACATTTGTCAGTACTGATCTATAAACAGTTCCAAGTGATATATTCACACTTTCTTCCTGTGGACGTACTTCTGCAAACTGAATGGCAAATGATTTCTGAAGATTGGAAATTCAGAAAGAAGACCCAGAAAATATTTTGAAGGCTCAAAAACATGAGGTTAAAACAATCAAATTTATAAAGACCCATCAGACCAATGTTGCCTTTTCCAACAAGGTGCTGCCCTATATTTTCTAAGACATCTTCTCAACATGGGTCACAAATATAATTGAAATAAATCTCCAAACATTGCAAGATTACTGCATTAAGTCTCCAGGAATTCACCTCAATTTAGATGAAGTACATACAATTTGTGATATCTCTGTTACAAAAGCAAAAAAAAAAAAAAGATATAGTAAAGTCTCTCTAAGGGCTGTCAATTGCTACTGGATTTTGATTCTATACAAATATAAGCATAGTAGAATCAGTTTGTCACCTGCTGGGAAATGACTTTTCATGGTGTGAACTTCACTTACATTTGGATTGTTTAGTAACACCTAGCAATTATTGACTTTTCCAATTTGTGCAAGTGTATTTCTTTGAACACAAGCTACCTTTTCTCACTGCTTTCACTGTGAATGATGCATTGAGCTTCAAGACATATGATTATACTTAAAGTATGTTTTTCTACTGAGCAACAATTTCACCAGGAAACTGGAAATAAAAAAGAAGTTTAAAGCTGTTGCTGTCAAGAGTCATGATGTTCCTTACTATCTTTCTAGCCATGAATTTATAATTCCTATTAATTAAGATTCTCTTTGAGAAGAAAACACACAAGTGAAGTAAAAAGACTAAATATTCACTGTAGAGAAAGAATTCCGAAGCCTAGTTATTTGGGTTCAAATCTTGGTAGCACTTAAATGGACAAAAGAGATGGAATCCCATGGATAGAAGAGCCTGCTGGGCTACTGTCCTTGGAATCTCAAAGAAGGGGACACCCCTGAGTGTCTAAACAGCAACAGCAAAAAGCAGTCCTGTGTTCTTAGGAAAGTTTCTGCAATTTCACTATCCCTTAGTCATCTTTTGAGTCAAGAGAAGATAGTTAACAGTACTAATCAAGTAGATCTATTTCTAATCTAGTACAGAGGATTAAATATGTTAGATGTAAGGAGTTTAGAATGATGTGCAGCAGAAAACATATACAATATGTGTTAACAGTTACGATTTTTATCACCAGGAACACAGCCCTAGACTATTTCACCCTACGCTTACTGAAAGCCCGTGGGCTTAGATACCTGCAAGACCAGTGAGTGAAGTCGCTCAGTCATGTCCGACTCTCTGCGACCCTATGGACTGTAGCCTACCATGCTCCTCCATCCATGGGATTTTCCAGTCAAGAATACTGGAGTGGGTTGCCATCTCCTTCTCCAGAGGATCTTCCTGACCCAGAGATCAAACCCAGGTCTCCTGCATTGTAGGCAGATGCTTTTACCATCTGAGCCATCAGGGAAGCCCATATCCACAAGAGCAGTAACGTGTTAGTAACTAGTGGATCACAGAAGATACTGCACCCATTTGGTGAAAAACTGTAACTTTTAAAGACTTCTAGGTCCCAGTTCTTCCAATCCATCATGTTTCATACTCCACTGTGTGAATTCTTACATGTGACCATGTCATAAACTGAATGAGGGCAGGATAGTCAGTGGGAATAAGTGAGAGAGAAATAGTCTTAAATTTATTAATTAAGCCAGAAACTTGAAATCATCTTTGTTTTATCACCTTCATATTTAAATTGGCACTAGGTGCTATTACTTTAGCTTTTGAAATATATTTTAAAATCTGTAATTATTCTATCTTCTTTTGAAGACCATATTTTATTTTTGAGGGGACATATGTAAATGTTTGGGCTTCCCAAGTGGCTCAGCAGCAAAGAATCTGCCGGGAATGGAGGAGCCACAAGAGACATGGGTTCAATGACCGAGCTGGGAAGATTCCCTGGAGGAGGAAATGGCAACACACTCCAGTATTCTTGCCTGGAGAATTCCATAGACAGAAGAGCCTGGTAGGTTCCAGTCCATGGGGTCACAAAGGGTCAGACATAATTGAAGTGACTTAGCAAGCATGGCAGGGCGCATGTAAATGTTTGCTTCATTTTGGTGTGTCCCCTAAATACTATATTCAGAGAAGGCAATAGCAACCCACTCTAGTACTCTTGCCTAAAAATCCCATGGACGGAGGAGCCTGGTAGGCTGCAGTCCATGGGGTCGGTAAGAGTCAGGCACAACTGAGCAACTTCACTTTCACTTTTCACTTTCATGCATTGGTGAAGGAAATGGCAACCCACTCCAGTATTCTTGCTTGGAGAATCCCAGNGAGCCTGGTAGGCTGCAGTCCATGGGGTCGGTAAGAGTCAGGCACAACTGAGCAACTTCACTTTCACTTTTCACTTTCATGCATTGGTGAAGGAAATGGCAACCCACTCCAGTATTCTTGCTTGGAGAATCCCAGGGATGGAGGAGCCTGGCGGGCTGCCATCTATGAGGCCGCACAGAGTCGAACACGACTGAAACGACTTAGCAGCAGCAAATACTGTATTGCTGACAGAATAATCTTTAGCATCAGTTCACTTTCTTATATTACTGTATCCAAGAATTTCACAATGCTTTCACAATTAATTTTAAAGCCTGTAGTATTTCATACAAAAACTTTACGTGTTGGTCCTTTCTATTTTTTTGGTCTTATCATCTGCAATGTTCTGAAACATTATCCTCTTTTTGTTAATGTCCCACTCCTAAACAATTTTTCTTCTACCTCTTGCCTCCTTTGTACATACTCTTAACAGTATCGGTAATGATATTTGTAAACCTCAACTTTGAACACCATCATGCTTGTGGTTCAAGGCACATGCCTTTACCTTTAACCTGTCAGAATGAGTTAGAACTTTGATTTATATTTTAAATCACTCTGCGTATCAGTTCTTATTTGTTCTATTAGTTGTTATATTGTGAATGAGAGAAATATTTTTCAAGCACTCATTAGAGTTTTGAGGGCAAAACTGAGCTTTGTTCTCAGTATCTCTGAAGTCTAACATGGTCCATCACATTAGGAGGCAATCATTAAGTGAGAGGTGATTGAGAGATTCACTGAATTCTATATTAACAATATTTGATATTCTGTTATAGACAGCTGGACCATTTCTGGGTTAGGAGCCCAGAATCCTGAATAATTTATTTCTCTACAATTTGGGGGGTTTTAAAATTCTTTTAAAAATTATATATAATTTTAGAAGTTACTTTCCACATACAGTTATAACAAAATATTGACTATATTCCCTGTGTTGTATTAATGTAATAACATCCTTGAACCTATCTTGCCTTCAATAGCTTGTATTGGCACTGCCTCACTTCTATTTTATCCTTTCCCCATTACTGGTTTGTTATCTACATTTCTGAGTTTGCTTTTCTTTGTTTTATTCACTACCTTGTTGTAGTTTTAGATTCCACACATAAGTAGCACAGTATTTGGCTTTCTCTGTCTACTTTGTGTACATCCATTTTTAACTATTCATCTGCTGATGGACACTTAGGTTGCTTCAGTGGATACTTGAATTGCTATCTTGGCAAATATAATAATATATAATGCTACTGTAAGCATTGGGGTGCATGTATCTTTTTTTTTTTTTTTTTTAGGATATATACCCAGAAGTGGAACTGCTGGTTAACATGATAGTTCTGTTTTTAGTTTATTGAGAAGCATCCATACTGTTTTCCACAGTGGCTGTACCAATTTACATCCTTATCAGCTGTGCATAGGGTTCCCACTTTCCACATTCTCACTGACATTTGTCATATATATTCTTTGTGATAACAGCCATTAACTCCAGGAGATAGTGTAAGATAAGGAAACTTGGCATGCTGCAGTTCATAGGGTGGCAAAGACTCGGGCATGACAGAGCGACTAGACAACAACATTCTAACAAATGTGAGGTGATATCTAATTGCAGTTTTGATTTGCATGTCCCTAATGATTAGTGATGCTGAGCACCTTTCCATGTGCTTGCTGGTCATCTGCATTTCCTCTTTGAAAAAATGTCTACTCAGTCTTCTGCCCATTTTTAAATTGCTTTGTTTGTTTGATGTTGAGTTGTATAAGCTATTTATATATGCTGGATATTAATTCTTCATCAGTCATATCATTTGAAAATATTTTCTTCCATTCCATTTTTTTTTTTTAGGATATATACCCAGAAGTGGAACTGCTGGTTAACATGATAGTTCTGTTTTTAGTTTATTGAGAAGCATCCATACTGTTTTCCACAGTGGCTGTACCAATTTACATCCTTATCAGCTGTGCATAGGGTTCCCACTTTCCACATTCTCACTGACATTTGTCATATATATTCTTTGTGATAACAGCCATTAACTCCAGGAGATAGTGTAAGATAAGGAAACTTGGCATGCTGCAGTTCATAGGGTGGCAAAGACTCGGGCATGATAGAGCGACTAGACAACAACATTCTAACAAATGTGAGGTGATATCTAATTGCAGTTTTGATTTGCATGTCCCTAATGATTAGTGATGCTGAGCACCTTTCCATGTGCTTGCTGGTCATCTGCATTTCCTCTTTGAAAAAATGTCTACTCAGTCTTCTGCCCATTTTTAAATTGCTTTGTTTGTTTGATGTTGAGTTGTATAAGCTATTTATATATGCTGGATATTAATTCTTCATCAGTCATATCATTTGAAAATATTTTCTTCCATTCCATAGGTTGTATTTTCATTTTGTTGATGGTTTCCTTTGCTGTGCAAAAGCTTTTAAGTTTAATTAGTCCCATTTGTTTATGTTTACTTTTATTTCCTTTACTTTAGGAGAACAGATCCAAAGAGATATTGCTGTGATTTATGTCAAAGTGTTCTCCCTGTATTTTCCTCTAAGAGTTTTATGGTACCCGGTCTTAGCACTTATTAATTTTTTATGCCTTAAAACATTTTCCCTAGCTCAGTCTTTTTCTAACTTAATGTTTTAGAAATTGAATTTTCATCTTGGATTTGCTGCTCAATTCTCCTCCCTCACTCATCTTTATCAACCTTTGTTTTCTTTTCTGGGTTATAACTTTTTCTCTTCAGCCTTTAGGTTATGATCATGAATGAGTTATCTTAGTATGAATCTCACAAGTCTATCCAAGTAACATTTATAAGAATTTAATACCCCAAGTTTATAAGCATGAAAATCATTGTTAAAACTCCTTTTTGATTGGGTCGTTTATTTTTCTGGAATTGAGCTGTATAAGTTGCTTGTATATTTTTGAGATTAGTTGTTTGTCAGTTGCTTCATTTGCTATTATTTTCTCCCATTCAGAGGGCTGTCTTTTCACCTTGCTTATAGTTTCCTTTGTTGTGCAGAAGCTTTTAACTTTAATTAGATCCCATTTGTTTATATTTGCTTTTATTTCCGGTATTCTGGGAGGCGGGTCATAGAGGATCCTGCTGTGGTTTATGTCGGAGAGTGTTTTGCCTATGTTCTCCTCTAGGAGTTTTATAGTTTCTGGTCTTACGTTTAGATCTTTAATCCATTTTGAGTTTATTTTTGTGTGTGGTGTTAGAAAGTGATCTAGTTTCATTCTTTTACAAGTGGTTGACCAGTTTTCCCAGCACCACTTGTTAAAGAGATTGTCTTTACTCCATTGTATATTCTTGCCTCCTTTGTCAAAGATAAGGTGTCCATATGTGTGTGGATTTATCTCTGGGCTTTCTATTTTGTTCCATTGATGAAAGTGTTTTGCCTATGTTCTCCTCTAGGAGTTTTATAGTTTCTGGTCTTACGTTTAGATCTTTAATCCATTTTGAGTTTATTTTTGCGTGTGGTGTTAGAAAGTGATCTAGTTTCATTCTTTTACAAGTGGTTGACCAGTTTTCCCAGCACCACTTGTTAAAGAGATTGTCTTTACTCCATTGTATATTCTTTACTCCATTGCCTCCTTTGTCGAAGATAAGGTGTCCATATGTGTGTGGATTTATCTCTGGGCTTTCTATTTTGTTCCATTGAGCTATATTTCTGTCTTTGTGCCAATACCATACTGTCTTGATGACTGTGGCTTTGTGGTAGAGCCTGAAGTCAAGCAAGTTGATTTCTCCAGTTCCATTCTTCTTTCTCAAAATTGCTTTGGCTATTCGAGGTTTTTTGTATTTCCATACAAATCTTGAAATTATTTGTTCTAGTTCTGTGAAAAATACCGCTGGTAGCTTGATAGGGATTGCATTGAATCTGTAGATTGCTTTGGGTAGTATACTCATTTTCACTATATTGATTCTTCTGATCCACGAACATGGTATATTTCTCCAAATTCCTAGGTATTTTATTTTTGATGCAGTGGTAAATGGGATTGTTTCCTTAATTTCTCTTTCAGATATTTCATTGTTAGTGTATAGAAATGCAAAAACTTTCTGTATATTAATTTTGTATCCTACAACTTTACCAAATTCATTGACGAGCTCTAGCAGTTTTCTGGTGGCACTTTTAGGACTTTCTATGTATACTGTCATGTCATCTGTAAACAATTGAGTTTTATTTCTTCCTTCCCAATTTTTATTCCTTTTATTTCCTTTTCTCCTCTGAATACTGTGGCCATGACTTCCAAACTGTGTTGAATAAAAATGGTGAGAGTGGGCATCCTTGTCTTGTTCCTGAGCTTAAAAGGAATGCATTCAGCCTTTCACCATTGAGTATGATGCTAGCTGTGGATTTGTTATATCTCATAAATATCTTAACTTTCAGTGACATCTGATGCAGTTAAGTCCATAAGTTTGCACCCAAACTTCAGAATGATATCACTACATTAGAGGAAAAATTTTTAAGTCACAGTAGAGCATTTTTTTTTTCAAAGACATGTTCCATCACCAATGTTCTCAATGGAACAGCAGATGATACAATACAGAAAAGGTGATTTCAAAGAGCTGAACTCTGAAGATGAAGTTTTAGGAACATCTTAATTTATTTTATTGATATTTTCCTTTTTATCAGAAATAGGGGAAAAGTTTTTTCAATAATCATGAAGTAAAAATTCTAAATGATGAAAAAGTATCATGTCATAGTGTAAATGGCAGGTTGTGCCTCTCTGAGACATGGACTTATAGTTGATAATGTCTTTCTCTTAATGATGGCCCATATTTGCTGCTTCTCTATGACTCGAGCTTAAAGAAGGTTCGGGGGGGGTGGGGAGAAGGTTCTGAGTTGCCAGGTCTTCAAGTCACAATTTAAAATGACAGTGAAGTACAAGCCCAATTCTGTCTGATTGTGTCAACTGCTTGTTTTATCTTCAAGATAAAGAGAGCACATTGGTCCCAGTTTCAGTCAGATGTCCACTCCAACTGAATCAGCCAGTGGAGTATAACTAGCCTGGATCAGAAAGGGAAAGCTCACAAGGACAAGATGGAGACATGGTCTGGGTGCCCAAAGACGAGGACAGAAGTGAGTCTGGACCGGGAGCAAAGTGATCCAGCCCAAGTGGTGGGAAGGTAACGTAGGAACCAGACTCTTAGCTTACTTGGTACTATTATTTGGGTTTGGTTTTGTTAAATTGCTAGTATCTCTTTTTGCAAACTATCTCTTAGCAGACCACCTGGAGATTTTTTTTCATAAGCTCAGTTCTCAACTAATTGTTTGGTTTTATTTAATAGAGCCCTGAGTTTAAAGATCTTCGATGCCAGATATTACTTGTTGATTTTCCACACCGTGCTCTTCCGTGTACCAAAGAGACTGATATCTTGGAAGCCTCATTGTTCAGAATCTCTTATCACAAGAATTCTAGTATGATTCGGTCAAGAATCTAAGACCTTCATGTGAGATTCAGAAGGAAGAAGGTGGAGTCAGTCCTCTGACAGTAGCGTTGGAGTCATGTGGGGGATGGCATATGTCAGATATGAAGCTTGCTGTTGGCTTCCTGTAGTCCCCCTGAGACTCATCCACTTGGGAGCTCCAGCCAGAAGAGGTAACTAATAGCAACTTACCTGTAATTTCTGCACTTTAGGATTCCTTGAAAGTCTGGAATGACCATGCTGCCTTCTGCTCCCTAACCTCTTCAATAGTGATATAACCTTCTAATCTCCTTTATAAATGGTTTCTCATTCAAAATGCATAAGGCAGGCTTATGCTATCTTGACTGAACTGCCTGGTGCATCCTTTCAAGTGGTGGTGGTGGATTAGTTGCTAAGTTGTGAAGTTGTGTCCAACTCTTTGAGATCCTATGGACTGTAGCCCTCCAGTCTCCTCTGTACATGAGCTTTTCCAGGTAAGAATACTGAAGTGGGTTGCCATTTCTTTCTCCAGGGGATCTTCCCAACTCAGGGATCAAACCCATGTCTCCTGCATTGGCAGGTGGATTCTTTACCACTGAGCTGCCAGGGAAGCCCAGAGACTGAAGGATCAATCCCTGGGTTGGGAAGATCCACTGGAGAAGAGAATAGCTACCCACTCCAGTATTCTGGCCTGGAGAATTCCACGGGCTGTAGAGTCTATGAGGTTGCAAAGAGTTTGGCACGACTGAGTGACTTTCACTTTCATATTAAAAACAAACACATAATACTAGTAGTGGTTCCCAAACTTAAATGTGTACAAAATTATTTGGTGGACTGTGTAAAAATTTAGATGCAGCATTTCTTGAAAGAGCCCAGAAAGCTGTATTTTTTATCAAGCATTCCAGATGACTCTGATGCAGGTGGCCTGAGTCCACACTGAGAAATACTGCTTTAATGTTTAGGACCCCTGCTCTACATGGACTCATACTGGAGAATATTCTGATGCCCAGATCAATCACTCCAGGTAGGCAGCACACTTCACAACCTAGTGGCAAAAACAAAGTTCATTCCTATCTGGAAGTGCTCTCATCATATTCTTCAAATTACTCACTCACCACAAGCATGTTATCTCTTATAAATTACTTATCTACACAGTACAATAGAGTTTAAAGATGAAGAGGACAGGGTCGGACCTGGGATCAAAGTCGGGTTTTGCCAGTTACTGGTATATGCTATTAAACAGGTCATAACTTACTTATCCATCAACACCTACCTCACAGAGCTGATCATTATGTATATAACAGGATTAATGTTTACCTTCCCCTCTTATACCTGGAAATCATAAAAATGGGAACTATATCTAATATATTTATTGCTTTATCATCATTCAATAAATAATTATTAATATGTGTCAGACTTTACCCTAGATCCAAATGAGGATACACTGCTTATCAGCAATGTTTAGAAGAATTCATGCTCACAAAACTTTTTCAGCAGCAGCAGCTAAGATCAGTAACTTGCTTTTAAGAGCCTATTGTAAATGGCAGGTACATTAGCAAGTCATAATGGGCAAATAACAGTATGTTAAAAAATAATATTTCACACAATAATAGCAGCAGCCTATGTTATTAACAAAATAAAAGTGTGATGGGAAGGAAGCACTTAAGTCCTTACGTGTGAGCTACCCTCTGTCACACAGTGCTCATCACCAGCTGCACAGGAAGCATGGCTGTTACGGCAACACAGGCTGAAAATGATCTTACGGCCACTCGAGGGTGGGGAGGTCTTCTAATCTGGAGTGTTAATTTCTCATGCGCTGTCTTGTGAAATGGGTCTAACTTCACCGCCTAACATCCCCTTCCTTCTGGGTCTAACCTCCCCAGTTAGACCTCTATTAATATCACCTGTGAGGAAAGACCCTGGCCATCCACTCATTTGAAATGAGGCAGTAGTTCACACCCCTCTTGGTTCCCTAAGTGAATGGCTGTTACAATTGATAATAGGCTGTCACTCCTGAGCATCTGATCTGACCTGAGCCCCACTGACGCAGAAGGACAGAAGACACCCCCATAGACTGAAATAAATTCTTAGTCCCTCTTCTGCTCACAGCATATGCGAGCAGACAGCAAGGCTAATGGCAGAGAGCTTTTGTCTGCACCTTCCTGAACTTAAAGTGACCAGGACAGACCTTGAGAAATATTGGGGCATAATTTACCTCCAACAACCCAGGCCTCTCTTCAACAGATCCCTTACAATCAATTGCAATATGCTTCCCAACACACAAACATTCAGAGTGACTGACTCACAGGCTTCTACTTTCCATGTAGTTACATCAACCTTTTGATTTTTACAAATAGATAATATGCATGGGAAGAAAGTAAAAGTGGCAGTTGCTCAGTCACGTCTGACTTTTGGCAACCCCATGGCTCCTCAGTCCATGGAATTCTCCAGGCAAGAATACTGGAGTGGGTTGCAATTTGCTCCTCCAGAGGATCTTCCTGACCCAGGGATTGAACCCAGGTCTCCCACATTACAGGCAGATTCTTTACAGTCTCAACCACCAGGCAATCCCAAATGAATAGGGAATCTCTGCCGGGAGCCAGCACGGGAGATCCCATCCATGACAAGGTCATGCGGAAGAGGCTGACAGGGCAAGGCGGATCAGGTCTCAAGAGGTCCTCTGCCTGAGCATCTACCCCGAAACCAGAATCTGTTTTATTATTTCATGTCTCTCACCAACACCTCCGACATTAACAGGGGGCTATCCCTGACCATCTTTCTCTAAAGAAAATTAACTTAGAGCTCTAGTTAATAAGTCTCCTGGATGTAATTGGAGTGTTTCAGTTCAGACCCCTCTGATAGCTTTCTAACTTGCCTGACTGTTTGTCCAGACTTTTACAACTGTGCATATGATTGTTTATAGCCTCCCAACTGTAAGAGGCACAGGAAGCTTAAAAATTCTAGGAATGTAGAGCCTTTTGGAAGGAATGATGCTAAAGCTGAAACTCCAGTATTTTGGCCACCTCATGCGAAGAGTTGACTCATTGGAAAAGACTTTGATGCTGGGAGGGATTGGGGGCAGGAGGAGAACGGGACAACAGAGGATGAGATGGCTGGATGGCATCACTGACTCGATGGACGTGAACTCTGGGAGTTGGTGATGGACAGGGAGGCCTGGCGTGCTGCGATTCATGGGGTCGCAAAGAGTTGGACACCACTGAGCAACTGAACTGAACTGAACTGAGAGCCTTTTGAGGAGTTAAAAATAATTAAAATAGAACTGATAAGGGTTTCATTGTTGAGCCAATACTTGCTGCCAAGTTTTCATATCCTTTATTTGTTGTGTACCTGGGAGTGCATTAATTAATATAGTTGGTATATAGAAAAAACAAGTAGCAACATAGATCTTTGAGTTAAGTACTTTCTTTCTTGTAACCCACTGCACCTTTGTTCTATACAGATGTAACTTTATTTAGTACTTTGAGGGTGATGCAGATTAAAGAAAAAAACTTCAGGGAAAATGAGATTAACATTCATCAAGGAAGAGAGCCATAAAATGTTAACAGGCCCCTTGGCCAGAAGATAATGTAAATCACCTGAGACCTTCTGTATATGGAAAGATATGCAGAAAGAAAGCCTGGTATCGATAAGGGTCAGGACTGCTGCCCCTGAATGACTCTGCATCTTCCATTATGTAAAACTTAGGGTATATAAGCACCTTTTGAAAATAGTTATGGGATTTTTGCACAAGCTTGGCCTCCCCCGTGTCAACTCTCTCTCTCTCTTTCTCCCTCTCCCTCCCCCTCTTTTTCAGGTTGATCCCTTGGAACACAGAGGCTCTCTGCATTCACTTTTCTGCTCAGGCTTCTAAGAACCCATGCAAGAGGGAGCCCAAGGCGGGCACTCGCCACTATTCAAGTGGGCGCCTGTGGCCTACATGAACAGAGCAAATCTCTTGTCTTGAGACTTTATTAGCTTTCTGTGTAAACCAAGGAATATCAGCCTCTTTTCTCCTCTATTTTTTCACTACATTATTCTTTCCTAATCTCTCTTTATATCTCTAAATAAATAAATCTCTCCTTGCCAACACTGTCTCCCCTTCGAATTCCCTGGATCCACCGGGGCTGGACCCCAGCAAATCTCCCCAACCCAGGGATCGAACTCATGTCTCTCATGTCTTCTGTGCTGGCAGGAAGGTTCTTTACCATTACTGCCACCTGGGAAGCCCCATATGCATTGAGTGCTTACTAAATTCCAGGTACCAGCAAGCACCTTGCATGCATGATCGTATAGATTTTCCCCATTATGAAATGGCACATTTTTTCCTGCCTTACAGAGGAGGAAATGGGGAGCTAATGCCATACAGCAAGAAGAGCCACAGCCTTTGCTTCATCTGACTTGAGCATGCCCATTCTCCACCCTCTCCTGCTCTGCCTCCCTAGACTGATCTGTGAAAAAGAAGCGTTGCACTGAGTTAGAGCAGCAGCTGGCCAAGTTTTTCTATAAAGGTCCAGACAAAGGTAAATACATTAGTCTGCCCATTCTGGAGTTCTACCATGCCTACTGCTCTGTGGTTTACTGTAAAACAGCCAGAGGCAAGAGGAAAACAAGTGGGCTGTCTTCCCTTGAGTGAGTAAAAGTCAGTCATGTCTGACTCTTTGTGACCCCACGGACTATTGGAGTGGGTAGCTGTTCCCCTCTCCAAGGGATCTTCCCAACCCAGGGACTGAACTGAGGTCTCCTGCATTCCAGGCGGATTCTTTACCAGCTGAGCCACTAGGGAAACCCAAGAATACTTGAGTGGGTAGCCTATTCCTTCTCCAGGGAATCTTCCTGACCCAGGAATCAAACCGGGGTCTCCCACATTGCAGGTGGATTATTTACCAGCTGAGCTACTGGGGAGTCCTTGTCTTCCCTTAAAACTTTATTTACAGAAGCAGGCAGTGGAATGGGTTTTGCCTGAAGATCATCTTTGCAAAACCCTGAGTCAGAGGAATGTCAAGCCATACAGATAAAGCTATCAGGCTCAGCAGAAAGGCAGCCTTGCCTCAGTTGTCTGGGGTTTCTGTGGGACCAGCCCGGGAGACATAGATTTTGCATATTTTCTACAAGCTTCTGCTGTCCTGAGCAAGGGATGACTAAGATGGGCCCCAGGAAGCTCCTGATGTCTATTACTGAGAAGAGAGATTTCAGACTCATCAGTTTCTCTCACTGCCAAGCCCCCATGTCAAAACTCAGGGCCTCAAGCATTACCCATACTTCCTTCTAAGATGCCCCCCATGCACTACTGACAGCAAGTATAACACATGAGGACCTACTGTATAGCAAAGAGAACTCTGCTCAGTGTTCTGTGGTCACCTAAATGGGAGTGAAGGGAGTAAGAGTGTTAGTCACTCAGTCCTGTCTGACTCTCTGCCACCCATGGACTGTAGCCTGCCAGGCTCCGTTTCCATAGAATTCTCAAGGCAAAAAATACTAGAGTGGGCAGCCATTCCTGTCTCCAGGGGATCTTTCTGACCCAGGGATCAAACCCAGGTTTCCTGCATTGCAAGCAGATTCTTTATCATCTGAGCCACCAGGGAAGCCCTAAATGGGAAGGAAATCCAAAAAAAAGAAAAAGAGGGGATATATACAGACTTATAGCTGATTCACTTTGCTGTATAGCATAAACTAATACAACATAGTATAGTAACTATACTCCAATCAAAATTAATTAAAAAATAAAATTCTCCCCCCTCGAAAAGTAATACTGTTCCAGAAAGAATGTATTTTACCATAAAATTCTTAGAAAATAAATGTATCATTTAAAATGGCCATGACAACTACTAAAAAATTTTAAATTCTTAAAACAAATAAAGTTTAAAGAATGAAATAAGATGTCCCCCAGTCAGGGTCCCCTTCTCCCTGTACACATCTCCTTCATGTGGCTGAAAGTCAGTGACACTAGAAATACAAAACAAAACAGGAACAACTGGAAAAGTAAAGCAAGCTCTGCTGGTGAGAACAATAATATTCAATGCATGTGCGTATATACACCATCTACCATTTATGTGCAATGACCATGCAACACAATAACAGTTATGAATACTGATTGGGAGGTAACAACTTTTTTGTATACTATATTTGATTACAACAATGAGCTGTGTTCACACTCTCAGCCTTCACAGTCTGTCGCACATGAAGCATGAGTGTGTCAGCTTACAATTAAATATCATGATATAGAGCATCAGTTCCCATCTCTCATTTTCTCTCACATTTTTCAGATAATCCATACAGTGCCCACACCAATAAAAGAACAAATCTTCTTGCTATAAGGCAGCATGCTATAATGTGAATGGAACATCAGACTTAGAATATTAATTGCAAGCCATTTATCAATGTGTCAGGGACAGTCCTAAACAGATTGCATAAATTATCTCCTATTAACCTCAGCAACTTCATGATGGGAGTACTATTATCATCTGCAGATCATAACTGAAGACACCAAGGCTCCCCTCAGAAAAAGTCTTTTCCATTGCTTTCATGACAGTATAGGATTTTGCTTTACCTCTTGTAAAAAAAAAAAAAAAAATAATTCATTGTACCTTCAGGAACTGACAAACAACTCTTAAAATCTTGAAGTCTCCTGTCATGAGCTCAGGGTCCTCCTTAAACTGCAAAGGAGCTGCTCTGAGATCATCACATTGTCACTTGACTCTGATGTCAACCTCGAATGAAAAAGCAGAATGATCTGAGTGGGTCTGCATGCCAGACACTGACAGTTCCTTTCAAGGCCTTAGAAAGAAGGAAGAGAGCAGTTAAAGGCAAAGGATTAGATTCTACATGGCAACATGGGTAGATCTTTAAAAGGACAATGTTGATTTTTTAAAAAATGAGTAGGTGAAATACTTGACATCATATCACTTAACCTCATGTAAAAAAAAGCACGTGTGTGTAAAACTGCAATGCACATTTTGGAAGACAGACACACAGCAAAGGAGTATGAATTGGATGATTAGAATGGTTGCTGTGAGGAATAAAAGTAAAGACAAAAAATAAAATAAAATAGCAGAGGTCTGGAAAGTAACAGAGACCATGCACCTGAATCAAGATATGTCACTATTCAGTCTACTGAAACTGAGGTCTAAGAAAGAAAACAGGAAGAAAAAAAAAAGTGTCCCATCCAAAGGATAAACAGACAATGAAAATGATCATGATAAATAGATCTGTGTGGGAAAGGTAGGGGTTGATCTAGTCTGAATCCACTCTGTCCCCCAAATAGTACCATCTGGGCTTGTAGGAAATAAAGAATGTCTGTAATGTAGCCTTGACAAAACAAGGGCACAGCCATCAGCAGTGCAGAATCACTCTTACTGAGCAATGATCCTGGCTCAGTAATATTTTCTCAGGGATAAACCAACAGCTCAGTAATAGATCGAACAGACACAGCCATTAATACATCCACTGTACTAATACATTTCTTAAATTAACACTGTATAAAATTAAATGTCACACAAACAAGATAAGCTTGTTTATTAAACAGAGTTGAGGAGAGGGAAAGGGTAGTGATCTCTGAAGCTAACGGGTATCTTGAGTCAGGCCAGACATATCGAGAATCTTCATAGCATTGGCTAATGCAAATGGGAGGGAAATTTTTTCATGGCCCAGCCAGACTGGGAAGAAAAAAAAAGGTTAGATCATGGCATAAGAGGAGTCTTTGCTTCTTCTCAGTTTTGCAAACATCACATGTCTGACGGTCTCTTGATGAGTCACTAGCTATCTCAAAATCCAAAGGCTACAGAATAAAGTAAGAACAGAGAAAGAGAGCTGAGTTCTCTCACACAGCTCAGCCAACACTGGAGTTTTGAGGAAATTGATTTACTTTGAAATATATGCCTGACAGCCTATTCTCAAAGCAAAGTACCCTACTTTTGCTGTCACCCTTACAACCTCACTAGCCAAGAACGTCAACATGGCCATGACAGTCTCCCAAGGAATGCTTACATGCACAAGAGTTATACCAACATCTGGCAGATAGCTTGAATGAGAAGTCTAAATAAGTACTAGCATTGACAATTGCAAGAATGCCAATGAATTTCAAGAGGCTGGAAATCCAACAATGTCTACCAGTCCAGTAACCAGAGCAAGGCTCAGTTTCTGCTTTCCATCATTTCTCATCTCTCCGTGAGACCAAAGTAGAGAGTACTGTGTCTGGATGGCCTGGTTCAGTTTAGTTCAGTTCAGTCGCTCAGTCGTGTCCAACTCTTTGCGACCCCATGGATCACAGCATGCCAGGCCTCCCTGTCCATCACCAACTCCCACAGTTCACTCAGACTCACGTCCATCGAGTCAGTGATGCCATCCAGCCATCTCATCCTCTGTCGTCCCCTTCTCCTTCTGCCCCCAATCCCTCCCAGCATCAGAGTCTTTTCCAATGAGTCAACTCTTCGCATGAGGTGGCCAAAGAACTGGAGTAGGGATGTTAAAAAAAAAAATTTGGTTCTAGAAGAAGACAGTCCTAGGGATGAATTCTATGTCTGCCACTGTAGCAGCTGTATGAACTTGGGCAAACGACTTACCTTCTCTAAGCCTTAACTTTCTCACACGTGAAAGGGGAAAAACTGAATGAGACAGTATGTATAAACATTCAGCATAGATAGTTAAATTCAGCTAAGTACTTAATAAATATCAGCTATTACTAAAATCACTTGCCAGTAGATCCTGAAGGATGCAGCTGGGTAGCATCTATTGATCATCCAGTACATGTCAAGCACGGTGCAGACACTAGAGAAACATAGATGAACAAGCCACAGAGCTAGATAATCCTACTTGTGAGTTTCTCAGTTGTTTGAATTACAGCTTCTGAGACCAACCATTATCTCTACTAAATTCTACATTCTCACTGGCAATAAATCAATATACTCAAAAGGAAGGATGTCTGTTTTCTGTGTCCGTCTCACCAATATCAATTTGCCATCAAATGAAGCATGTGCATGAAAATGTGAGAAATGGAGAACAATTAAAAATACAGCAGAGGAGCACAGAATTGCTCTCAGAAGGCAGGAGTTTGTAACTTTAAAGAAGCTATCACTTATTAAGTGCTTACTGAATGCCAGGCACTGTGCTTTGTATCTTATATTGAACTCCCCTCCCACCCTATGATGCCTAATGCCTTGGTTTTACTAAATGCCTTGGTTTTACCTAAAGCTTTGGTTTTACTCCATTTGATAAACACCAGCTGTCCAGCCCAGGGGCCCATCGACCTCATACCTCAATCCTAGAACACTCATTTCTTTTCTGTTTCTATACTAATATCCTTCAAAAGGCATTTTGATCAGCAGATGGCTTATGTGATTCTTGAACCCAGGTGTTGTATCTTGGCTGCCGCTAAGAGGGCAGTGTGTCACTAACACAAACATCTTTATGAGAGCAGGTGACACAGACAAGTGAAATAGACTGGGTACAAGATAATAAGGTGTGGTAAAAGCTGTGCAAAGTTGGTGTGTGTGTGTTTCATATCACGTAAAGGAATGAGCAGGTACTCAGTATTGACCCTTCTTCCCACCGTGACGCACAAGCCCACATTGCCAGATTTTCTAGCATTTAAAGAAACAATGGAAAAATAGATAAATAAAAATAAAAAGAGTAGGAGAAAAAAGCAGCAATGTAAATATCATGGGGCAGCAGGGATTGGAGGAAGATGATTGCAGGTATAAACTTCTAGTTATAAAATAAAGTAGTAGAAGTGCAAGGTACAATGTTTAATATAATTAGCACTGTTGTATGCTATCCATGAAAATTGTTAAGAGTAAATCCTAAGAGTTCTCATCACAAAGAAAAATATAGTTTTCTTTTTCTTTTATCTTGTATCTATATGAAATGATGAATGTTCACTAAACTTGCAGTAATCATTTCATGATATATGTAAGTCAAATCATTATGCTGTACATCTTAAACCTGGAATGGCTATTCACTCTAATATTCTCGCCTGGAGAATACCATGGATGGAGGAACCTAACGGGCTACAGTTCATATGGTCACAAAGAGGTGGACGTGATTGAGCAACTAACACACACACACCTTAAATTTATACAGTGTTGTATGTCAATTATACCTCAATACAAGTGGAAAAATAAACAATGTAGACATAAAATTTTATGTACCTTTTTTTCAAATTTTCAAACATATTGTCATTCTAAAACTAGCCAGTTTTTTCAACGTGGGTGTCTGTGTTTTGAGCTCTCACATCTGTCAAAAGTCAGAATTTCTTTTGTCTTCCCAGATAATGCATTTCTCTTTTACTGATTCACTTTTTAATAGTTTTTATATTTTCTAAATGTCTATCCCATTTGCACAGAAGCTCCTTGAAAACACAGTTTCTTTCACAATTCTAAGCCTCTGGTTCAAAATTAGTGTGCAGGGTTTATAAAGAGAGAAAAGGGGGTTGATCTTTCCTGAAAGATGATGCCAAATGGGCTCATTAAACAGTCAACATATAGTCCTTGAACACTTTTCATCATAGCCAGGAATGGTGTTAGACATTAGGATTACAGCAGTGAAAATGATGATATACTTTGAATCTTCCCATTTCTACTGGCAGTGGAAGAGCCTTCCTAGTCTTTTTGGCACTTACTTGTATCAGTTCAGTTCAGTTGCTCAGTCATGCCCAGCTCTTTGAGACCCCATTGGTGGGCTGCCATCTATGGGGTCGCACAGAGTGGGACACGACTGAAGCGACTTAGCAGCAGCAGCAGCAAAAGATTTGTAAAGAATGTTGCTTTGATGAATCGAAATGCTGAACATTTATAATTACTTTTTATCACTATAGAATTCCTTCAAAGTAGCTTCATAATCATACCACTCTTATTCTTAGGATATACTGAAATAATTCAGGTAGAAATTTTAAAATGATTAGCAAAAGAGAAAAATAAATTGATTAATTTTTATGACTGTAGAAGTTTCTCATCTTATTTAACTACTCACATAATTCTCTTTAAAAGCTTGAAATGTGTGATTCTTAATGGCAAAATAAAACATCTTCATAGTCTGTAAACTTTCATACATGATTGACTATTGTAATTTATCAATATCTCTTCAAGCAGATTCTGAAAATGAGATTATTAAACTAGTGAAATTAACATTGCATTTCTAATTCTCCAGCCTCCAGACAGTTTGCTCAACAAGCACTTTTCAGTTCATAATTGTACTTTTCACCTCAAGGTTTGAACCAAATTTAAATTTCAGTTTTATAATCTGACTTAGTATATCAATTCAAAGACGTCTCTTTTATTACAAAACGTCTTTGTTTTCAAAGAAACATGATCCTCACCACTGAAATGTATCAAAAGCTATTAAAGGAAAAATAAATTAGTTCTGAAAATGTGAATGGATAAAAGTATTGCCTTGTTTACTGTAATGATGTCCTGGTGACAAAAAAAAAAAAAACGTCCTTTCTAATGTTAGACAGTAATTAAGTGAAAGTGAAAGTTGCTCAACCGTCTCTGACTTTTTGTGACCCCATGGACTATACAGTCGATGGAATTCTCCAGGCCAGAATACTGGAGTGGGTAGCCTTTCCCTTCTCCAGGGGATCTTCCCAACCTAGGAATCAAACCTAGGTCTCCCGCATTGCAGGTGGATTCTTTACCAGCTGAGCTATAAGGGAAGCCCAAAACAGTAAGTTAATAAATATTTTTAGAATATCTTCCAGATGTAAGGTACTATATGAGCATCACAGGTAATAGATGTTCTAAAAACAAGATCCCTACTTCAAGAGAGTTTAAGTCTTTAGGAGGTAAGAGAATCACACATCTAAGAGTCAAACAGGTAACATTAAAAACCAAAAGAAGCAAAGTTAAGTGCAGTGAGGAAGGAGAGATCACGGTCAGGTGGAATAGTTAGGAGAAGTCATAGAAGTAACAGGGTTTAAGTTAGATGGACCTAAAGAAATTTGTATAGACAAGGAGTTTTTAAGGTCAGGTACTAGGTCAAGGGCAAAAACTGGGAACTAGAATACAGTTTGCAGGGCAGCAGCATCAGCCTCAACCAGGATCATGTTAGAAATGGGGAATCTTGGTCTTGGCTTCCTGAATCCCAGTTTGCATTTTAATAAGAATGCTAGGTGATTGGTACTGATATTAAACATTTTAAAGCACTCTCAGAATACTGGCAGTAAATTCTTTTCTGTAAAAGGTCAGATAACAAACATTTTTGGCTTTACAGCCTACTCTGTTGCTTAGCATGAAAGCAGCAAAGATGACAGCATGCAAATGAAAAAGCCTGGATGGGTTCCAATAAAACTTTATTACTGTGACCATTAATTTCATGTGTCACCTTGACTAGGACAGGGGGTTCCCGGTGTTTGGTTGAACATTGTTCTGCATGTGTCTGTGAGAATGTTTCTGGATAACATTTGAATTTGCACACTAAGCGAAGCAGATTGCCCTCCTCAATGTGAGTGGGCCTTTTCCATCTGGTGGCGGCCTGAATGGAACAAAAGGAGGCGTGAAAGTGAATTTGTTCTCTTTGCCTATTTTAGAGCTTCCCTGGGAGCTCAGCTGGTAAAGAATCTGCCTGCAATGCAGGAGACCCCAGTTTAATTCCTGGGCCAGGAAGATCCCCTGGAGAAGGGAGTGGAACCCACTCCAGTATTCTTGGGTTTCCCTGGTGGTTGAGCTGGTAAACAATCTGCCTGCAATGCAGGAGACCTGGGTTTGATCCCTGGGTCGGGAAGATCTGCTGAAGAAGGGAATGGCTACCCACGCCAGTATTCTGGCCTGGAGAATTCCATGGACTGTATAGTCCATGGGGTCACAAAGAGTTGGACATGACTGGGCAACTTTCACTTTCACTTTGGAGCTGGGGTGTTGACAGATCACTGGATTGGGAAGATCCTCTGAAGAAGGAAATGGCAACCCGCTCCAGTATGCTTGCCTGGGAAACTCCATAGACAGAGGAGCCTGGCAGGCTGCAGTCCACGGGGTTGCAAAGAGTTGAACACATCTTAGTGACTAAACAACAACAACAAAAGATATATATATACACACACACACACTTAACATGATTGTGTGTGTGTGTCTGTATACATATATGCATGCAGAACGTGGGTGCTCAGTTGTGTCCAACTGTTTATGGCCCCTATGAACCATAGCCTGCCAGCTCCTTCGTCCATGGGATTTTTCAGGCAAGAATACTCAAGTGGCTTGCTATTTCCTTCTCCAGGGGATTTTCCCGACCTAGGGATTGAACCGACATCTCCTGTATCTCCTACATTGGCAGGCAGATTTTTTTTTTTCTTTTTTAACCACTGAACCACCTAGAAGCCCACACACATATATTCATTCTATTACTTCTACTTCTCTGGAGAACTCTGATTAATATAGTTATGGACACCAAGTTTGAGTTTCATATAATTTTCATGTGTCATGAAATAGTTTTCCATTTTCTTTTTTTCAACCATTTAAAAATTTAAAAACCATTCTGAGCTTACAGGGCATACAAAAACAGACACTGGCTAGATTTGGTCTGTGAGCCATAGTTTGCCAACTATGTCTTAGAATACTGAACATCAGTAGAACTGAAAACAAGTTAGCCCTTCAATTATTTTTATCATTGAAATTCTGGATTTTATAACAATAGAATAATAACTATAGAGGTATTTATACTCTATAAATATAGAGTATGCTGCTACTGCTACTGCTAAGTCGCTTCAGTTGTGTCCGACTCTGTGCGACCCCACAGACGGCAGCCCATTGGACTCTGCCATCCCTGGGATTCTCCAGGCAAGAACACTGGAGTGGGTTGCCATTTCCTTCTCCAGTGCATGAAAGTAAAAAGTGAAAGTGAAGTCGCTCCTCCATCCATGGGCGTTTCTAGGCAAGAGTACTGGACTGGGATGCCATTGCCTTCTCCAAATATAGAGTATATTTATCTATATATATA